>CAVLGL010000001.1:72338982-72656482 GCA_963668995.1 Parnassius mnemosyne
AGTTTCTTAAGAAAAACAAAGATAAATAGCGCTTTAGTTTTAATAAATTTTAGTTTTTAAAGAGTAGCACGACCGTGTGAAGAGTACACTCTCACAGAATACTACGCTAAAATAGCAGCTCAATGCTGCTGTGTTTCGTATAGTGAGTGTAGAGAGCCGGAGACCCTTTTTACTGGAAACGAGGCATTCCATCTTAGTTCAACAAAGGATGACACGCACCTGCATTTTGGTTCTTAATCGAGGACAGATGTAGATGTCTATGAGCCGCAGTCCACTTACCATCAGGTGGACTGTGTGCTCGTTTGTCACCCTTATTCTATAACAAAAAACCTACGGTCTGATTGTAATCTAACGAATACAACTAGGCGTTTTACCTATTTTGTTATGAGCGTGATTCTCCGAGAAATGTACAAAAGTATTTTTCATTATTCACAGATTTTGCATAACCGACTGTCTATATTGTATAAATTTCATGACCGGACGTAAAACTTTCACTAATATGGCTCGGCCAGCCGGCTTTCCAACGACAATGAGGCCACTAAAAACGCGTTTTTATTATTTACATACATACACATGTGTCTCGCAAAGCACGTAAAGCCGTTGGTCCTGCGCCTGATCTCTCCAGTTGCATCGGTTACCGTCCCCTCGTACTATGAGAGTGAGGGAATAGTGAGTGCACCTGTACTTGTGCATCCACTCGTGTACTTATAATCCTGTCCTACGCAGACTGCAACCCTCCGTTATAATCGGACGCCGTGACAGAATTACAGTCTGTAAGACATTTTTAAATGAAAACTTACCATATGCTCCACTATGGAGGAAACGTCGCAAGGATGTCGGCATGTCTAAGAAATTAAAAGGATTGAGGAAACGTGTGATATGGGATATTTTACATAAAGATATGCGTGATCATATGAATGACGTGATCTAGATAATCCCGTTTTAATCACCGTAAAAGGTTAAACTGATAAAAAGATTGATATTAAATATTTAAGCAAATACGATTAAGTCGATAAGAAACGTTGTCAAATAGGTGTCATACGTGATGATATCGTAAACAGGATTATCTTTTTACTAATGTCTATATAGCTTTTACGTCTCCTTAGGTTTTTATTATAATTAAACATGTTAAAAATTAATTTTAAAATCGCTATCATCAGTGATGAATTATCTAATGCTGGCACTAAATACACTATCATCCAACCGGTCAACTCTAAACAATTGTATACTCTAAATAATTGTGCCTCCGAATTATACCATGCAAATTTAAAAACTAGCTTCAGCTATTACATGTGCTAGAGCTACGCTGCAGATATATTATGGTTGTAGCACGAATGGGTCGGCTTGATCGGGTAAAGACCATGCTCACTTACAATAACAGCGTAAAATAGCAGCTTAATGCTGCTGTATTTCGTATGGTGAGTGTAGAGAACCGGAGATTATTTTTATTGGAAACGAGTCATTCCATCTTGATTCTCTGTGGTGACAACGCATCTGCATTTTGATTATTAATGGACCACAGCGTCCACTTTCTTGTGGGCTGTGTACTCCTTTGTCACCCGTATTCTATAGAAAATAGCTTGATTATTGTGCTAAAATCAAATAGTATTCATTTTTATTGCACCTAAAGCATAAAGTTAATGTACACAGGTCATTAAGCGGAGAGAGATGGTTCATGCGATTTGGTGAACTCGGTCACACTACCTCGACGTGGTTTATTACCAACTCAACCGCCGATTGCCGACGAACTCGGCCGAATCAACCATCGCGCGCGTACGCCTCGTTCGCATCGACGAGATCATTTGATTCGTACAAATGTAGAGCCAGCACAAACTTTTAAGTTAGAAATGTCTAGAACCGTTATTTAGTAGATAAAATTCCTAACACACAGTGCTGGTGTATTTTATATCCACGTGACATCAATGTAATACCTCTACCAACATTATTATTTGTTTTGCACTTGTTATTAACTTGGGTATCTTATCTCAAATACAATGTCTATTCTGAGCGATGCCTATCAAGATGGCGACTTAAAAATAAACTAATTGCGTTAAATAAGTGTAAGTCTACACATCCCTGAGGACTAAAATGAAACGCTTCGTTACCGGTAAAAGAATCTCCTTCTCAAGTTCTTTGTATTGATACGAAACGGAGCAGCATTGTTATATTTGTATGAGCAGAATACAGGCTTCCAACCTGGTAGTAGCAGTGGCACTAGCCACTGGTAATGTACATTGTAAAACAATAAATCATTTTTCATATTCATACACATTTTATTTATATACTAGCTGTACCCCTCGACTTCGCCCGCGTGTGATTCGGGGTTTTAATTATATTGCTCAGAACCCTAATTCTTTTTCTCAAATATAAGTAGCCTAAGTTACTCCTTGGAACATCAGCTATCTGCCAGTGGAAGTCTCGTCCAAATAGGTCCAGCTGTTTCGGAGATTAACCGGAACAAACAGACAGACAGATAGACCGACAGACAGATATACAAAAATTTAAAAAATTGTGTTTTTGTTTTAAGTACCATATATACATTCATATGCATTTAGAAATAAGCTGTTATTTTAACATTACAAACAGACACTTCAATTTTATTTATTTGTATAGATTTAAAGGCATGCTCTACCAGTCAACCCATTGAGTGGTGAGAATTCGACGTATGTGTAGCAATTTAAAAAAATAGAATAAAAAAAATACACATAATATGTAACAAAATGTATTATGATATTATGTTTTAAGTAAACACATATAAGTATATTCGTATATTTATATACATTCTGTATTTCAAAATCATGTTGTAAACTATAACATGTAGTGGCCATACATGCAACTGCTTTCTCCGACGAACTGTGGAAACGTTTAATGACCACAAGACAGAGTTTTATAATGTTCCCCGTTAACAATCCAAGAGATATTGTAACTGTTATGTAATTACTACCTTATCATACTGTTTTGCACCTGATAACCGGTACAATTGTTATAAATTGTGAATGCAATTTTTTTTTATACAATTAGGTTGATAGACGAGCACACAGTTCACCTAATGGTAAGTGGATGCTGTGACACATAGACATCTACATTCTATTCTCAGTAAAGCATCAAAATACAGATGTTTTGTCACCCCTGAGGACTAAGATGGAATGCCTCGTTTCCAGTAAAAAGGGTCTCCGGTACTCTACGCTCACCATACGAAGCGCACTAGTGTTAATCTACTATTTTACGCTGGTATTTTGTTAGAGCGTGGTCCTACACCGCTCGAGCCGACCCATTCGTGCTACAACCATAATATTGTATTTCCGTAAATCTTGGTAGAGCCATGCTGCAGCTATATTAGTAGTATAGTTGTAGCACGAATGGGTCGGCATCCTATAAAAAAATTAAATTGAAGCCGATTAGCAAAAGCAACTTGATCTGTTGAAAATTGCGATAAATTCGATTAGGATAGCCAATTGTTGTTCCGCATTGGTAAATCGTTGTGAGTCACTGACGTCCACACAAAACATTCTGCTGCAATGACGCTTGAACGTAAACTACAACCGTAGAATAATTACTGTTTGTGTGTTCACGCGAAAATACTTTGATGTGAGCCATGTGTACAATAATGCATTAGGTAAAGTGATTTTATTTGCAATAGCAGAAGGGTGATATTTAAATGTAGGCACCTCTAGCATTCGGCGAATCACGTCGGAGCCAGATTGATGACTTGCAGACCGTGTGTTCATTCATATTTCTTTATAGCTGTGCCCGCGGCGTAGCTCGCGTATATAGGTTTTACTTAGAGAATTTGACATTCAGGTAAGAGAATATTAAACGATTTATATCATTACTGTATCAATAAGTGATAACGTCAGTGTAACAGTAACAGACGTCTCTGGTTAGTGCGTATATACACCAAGCGCTCCGTCTCTATTTTCGCATACATGTCCACTATAAATTGGTTAAACAACCCCCGAAATCTTTGCAGATATGCCTTACATGTAACAGGTGCGAATAAAATTGCAGAGCAAATATTTTTTTTATTAAATTTGGTCTCTCTGGTATTAGGATTAACTTGATAAATTCTAAAATTTTACCCATTTTCACCGTGACAATATATTAATGGATATTGTAGAGCATCATAATATCGATGCGTTTCATAAATCCCTGGCAGTCGTTCGTCATGTGTGTGCAACACGATGTCACGTCTATCGCACTCGTGGTCAACTAATACCACTGCCACTTCATTAGTGACAGGAATGTTGCTACCGCGGTGTTCAGTAACAGGACGTCTGTCAGCGTTAATAACTATTTTATAATTGTTTATTAAATCTTGACGGATCGATTGCAATGCAACCCTACCCTAACATATGGATTTATTTCATGTAGCATCCTTTGAAGTTGGGATATGAGTTCGCTATTGAGTTGTGGGAAGTTGTGATTTCGGATATTAGTATGTTTCTTACAATCTCATACAAAATAAAGTGACTATTTTACTTATATATATATTTATAACTCATAATAAACTCATAATATTATATATCATTTAGTTTAATTTATTAAGTTGAAATTGAAATTGAATTGAAAATATGTAATATCTACATTGGTTCTGGGTATTGTATGGTTATTTGTGAGATTGTGACTGCACGTCAGTGAGTCTCAATACGATTAGGAGTATCTTAACGCCGCAATTCAGAAAAGAATGTCAAAGAAACGCCATCTATTACTTTCTTTGTGAGAAAACTTTTTTAATTTAAGGAAAACATCTTTTTTACTGTTTCCTGTGTTTTAAGTATAAATATATTATTATAGAACAATTTTTACACACAAATCTTTTTATTACTTTTTCTGAGATTTTATGGCGCCATTGAACAATAAAACAAAAATTAAATGTAACTTGAAGATACGCTTTATGATTTTCTTAACGATTTCTTTCAAAAAATGTTTACTTTAGATGTGATGCATTTATAAACAAACAGACAGACAGACAGACAATTCTAAAAATTATAAAAATGTGCTTATTTAATTATTTTCATTTCCCTATAATGATTTTAGTGACAAGTATTCTATACAATGTACAAAAACAGACACAACATGTTATCATCATTTTTATTATAAGTATATATTTAAAGAGAGATAGCGCTGCTAACAGCAATCAATTCTAAAAATAAAAGAGACTAATTGACGCGATTGGTACATTATTATATATATAAAACATAAATGAACTTATAAACCAGTGTCTGCATTGTAAGCAAAACGACTTTTTGTATTACATTTGCACCATACCGCCATCTATCGATGAAATTGGTTAACTATTTTACTTTAGATTTAGTTAATAAGATTATGATATATTTTTGTATATTTTATTTAATACGTTCTTTATGTAATACTTTTGTTTACTGCGTTTTAGATATAATTATATCATTATAGAACATTATTTTACCTAATTTAATTATGAATTCAAAAGTTATGATAAATATTCTGAAGTATGAATACGAAGTATAGGTACGAATTTGTTCAACGGTGGCGGTGGTTGAGTAATCAAGTGCATTTTAAACTAATACATAAACTAATGCATTTTAAACTAATACATATTACTTTAAAATGCACTTGATGACTCACCATCGCCACCGTTGAACAAATTCGTACCTATACTTCGTATTCATACTTCAGAATATTTATCATAACTTTTGATTAAATGAACTGATTTTAATAAAATAAAGACTAAATGTAACACGAAGATACACTTTATATTTTCGTTAATGATTCTTATGATATAAATTAGTACTTTATACGTGATACGTTAACAAACAAACAGACAGACAGACAGAAAATTCTAAAAATGGTAGAAATGTATTTAGTTACTTATTTTTAGTATCTCTCAATCACTTTTATTACAAAAATATAAAATGTACAGACGTCTGCTTTTTACATTTTTATTATATGTATAGATAATCGTATTAGGCACCTACTGTGCGTTTGCATCGTACACGTGTTTAATATGTTTTGTTTGCTCTAGAGCTACGGAGCCACCAAACCTTGTATTATTTATTTATCTGGCATTTCCCGTACTGTGAATTAATCAAATATTTACATTAAAGATGTAAAAAATTAATTAGCTAAGACCAAATAAAATGATGTGTCGTATCTTCAAAATTATTTTTTTTTCCTTTCCCTGAGTAGGTACCTACTTCATATAGCGTCAACAGTTTCTTTAATAGGTACTAAGTAAGACAGTTTTTGATTTGTAATCCCGAGACTAACATTACTAATCTCGCGATTTTTTGGCCAAGTCACATTCTCCAATTTAAATAAAACTAGTGTAAAATAGCAGCTTAATGCTGTTGTGTTTCGTATGGTGAGTGTAGAGAACCGGAGACCTTTTTTACTGGAAATGAGGCATTCTATCTTAGTCCTCAGTGGTGACAACGCATCTGCATTTTGATTCTTAATCGAGAATAAATGTAGATGTCTATGGGCCACAGCATCCACTTACCATCAGGTGGACTGTGTGCTCTTTTGTCCCCCATATTCTATAAAAAAAATAGCTGTTACGGATTTTATTGCGTAAGTATATTACTATAAACAAACTTATTTTATATTCCCGACGTTTCGAGCACATTACAGCACCCATGGTCACGGGAGTTCTGAGGTGTTCTACGTTGAACAGTAAATCATGTAAAACTGTGTAGTGTTCACGTGAACATAAGAAATCATTGCATTCACTAATTGCGTCGAAAGAAGTAGCCAATGTATTCTGTTATGCCGCCTCTTCACTGGAAAATACTTGTTACTTGTTTTGAAACAGAAACAGAAACTTTTTTATTCAATATAGATTATAAATAATACTTATTGAAAGTTTAAAATAAGGCAGCAATTACCTTATTCAATAAGAGTAATTCTAGGAAGTGACGGTATTTAATTTTCCTCATCCATTTCACTGGGTGCTGAAACAAAACTGTTCTACAAATTGACGCTGCTGATGGATTTATTGAATAGATAATACATATGGTACAGTACGTCGGTAAAATTTTCTATTTACGCAAATTTAATAAATAAAGATGTGAATAATGGACAACAAACTTATGTGCTTGATTTTTTAAGCAACTTATAATAACTGCTTATTTGCTTAATTGTTCATAATTTTTTTTTCGTTTTTAATTATTCGTGACTCGTAAAAAGTACGTTATGTAAAACATTATTTGCTGTTGCAGTCTGTTAGTTTAGTTCACTATATTATGAATTCAACGAACTTTCCTTTGTACTTAACACAAGCTTAGGACTGCCTGAATAAAATTTGAATTATTATATTTGGGGTCGGTTGTCTAATAGCTGTATTGTTGTTAATAATCGTCCTAGATGGCGCTGTTTCGAAAATGCTGTCAAAATGCAGGCGAGTCTGTTTAATTTAGGAATAAGCAATTAGCATTAATTGTTTTAAATTTAATTTGTTAAATTGCTATATTGAAAAGTGTTGTTCCTGTATACGTCTGTCTATACTCGATTAAGAATCTTAAATCGTTGTCGCCCCTGAGAACTAAGATGGAATGCCTAGTTTTCAGTAAAAATAGTCTCCGGTTCTCTCCTTTACGCTGGTATTATATTGAGTGAGTTCCTACCTACATATTTTGAAGACTTATAAACAATCGTATATTCACAGCGAGACAGCTGTTACGTCAATTTGAGAGGCAGTGGGAGCGTCTACCAGGCTACGCCCATCGGGTCAAGGTTGCTTGTCCAACACAAACTCACAAAACTTAACGAATTTTATTTATTAAAACATAACTTACATGGTAAATAGCTTGGAGATATAATTTTGTCAGATTTTTTTTTAATAACGAGTACACAGTTTATACGTGGTAGAGCCTCGCTGCGGGGCAGCGATATAATGGTTGTAGCACGAGTGTGTCGGCTCGACCTGGGAAGGATCACGCTTTCAAAGAATACCAGCGTAAAATAGCGGACCAATGCTGCTGTGTTTCGTATGGCGAGTGTAGAGAACCGGACACCGCGTTTACTGGAAATAAGGCATCCCATCTTAGTCCTGAAGGGTGACAACGCATCTGCATATTGATTCTCAATCAAGGATAAATGTAGATGTCTCTGGGTCACAGTATCCAGGGCCGGATTAACCATGTCGGGACCCTTAGGCAATGAAATTGTCGGGGCCCCTTTGCAGCTAGCATAAAGGGAAGTGAGTAGCATCACCGGATTGATGCTTAATTCCTCAGGAACTTACAGGAAAACAGTTGTATTTGGGCTCATTGAAATTGTATTTTTTTTTTGTTAATATATAATAAGTTATAGATAAGTGATGATTTAGATCTCATTAGGTAAAGTATGTATATGAGATAAGATCGTCTTATTATGGAGCAAGAAAGAAAAATAAGACGGGGATGTTTTAATTTTAACTTTATTCGTGTTAAATGAAATAAAAAACAATAAACGAAAGAAAATATATTTGACAAGTTCATAAAGTTTCAATATTAACTTTTCTAACTTTTTGGATACAAAATCAAAACGTAATAGTACTTATTGTTACTGAGGTTACAAATTTTCAAATTAAATTTTCTCTGTACCTATGAAACATTTTACATTATATTTGTGCGCGCGCGGGCCCCTACCTCATGCGGGGGCCCTAGGCAGTTGCCTACTCCGCCTAAAGGTTAATCCGGCCCTGACAGTATCCACTTACCATCAGGTAGACTGCGTGCTCGTTTGTCACCCTTATTCTATAAAAAAAAAATACAATGCTTGTTCAATGCAATATTCAGCGATAACTTTGTAAACTACAATATTTTTAATATTGAGGCCAGTTAACACGTTTTGCGATCTAACAACGGTTAACACTAGCTACGTGATGCAATGTGGATTCCGTCTAACAACACCCTTCAAAAACAGATGTATCTATTGTAAACTATTTAACGAATTCGGTTGTTTAAAAATAATGAAATAATTGTCCTATGTTAATCTGGGACTTACGACTAATGGATGAAGTTGACTATTACAAGCTTAAAATGACGCATGATTTTTCAATAATAAACTCGATATGTATGTATTTGGATCATTTATTGTTTTTAACTGAACCGTAAAGTTTCGGGATATTTCTGAATACTTTTTAAAATCAAAATGCCTACGCTGATATGAAAATGTCGGTAAAAACAAAACAATGCGATTCTTTGAACGAAAGAGTCGTTCACTTCTCTTTGATGTAGCCAAGGGCGGCGATCGCTGCCACATGAATCATACTTGTGAATAGAATAGATGCTACTTGTGGACTTAGTTTTTTTTATCATAAAACAGCTAGCATACTTCAGTTATCCATGGGTGCAGTATTTTTGTTTTATTTTAATTTTATTTATTTAAAGTGTTCATTGCAATCCCATAGAAAAAAGGATATTTTATAGGACGGACTAAAATCCTAAAGACATTTCTCTACCAGTCAATCCATTCAGTGGTGAGAATTTGACGTAGGTGCAATTAAAAATTAAATGTTTCTTACATTATTATATTTCAACCATTTTCTTTTCTAGTATTTTTAAAACAGTCGTAGGCTATATTCACATAGCATGTGATACATAAAAGACTTTTAGCAAACGAAATAATTTCAAAAGAAAGAACGAAAGAAGTGAAGATGTTTTATTAGATTTCATTTAGAACCTGTAACGACTGGTACATAGTGGTTCCCGCCATATTTAATCGGTCATCGTATATCCAGAGCAGTTCCCTTTGCGCCGGAGACTGCATGTTACACAATGCATCGCAAACTGCGGCCCGTTACAATAACAACCCGAAATACGCGACCTTGCATCGCACGTTGAGGATAGGGTAGCTATCTTAGATAAATATTCGGGACATAATTGCTAAAAACCAAACGAGAATCCGAACGGGGATCCGTCCTACCATCTAATATGTTAAGTTACTAAAGGAATCTAATATAATTTTTCATAAGTTAAATTATTAACTTATTAACAATTTTATAACGTAACTTCTAATAAAGTGGAATGTTATAATCTTTTTTATTAAAAAAAAAAAACATGTGACGCGGTAAAAGTGATACCTTCAAATGAAATGAAATAATCAAAAACATTTAACGATGTATTTAATATAATTTGCAACCACAAATGCGGCGTTAATTATAAGACAAAAGTTAATTTCATAGCAAATAAATGTTAAAATCCTTGTTCTTAGACATGTTGTGCCTAAGTTTTAGTGTAATAACTCAAAAAATGTTTTCTTTCGAGTAAAACTGCTTGTAATAGCGCCATCTACATCATTCAATAGGTAAAGTTATTTTAGCGAACAAAAATTGATTGACTCTCAAAATGGAAAGTAAAATAGACGCTAGATGGTCTAAACACGACTAATTTAATATCTATCTCTTTCTGTCGCAGGCTAAATCCTATAGATGAATATGTTTGTATTTTTTTTAGTGTCGCTTTTTTGTTTTATCGAGTTCCAAATCACAATGATTCTAAACAAGTTTTCACTTCAATAATTTAAAATTTAAAATATTCTACAGTCGACATCAATATAAATTATTAAGAATAACTCAAAAACTATTGGTCTTGGAGATCTTGGGAGAAGTACCAGCTTTTAAACAAAAAAGAATCATCGAAATCGATTCACCCAATAAAATGTTATGAGGTAACACACATAAAAAAACATACAGTCGAAGTACCGTCTCCATTTTGGAAGTCGGCAAAAAAATGAACACAGCCCATCTTACCTACTAAGTAGCCTACTATATATTACTGTGACTGTCTCGTTGATCTAGTGGTTGTAGTGCGACTGCTAATCATCAGGTCCCGGGTTCGAATCCTGTTTCGAGCCAAAAAATCAGTAATTGAGTTTTTGTGTCAAGAAATTCTCGTAATAGCTGCCGGAAGTGGGCGGTGTCCGACCCCCGTGCGTCGGAAAGCAAGTTAAGCCCTGAAACCTGAGCTGCGCCTGATCTTTCCCCGGTCGTGTAGGTTTATCGTCCCATCAGACTATAAAATTGAGGGAATATAGAGTGCAACTTTGCTTGCGCGTACACTGGGGGCACTATAATCTTGTCCTGCGCCGATCGATGGCTAGTTTTCGATGAGACAGGCCGCCGCGCAGTGACTAATATGCGATCTGGAGGACATTTTTATTATTAATATATTTGATGCGTATCATATCAACAACTTCTTGAAGTCCACTGCTGGACAAAGTTATTTACAATGCTACTTTGCACTATTTGAAAAAAAATATATTGGATTAGACATATGTTTGTTTCCGAATCAGTGGTAAAGTAAAAAAATGACTTTCAATAAGAATTATATGTGATCTATATTGAATAAAAATTATTCTATTATATTATATTACGTTCCTTTCTTTTCTATTCTATTCTATTCTATACATATTTTTGAGAGCACTAATCCTAGCACCACTACTCCCAACACCACTACACTAGGAAAGACACCAGGGTCAATAATACAAAATATGTTTTGCCTCTACACGTTTTAACGGTAAACCACCGCAGAATTTACTTTAACTGAGGGTATCTCGTAATCGTTAATTATTTAACATCTTTAGTAAGATAAAATTTTATGCGATATAATCCGTAAAATTATTTTATCGAGGATTGTCCTACTAATACTCAAATATTAGGCCACCCTAATATTTAATGAACAAAGCTGTGTCAGGTTTCATGAACCACCTTGTCCTCGTGTATTCTTTACTGCCAGATACTGACAGCCGGCATGATATCACTTAAACTCGTTGTCTGAGGTTCGGTTTTCGGTAGTAAGACAATAGAGGTAATGTTTACGTTACTATTATTAGTATAATTGACAGATATTTTACATTTTTTTTTTGAGAACGACGTCTGGTATCTAGTGCGATCATCGATTAAGGCCTATCTTCAAAAAAAAAACACTGTACGTTAGTCCGTGGTAGAGCCATGCTGCAGCTATATTAAGGTTATAGCAAGAATGAGTGGATTCAACCGGAGAAGGGCCACGCTTTCACAGAATACCGTCGCAAAATAGCAGTTAAATGCTGCTGTGTTTCGTATGATGAGTGTAGAAAACCGGACTCTTTTCATTAAAAATGAGGCATTCCATCTTACTCCTCACGGGTGACAACGTATCTGTATTTTGTTTTTAAATCGAGGATAGATATTCATGTCTATGGTCCACAGCATCCCCGTACCATCAAGTGAACTGCTCGTTTGTCACCTTTATTCTCTATTCAAATACGCGAGAGGCCTTTGTTGTGGACTTTAATTTACATTGCCATATTTTAACATTTGTCACACATATTTCATATTTTTATCTCTGCATCACCCAATGGTTGACTGGTAGAGAATGCCTCAGTTATTAAGTTCACCAGTTCATCTTGTTGTATGAAGCTTAATAAATAAATGAAGAAGAATTTAAAAGTTCTTAGGTACCTAAAGATAAATAAACGAAAGGCTTACTCAGCCTAGTAGACTGGTTAAAATTTATACAAATTTGTAAATTCAAATTACAAATTATATATCTACACAGGCACATTATTTCTGAAATGGCTACGATGGCTATGGAGTAATTAGTCTGCTTTAGTGTGTGTTAATGGACTTTACATGTCTTTGAAATATTTATCCCTCAGGCCTGCAGGTTTTCCCACGGATTTTCAGCAGTTTAAGTATTTAACAATTGTATTTACGCCGACGGGGATTGAACCCGAATTGCTCGTGTACTATAAAATTTACGACGGGCGCTACACCCTTAAGATGTTACGACTATAAAATATACACTCTGAAGTAATGTATAAGTAAGTTAATATTTTAATTTTGCTAAGAAGGTTGAGTTCGCTATTTGATCAATTGTGTGCAAACAATGCGAAGTATTTTATTTTCGTATCTATTGTTTTTTTTTTTCATGCGGTGATGGCAATGAAATCTTAGCTCATACAGCCATTAATGTGGTCAATTTTTTTACAAAACTGAAGTGACAAATGAACTTACAGTTACAGTGGTATGTGGCTGCAGCCAACCTTCAACCTTCGGAAACTTTAATTTAAAGTTTTCGTTATCGTTCTCAAGAGGCACTTCCGAGCAAACATCGTCTGCAATCTTCTCAGCTCCTTCAAGCCAGCTTTACAAAATTAATCGCAACGTTGAAAAAACGCATCCTGTTGTTTCAAGCTGTACGTTACATTAGGCTCAGAGCCTTACGGTTCGCCTATGCTTCATGACATACCGCAAACTATAATGCAATTCCTGGCACTTGCACCATCATTGACAACTGGACATCACTGCCTACCACCGGTCTGATCAAGGGGGTGATGTAGCAGCGCTGTCGTCGGGCTACAAAGGTTGCGGATGCGTTGTCACCTGTGAGGACTAAGATGGAATGCGTCACAGCCTGTAATTGTGCTGGTTCTCTATACTTTCCAGACCCGACCACAGCGTAGTGCTCATTGACGCAGGAGATTGGTAAGAGTTGGTGCCTACCATAACGGACTCCCAGGGTAGAAAAGGGAGCCTACCACCAATAAAAAAATGCTTGAATTTATAATTTTACTATTGAAAAATCATGTTTTTCTTTTTTGCGCATATCTATAGCAGAAGGAAGAGAGTACAATAGTATTGTTATTTTAAATGAAAACAAATGATTTCACTCTACCCCAGTTCCTTGTGGCATATATTCATCTGAGATATATTTTAAAATATAAATGTATTCATAATATATTTAAGTTTATGACAACTTTTGAAATATGTGAGTGAAGGTATTGTGCGATTGGCCAAATCACAGGGGGCCATAAACGCAGCACATTAGTATTAAAAAATAGGTACAAAGTTCAAAATCGAAAAAGTCCTTTATATTTTAATTTCACAATTCAGAAGTGTCCGTTATTATCTATTGAATGTTATCTAATGCATAATTAAGGATAAGAATTTTGGTAATTGTCCAATATATGTTTGTTCTTAGGCGAGTTTTAGCAATTTCCTTTCTGGCATTTCCTTGGGATGGTTAATGAACGTTACTAGTATACGGCAAAAATGTATTTCGTAGTTCAAAAATTACAGACTAACGCTTTAATATCATGACAATGATGTATGGTGACAACAATGATTTATATCGCTACAAATAAGCCAAAAAGACCAAAGGTCAGCAAAGGTGACATAAAAACCGCATACGTCATTGCCCAACCTGAAAGAATCGACTAATTAACGTAACTGAAAGGTCGAGCTGCTGTTATGTCAGGTTATGAAGAGTTGGTTCGCGTGAGTAAAGATAGTTACTCAGCAATTTGTTAGGATAGAGGTGCGGGACCACGTTGGACGTAGGTGCGGCATTGACGTGCGTTGGACATGAAAACGGACATCTGCAAAAGAACTTAAATTTTTTGAAAATTTTCTCCCGCGTCCTTCCACCACCGGACCACCAGGCGTTCGGCGGCTCTTCACCCCTTTGTTTTCGATATTCCACGCATTAGAAAAAAACGGTTTGCTTCGTCTTTCGTGATGCGAACAGCAAAGGAGTGGAATAATTTGCCGGCGTCTGTCTTTCCGTTCGAATAAAACCCGATCGTCTTCAAGCCAAGAGTGAATAGTCTTCTGTTATGCTAAGACAGTACAATTTACCATCTAGGACTTCATCACCACTTACCAGGTGGGATTATGGTCAAACACTGACTTATAAAGGTTTAAAAAAAAACTGACTAAATCGGCTTGCGGTGCACATGTGTACTGTGTAGATTTAAGTAGGCGACGGGCGAGCAATAAGAATAGGTTAAGTTTGACATGAAAAAAAAGGCATAGAAAATCAACTTCTTTAATCAGTCATTTGGTATTATGAAAAAAATTTTATTAAAGATTTAAACTCAAACAAATTTCAACTGAAATATTAAACATTCTGTAAATAACACTTATTTTTTAAAATTTATGCTAATATCCGTTTTGCCTAACCTGGGCGGGCAAAACGAATTTCTTCGGCGGCGCATAATTTTGGTCAATGCAATCGTTATAAAAAATATATACTTCGTGGGTCCACTCTCAACATGTATCGCACCGGATCTATAGTCTTCAAGTGGAGGTGAAATACTGTATTTTTCTTTACATATAGTGCAGAAGTAGTCCTGTTGTGGTTCCTTTTGGACCCTTTTCTTAGTTAGGTTTTTCTCTTAATCTTGGATGGTTCAAGCGTGGTGTCTTGCTTAAAAGCTACTTTCTTCCTTGCAGAGGCTACATCATGCTTCCATTTCTGCTCAAGTAGGGCCACATCATACTGATTAATGGTTTGTCCTGGTTCGTTTGGGGCTGTAGAAAATTGGATCCATCCGCTGTACACATATTCCACTAAATCATTTACTTCGTTAGGAATAAAGTAAGATACAAATGACCCTAGATTCTTTCTAGTTATGCCAGATTTCAAGTGCTGGTATAAAGTTGCGTAAGAAATGCCGTATATTTTGCTAGCATCTGATATTGAAGGCGATTGCGCTGCAAGCAAAGCTTTTCGCAGACTTTCTTCAGACAAGTTTGCACGATCACTCTTTCTCTTATAGTCAGTTATACACCATCTGAAATTAAAAAAAGAAAGTAATTTAGTTGCAACAAACAAATTAATACTATGCTGCAGCTATATTAGTAGTGTAGTTATAGCACGAATGGGTCGACTCGACCGGGGAAGGACAACGCTCTCACAGAATACCAGCGTAAAATAGCAGCTTAACACTGCTGTTTCGTATGGTGGGCGTAGAGAACCGGAGACCGTTTTTACTGGAAAAGAGGTATTCCATCTTAGTCCTCACGTCTAGAAACGCATCTGCATTTTGATTCGCAAACAAGGATAGATGTAGATGTATATGGGCTACAGCATCCACTTACCATCAGGTGGACTGTGTGCTCGCTTGTCAACCTTATCCTATAAAAAAAAATTCCTGCTCAATATAAAACTTGACAAGGCGCTCTTGACCGAATTGCCTATTTGGTTATGTTTGTATTAAGTATGAGAAAAAAATTGTGGCCTTTACATCAGCTCACTGACCCCAAGCCTCGCGTGCACAACATACTGCTGTGCTGGTTACTAAAATACACGCAAAACACAACCGTATTCGACTAGCTATAAGCTAGCATAATGAAATAAGCAAACATCTTTCCTTTCATAACATCGTGCTATACGTGAACCGAATTCCACGAAATGTTTTAATCTAAACCTTAATCACACAATAATAATATTATATAATTCAGTTACATATTAAAGTATGATATTATGTGGTAATAAGGGTCATAAATGGCGGGAAGGTCTTGTGGCCTCTAAATGACTGTATATTGTGAAAATGTTACATTTAATATAAACATTCTAGAGTGGAGATTTAAAGGTGTGATGATTGCTTGATGTTCATGGTAAATCTCTTCTACTTTGAGGCAGTCTATATGAAAATAAAAATGTATATAAATATTGCACACCTCGAACGCGAACCGGAGAGGTTGGACTCTACTGTCAAATTTTTTTAAATCAATCGTTTCACTCACATTAAGTCGTGCTTATTATTTGACATCGCATTAATATATTATGGAAAGCACGTGAATAGAAAGGGGAAACTAATGAATAAGCTTGATTCGTTTTTTGAATTCAAAAACACGTATTATTATAAAAATATTCCGATAAAAATTATATTGTGGATGAATCTGTGGTTCATAAATTATCTGTGTACAAAATATCTCGAGAACTACTTAACAAAACGATCAAATTTTTTTTCACTACCTTTAGAATCAAGATGAGCTGGTTCCTTTCATAATCACTTCTGGAGGCATGCGACATGCGTGTTAACATGATTACAAATAACCATAATACATTCATGAAATCTTAAAATTATTATTAGTTTGCGAGATATCAACCAAAGTTTATATATATATGGAAATTTTTATTTAATTTTTTAATTTAGAATAAGGCCTTAAGACACGTACATCGATCCTTAATCAAGAATCTAATGTGGCATCAAGCAATCTATTGTTATCTCCGGAAGTTATGAAATGAAAATGTTTTATTATCAGAGAAAATATACAATAGGTAATATCTGTTGTGTTGCCTGTATCGAGGAAACCTGAGACCAAAGTTTATTAAACGTTATTTTATACACCTTATCAGACAGATTGTATTACCGTAAATATAAAACAACAATAACAGAACTACTTACTTTGCTTTTTTTACACAATATGGGTGACAAACGAGCACAAAGTCCACCTGTTTGTACGTGGATAATGTGGCCCATAGACATCTACATTTTTTCTTGATTTAGAATCAAAATGCACATGTATTGTCACCCCAGAGGACTAAGATGGAATGCCTCATTTCCAGTAAAAATGGTCTCCGGTCCTCTACATTCATATACGAAAAACAGCAGTATGAAGCTGCTATTTTATACTGGTATTCTGTGAGAGCGTGGTCCTACCCCGATCGAGCTGAGAGCCGACTCTTTCGTGCTACAACAATAATATAACTGCAGCATGGCTCTACCACGTATAAAATGCTGTTTAAAATCTTTGAACATAAAAAGAAAAAAAACCTACAACAACCAAGCCAAGGTAGTACCTGTAATGTATTAACTATAATATGCATTAAAAAAAAAAATATATATATATATATATATATATTAATAATTTCACAAATACCATCAATTAGCAAAAGACAGTTTTTAAGAATTCTTCTGTTTTGTTTGCATCTTATCCTGGCGACAGGCCTGCTTCTCGCCTGAAGACCCGTCGAGCTGCGCAGATGCCATAACCGATATGATGAATACGCTGAGTGCACTCGTGCTGAAAAGCACAAGCATATGGCGTACTTATCCTGGGTCGATGCTGGAGACCGCAAAGCTCCGGATGTTAGCCTTAAGAAGAGAGCCTTTAACCAAGCCGCCAAGTCCTGCAAAAAGTCATTACGGCAAGCCAGTTACGACCGCATTTAACGCATCGGTACAAAGCTCTCTGTCAAACCATCTGGCAGTAGAGCTTTTCAGTATCTCGCCAAAGCGGTCGAGACAAACTTCTGTCGGTCTACACTGCCTCCGCTGGTAAAACTAGATGGCTCACTGGCGCATGCGCCTGTAGAGAAAGCGGACTTATTTGCTTCTCTTTTTGCTTTCAATTCGCGTCTGTAGCTATAGCGTACCATCTCAATTACCTCACTGCGGTACCTCTATGTCGAGGTCCGTATCACCAACAAGGAGGTTCTTAAAACCTTGCGAAATCTATATGTGAACAAAGCTAGTGGACCTGAAGTTAAGCTATAGTTCTAAAGGTATGTGCACCTGAGTTATTTTCTTGTGTTGACACGCTTGTTCCGCCTCTCATTCAGGACTGGAATAGTGTCCAAATCTTGGAAGCTGGCCAAAGTGCAGCCTGTGCCTAAAAAGGTAGCCGTACTGTCCCTGTCAACTATCGGCCAATTTCAATTACTTCCATACTCTGCAAGATTATGGAGCGTATATTGAACGCCCACCTCATGACATACCTAGAAAAGTATGAGCTCCTCAGTGACCGCCAGTACGGGTTTGGCCGAAATCGATCAACTGGGGTATATTTTACGTAGTAGAGCCATGTTGCAGCTATATTAGTAGTATAGTTGTAGCACGAATGGGTCGGCTCGCCCGGGAAAGGACCACGCTCTCACAGAATACCTGCATAAAATAGCAGCTTGACACTGCTGTGTTTCGTATGGTGAGTGTATAGAACCGGAGACCATTTTTGCTGGAAAAGAGGCATTCTATCTTAGTCCTCACGGGTGACAACGCATCTGCATTTTGATTTGTAATAGAGGATAGATGTAGATGTCTATGGGCCGCAGCAACTACTTACTCCTTTTGGAACTTATGTTTACAGTTGCATGTTATGGAATTGTAACATGTTTTCGTAGTAAGAAATTCAATAACTCCAACCGATAAAGACTTAAAACTGTTTTGCGTGGACATTTTTTAACCTTACCATGTTGATACATAGTATTGCCACTAACGAATCCTATCCTTATAAATAATGGTCATATTAAATAGTCAGTTTTTCCAGAAAATAGAGAATTGTTTTTAAGTCAACGTGTATATTTAACTCATTTCACAAAAAATTACAAACAACAGATGGTTTTATCAGTAAACCCTCCATATTATAATAACACATTTTATACAATATTTGTTAATTAAAGTTTATGAACTTGGCAGAGGACAGATTTTGTATATTTTCTGGGATTTTGTTGTAGAAATATATACACGCTTCAAGAATGTATTACTGGCTCTGTGGAGTCGAGTAGCTGATATTAGTAGCTTGTGTCTGTTCTTAGTATTTACGGAGTCAATATCACATAATTTTTTAAAACTACATACATTTTTGTGTATGTGTTGAGAGGCCACAGTCAATATATATTAATTACCATTAATTTTTGTCTCTTTGTCTTAGAGATTCTTTATATATAAATTTAAGGTTTTAATCAATAAATATAATTTCAATGTTAGCCCCATACCCCATAGCAAAATACCATACGAAATTATGCTATTGAAATAGCTAAGATAAACTAGTCTAGCTGTTTCAACACTGGTAAGATTTCTATTTTTTTTTTCAGAATAACTGGACTATTATATGACTTACTATCATGTTAACAGGCGACAAGCTGTGGACGAAATCGAATGATGTGGGGGGAGTCCGACGGAACCCATGTCATTATGCCTGACAACAGGAAATAGCCGTCCATCATAGTGCACTTACTTGTTACCGAGTTATTACGTACCAGTGAAACGTTAACCAATCAAAAGTGCAGTCAGTAAACTATAAAAAAGTTTTTGTATTATAATGTTAATATTAATATAAATAAATTCAATAATTGTAATGTCACCTGATTGAATGTTACCAGTTTTGTATATTTTAAATATAGGTTTAAATGACATTTGAGCAACGAGCACACAGTCCACCTAATGGTAAGTGAATGCCGTGACCTATAGACATCTACATACATACAGTCCTCAGGGGGACTAAGATGGAATGCCTGGTTTTCAGTTACCAAGGGTAACCGGTTCTCTATATTCACCATACGAAACACAGCAACATTAACTGCTAATTCACGCTGGTATTCTGTCAGAGCGTGGTCTTACTCCGGTTGAGCCGACCCATTCGTTCTGCAACTATATTATAGCTGAGGCATGGTTCTACCACGTAAGAAAACTATACTACAAGCTTTTTTTATAGGATAGTGTGACGAACGAGCACACAGTCCACCTGATGTTAAGTGGTAACTGTGACCCATAGACATCTACATCTATCCTCAATTAAGACTCAAAATGCAGATACGTTGTTACCCGTGAGGACTAAGATGGAATGCCTCTTTTCCAGTAAAAAGGGTCTCCGGTTCTCTACACTCACCACACGAAACACAGCAGCGTTAAGCTGCTATTTTACGCTGGTATTCTGTGAGAGCATGGTCCTTCCCCGGTCGAGCCGGCCCATTCGTGCTACAACTATATTACTAATATAGCTGCAGCATGGCTCTACCACGTATATATGAGAGTAACGAAGAGACGGCCCCCAGTCCCCGGCGGCCTCGTTATTCCTGGCTACGGTGGCGACCATGGTAACGGCGGGGCAGAGGGTGCTAAGAATCTCCGGTGGAGGTTCGGTTGCCACCTAAGACGACTCGACCTGGCAACAACCAGTGCGTGTTACCAGTGATGACTTAAGGATCCGAGACGTGGTCCTTCACTGCTGGCCGTATGAGGAAGCTCAAGGTCGCTCAGCGAGCTATGGAGAGGGCTATGCTCGGGGTTTCTCTGCGTGATAAACTTAGAAATGAGGATATCCGCAGTAGAACCAGAGTAACCGACATAGCCCGACGGATTAGTAAGCTGAAGTGGCAGTGGGCCGGCCATATACCTCTAAGAACCGACAACCGATGGGGAAGTAAGGTTCTCGAGTGGCAGCCTCGTACCGGTAGGCGAAGTGTAGGGCGACCCCCCACGAGATGGAGTGACGACCTGGTAAGACATGCAGGAAGTCGATGGATACAGGTGGCTCAGGACCGTGCTTTGTGGCATTCCTTGGGGGAGGCTTATGTTCAGCAGTGGACTTATAAAAGGATGTAATGATGATGATGATTCATTACAGCCTTTAAATGCAGAATGCTGAACATAAGCCTCCCCCGTAGACTGCCTCATAGGGGCTACTTACTATACTTTTATTTTTAATGTTACAGCTACCAAAATTTATCTTGTGCCGTCTGAAGGAAAGATTCCTATTCTAATCTGATTTTATTACTTAAATAGATATTTTTTATATTATCATTCATTTGAATAATATCCGGCCATTATTTTCAGTCATGTACTTTTTAGTAGTATAATATATTTTTTTTTGATAGGAGAGGGGGCAAACGAGCATGCAGCTCACCTGATGGTAAGTGACTACCGCCGCCCAAGAACAACTGTAACACCAGGGGAATTGCAGATGCGTTGCCGGCCTTTTAAAAAGGAGTATACTCTTTTCTTGAAGGTCCCTAAGTCGTATCGGTCCGGAAAAATCGCTGGTGGTAATCGATTCCACAAGAAAGTTGTGCGAGGAATAAAACTTTTAGTAAACAATCTTTGCTTTATACGTGGTAGAGCCACGCTGCAGCTATAATATCATGGTTGTAGCACGAATGAGTCGACTCTACCGGGGTAGGACCACGCTGTCAAAGATAACCGCGTAAAATAGTGGCTTAATGCTGTTGTGTTACGTATAAAGTGTAGAGAACCAGAGACCCTTTTTACTGGAAAAGACGCATTCCATCTTAGTCCCAACTTGGTCTTGGTCACATCGCATCTGCATTTTGATCCTTAATCGAGGATTGTGGAGTGGACTGCGTGTTCGTTTGTCACCCTTATTCTATAAAAAAATGTAAAATTTTTGATAAATAAGTCCTGCATATCCTGCATATTTTCTGGGATATTTATTTTTCTTTATGAGAGAGGGGGCAAACGAGCGAGCGTCTGTTTGTAAAAGCGATGTTGTTATTACACCTGTACCCTGTAAGCGCGATGTCGGTCAATGGTACGAGCTCGCTTGCGTGCGGGATTAATATCGGGGCCAAGGGGCGTGGTCCCCGAATGCATTCGCTTTCAATGCTTTCGCGATGTCGGATCCCGAGCAAGTCTTCTATTATGGTTGACTCGACCGTTCGACTCGCGGTGGCAACTTATCAGGCGCTATCAACAAACGACTGAAATAACTAGCTTCTATTAAGTTCGGGGGGTCATTTGAATGCTATTATGACATAAACATTTTCAAGATGATTGTCTGTACGTCTGTCCAGGCTAATCTTCGGAGTAGCCGAAGTGATTGTGACGAAACATAACGAACATCTGTTCGTAATATTTTATCGAACATCTGTTTGTAATGTTTCCATTGCGATAATATTACCATAATCCTCCATTGCCATGAGAGCAATGCTAGTATGGATCTAGGCTATAAGTTATCCATTTTTTTTTAAATAAAACGAAAAATTGAGAATATAAACGGATTTTATTTATATCTAAATAACGCCATATTTTAATTAAACTACTTCGATGCGGGCATTGCTTTGTTCTGAAGTCTGAAGGGACAAGAAACCTCACGTTATTTTTATAGTATAAGGGTAATAAACGAGCACACAGTCCATCTGATGGTAAGATAATACTGTGTGTGAGAAACTACATCATTGGTATCGTGATTTATACGAAACAATTTAACTTATACAATGGAAATACAATGCACACCTACTGAGTAAACACTGTGACACTAGGTCACCAGGACGTATATTCGATCTGGCCTTGACCCCGCCCGCCCAGACACTACCCACAGACGCTGTAGACAATTTAGGAGCACTTAACCTTTTGAAACAATCTGGCAGTTACTGGCTATCGCCCTAGCTATTGCTACAGTTATTTAGTCGCGCCTTCCAAAATTCTGTGGAAAATATTAATAAGAGTTTATACTCTAAAGTGTTTTTTTTTAAGAACGGTAAGTGCATGCTGGGGCCCATACACATCTACATATATACTCGATTAAAAATCAAAAAGCACATGTGTTGTCACCTCAGTGACTAAGGTGGAAAGCCTTGTTCCAATAAAAAGAGTCTCCGATACCTATACTCACCATACGAAACACAGCAGCAATAAACTGCTATTTCTGGCTGGTGGTCTTCTTTTATTATAGTTGTAGCTTGGCTATACCACGTACAAGTAAGTATAGAGAGCCAAACTGCAGCTGTGACAAATGCCTGACGAAGCTGCAACTGTATGCAGAATAAATAAACTCTGCAACTAACAAGCACACAGTTTTTTTTTTTGTTGAGACGACTCATTCGTGCTACAACCATGATATTATAGTACCACGTATAAAGCAAAGACTGTTTAGTAAAGGTTATATAGTATACTAAAAAGTACATGACTGAAAATAACTGCGGGAATGGTGATTGTGATATAATTCAAATGAATGATGATATAAAAAATATCTATTTAAGTAATAAAATCACATTAGAATAGGAATTCATGAAAATCCATTCGTGCTACAACTATACTACTAATATAGCTGCAGTATGGCTCTACTACGTATAAAAAATCTTGACAAATCATATTATATACAATTCAATGAATCAAAACATAAACAGTACAATTTTAATCTAAATCTCACAAAAACAAATAAAGTACAAACATTGAAATTACAAAATGAAATTATAAAAAAACAAAAGTATAACTATTGACGAGAACTGGATTTTTTTTATAGGAATAGAGTGACAAACGAGCACACAGTCCACCTGATGGTAAGTGGTTGCTGCGGCCCATAGACATCTACATCTATCCTCTATTACAAATCAAAATGCAGACGCGTTGTCTCCCGTGAGGACTAAGATGGAATGCTTCATTTCCAGTAAAAAGGGTCTCCGGTCACCTGCACTCACCAAGCGAAACACAGAGGTAAACCTCTACTTCACGCTGGTTTTCTGTGAGGTCGTGGTACCACCGTGCGACAGCAAAAGCTGCCGCGTAGCTCTACCACTGTTATTTTCTTTTTTGTTTAAAAAAATGTTACCCCCACACTAGAATTTTCTCCTGTATCGTGGAGGCATTACTTGTTCCGTGCGGGATTCGAACCCGCAGCCCCTAGCGTAACAACTCATTGCTAAGCCACTGCGCCACGGAGCCGTCATATAGAAAGAAGAAAATAAATATAGACCACTTGTGTAACAGAACTAACCAGTTTGTATATGTTCTTAAATGTGTTAGGAACGTAACCGACAAAAAGACCGTTATTGTGTCCTATCGCGCCTACATAGAATCGATATTGCGCCACGACATCCTACTATGGGGCAACAGTATGAATAAAAACAGAGCATTTATAGCCAAAAAATGCATTAGGGCCATATGAGGAGTTTTACCTGACGTGTACTGTAGACCACTGTATGAAAGTGTAGGATTATTGCCACCACCTTCACGTTACATATATAAAGTTGCGGTGTTTGTATACAAAAACACTGAATTATTTAATGAATTAAATAATTTTTGATTGAGAGATACTCACAGAATTATATATATGTAATGATATTCCAAGGTCGGATAAGTATGCAAAAAGTTGCCTATGTGTGTGTGTCAAAATATATAACATATCAATATGTTTAAACACAGGTTGTACATATGGCAAAGTCAGAATAACTTTTACAGCATAGATTCGTTTCTCTGTATCATAAACTTAACATAGTTACAAAATGTTATTTTATTCAATATTTATTCGTTGACATATTGGATAATAATTATTATATTGATAATATGAATTGACATGTAATCTCATTCTAACATTCTTCAATTCAATGTACTATTTGCATGTTACGAGTATTTTCATTATATCGAAACTCTGTCTAACTTCTACCAGCTTATAATACTGTGTTTGTAAGCAAATAAAGAGATTAATGATTATTATTATTATTATGACTATACTATGCGTGATTCTTCCTGGTCAAGCTGACCCATTCGTGCTGCAACCTTATAGCTGCAGCGTGGTTTGATGTATAAGGAAGTTAATGAAAGTGGAAGCTGTGGCCGATACACATCTACATCTACCCTCGATTAAGAATCAAAATGCAGATGCGTAGTTACTTAAGCGTCTCCGGTTCTCTACAGTCACCATATGAAACACAGTATCATTATTTTGCTATTCCACACTAGTATATTCTCTGAGAGTGTTCCTTCCCCAGTTCTTCCTACATTCGTGCTACAATCTGGCTGCATGGCTCTACCAAAATGGCTGCTACGGTTGGGTGAGGGTAACAACGAAGATAACCTTGTTAATTGATAACAAGGTTATCTTCGTTGTTAACAACTCATGCAGCGCCGAGGCATATAATCAAATGGATTTCAATGGATGAGCTGGTCTCGAACGGTGTAATTTCACGGCTGGCTGGCACATTCGGATGTCCTCCACTGTAGAAATGTCAACGCGTCTCAAGTAGAGCCGCGAGTGGTATTTCGTTCCGGAATTTATTTTGTAATAATGGCTTCGAATGCTTATTATCTATTTTTTTTTAATATGTATTAGAACATAATCTTTATTACGTTTTGTTTATTAACGTTATAATAAACAAATTGTGTATGGAAGTCTGTAGTCTCTGCCTATCCCTCTGGATGACAGGCGTGAATGTTTATTATGTGTATCTATTTAACAATTTATTTTTAAAATGATAATATACGTATTATCGTATTATATTTATATAATTATTTAGTGGAAGCGGCAATGGCCTAATGGCAAGGCGCGGACCGTAAACTCGAAAGATCGTGGGTTCGAATCCGCTTTTCGAGTACTGTCGTGGATAACTTCTAACACAAGCATTTTATGCTAAATATTAGTAATGTTTAATAGCATTACTAGTATTTAAAAAAGTATTTTTGTATTAATCTATACTTATAAATAAAATTAATGTGTCTGTCTGTAATATCGAAATAACTGCCTTATTAAATTATGCCCTATCGAGCTAAGGGGTTTATTTGCATGCCATTAAGACAAATAATAATTAAAAAATAAAAAATAAATTGTCTGTCTGTCTGTCTGGTCAGCCATTCCGAATCTTTGGAATGGCTCAGCCGAATGTAATGAAACTTGACGAACAGATAGAGAGCAACGCAATGCCAGGAAATACAAGATCTAGGCTTATATTTATCCTAATAATTTGGATATTTATATAAACAATTAATTGTTAAAATAAATAGGCTTATCTTAATTCTAAATGGGCATATTAATA
The DNA here is from genome assembly GCA_963668995.1 of Parnassius mnemosyne. Lineage (NCBI taxonomy): Eukaryota > Metazoa > Arthropoda > Insecta > Lepidoptera > Papilionidae > Parnassius > Parnassius mnemosyne. Next base: position 72,365,202 of record CAVLGL010000001.1, read on the forward strand.
AATCCCCCAGGCGAAGCCAGACCAAAATATATTTTCTATTTTTGATTTATTTAAGCAACGATAATGTCATAAAGATTGTGTCCAACCTTCGGTACAAAAACAGGCTTTCCTAAAGACAAGTAAGCGTCATTGAGTTGCTATATTTTTTTAAAGAATAATGGTGACAAACGAGCACACAGTCCACCTGATGGTACGTGGATACTGTGGCCCACAGACATCTACGTCTATCCTCGATTAAGAATTAAAATGCAGACGCATTATCAACCCTGAGGACTAAGATGGAATGCCTTGTTTCCAGTAAAAACGGTCTGCGATACTCTCATTCTCATACTAACCCCAACATTCAGCTGCTATTTAACGCTTGTAATCAGTGAGAGCGTGGTCCTGGTCGAGCCGACCTATTCATACTATAACCATAATATAGCTGCAGCATGGTTCTACCACGTGTTTTACTTTTTTTTTGTCAAAATACTACACTGCGTATAAGCGCACGGCTCAAACAAAAGCGTATTTTTTTATAGTATAAGGGTGACAAACGAGCACACAGTCCACCTGATGGTAAGTGGTTGCTGTGGCCCATAGACATCTACATCTACCCATGTTTTCGAATCAAAATGCAGATGTGTTGTCACCCGTGAGGACTAAGATGGAATGCCTCGTTTCCAGTAAAAATGGTCTCCGGTCTTCTACACTCACCATACGAAACACAGGAAATTTAAGTTGCTATTTTAGCGTGGTCGTTCCCCGGTCGAGCCGACCCATTCGTGCTACAACTATACTAATAATATAGCTGCAGCATGGCTCTACCACGTATAGAGTTTATAATGTAATTAAAATAGTTTGTATTTAGAATTTTTTATCGTATGAAGCTTCGTTTTTAATCGATTTCACTCATATTTTACAATGGAGTCGGATCGATGGTGAGTGTTAGTTAATGTTTTATGAAGAATTAATCAATAGGTTTACTGCTATGGTGGCGTTCCTTGACCCATGTCCAGTGGAATGCCGTATACATTAATATAATAACAAATTCTTTATTAAAAAAAAAACACTTTTTGACGTAAAAAAAACGACCTGTGTTGATATTTTTGTTATCTACAAATTTAAAGTGGCAAGCGAACTTACAAACCATCCGATGGTAAGTGGTCACTGCAGTCCATAGACACCTATAGCCTTATACTCGTAACTTAAAGCAGGCAACAGATGCTTTGTCACCTCTGAAACTGGACCTGGACTAAGATGGAATACCTCTCAGCCTGCATTAGTAATAACTTATACCGTCTATACATAAATATATATATATATATATATATATATATATATATATATATATATATATATATATATATATATATATATATATATATGTGTGTGTGTGTGTGTGTGTGTGTGTGTGTGTGTGTGTGTGTGTGTGTGTGTGTGTGTGTGTGTGTGTATAGAGGCAGAGATAATATATTACCATTATTATTCATTTTTTTAAACGTCGCCACCACACTAGGAAGACAAACATCCAAACCCGGAACAATTATGTGTAGGCCTACTTGTTCCCTGCGGGATTCGAACCCGAGGCCCCAAGCGCTGCAACTCATTGTTAAGCCATTGCGCCATGTAGTGGTCAAAATGCCATTTAATAACTTACGTTATTTTTTATGAAGTACGTATTTTTTTTTTTGGAAAAATGCTTCTATCACAGTTTATAAAAGTCCACTGCTGATCACAGACCTCTCCCACAGATTGCCTCTTAGAGAGGATTTTACCATAGTTGCCACGCTTAGCTGGCGGGTCATGCAGCCGCAGTTTTGTTATAATAATTGTCGCTACGCATACTCATACTCATTGAGGTGACGTGACGGACGGCATACAGTCAACTTAAGCTGTTGTATTTTTTCTTCGTAAAAATAGTTTTTGAGTATAATTTCACTTGTTTGTGTCAAAATTAAGGTTCGGATATCTTAACTGAGCTGTGTTATCGTTGTGGATTGCAGTGGATAAGTAATAGTGTAAAAAAATTGTGTTTATTTCACTGTGTAATTAATATTGTCTCCTTTCATTAAATCTCAGTGGAGGGTAGGCAGTACCTCAGAACCATCTGGTGAGCAGTAAGGAACAATAACATTAACGACATCTTTCGGCATTTAATTAGTAATTAAAACAAATACGATATGGCAAAGTGCGGAGCTTGCGGCAAATTCCTCTCGTCGACAGGTGGCGTTGGTTGTACAGTCTGTCCAAATATATTTCATAGGGCATGTCTAATGGTGTCTGATGGAACAACGATAAGCAAAGATTGGGTGTGCCCGGAATGCAAAAAAAAGTCAAGAAAGGGTGATAACAGCTGTACCCCTGTAAGAGGTATCTCCGGAAACACCCCGCAAGAACCTCAAGTGATCAGGAGCCCGCCATGCAGCGTTGGAACTCAGAAGACTGCTTTGAACGATGATGATTCCCCTGCACGAGAGCTTAGCCGCCAACTTGTTGCCTGCATGGTCGAGATGCGAGAACTCCGTAAGGAAATGGCAGAACTCCATACATCCGTTGCATGCTTCACAGAGCGAATGAATGGCTTTGAACGAAGGCTGGAGGTAATCGAGCAAATGCATACTCCTACCAAAGTGGAGGTCAATGAGTTAGAGAAAACAGTTAATTTATTAAAGCAGGAGCTCAATGACCGGGATCAAGAGGCACTGCTTTCGGATCTTGAGATCGGACATTTACCTGAGGAGAAGGGGGAGAATATCACCCACACCATATCTGTTCTAGCAGTAAGGCTAGGGGTACCACTGGAAGAACGGGACGTCGTCTTTGCGGAGCGTGTTGGAGCGTCGCCACTGTCTTTGAGCGCTAGTACGGGAGGAGGCGTAGCGATACGAGCGCGCCGCGTGGTGGTACGGCTGGCGCGGCGTAGCCTGCGTGACGAGTTGCTGCGCGCTGCTCGCGTGCGTCGCTCAATCACTACTGCGGACATCGGGCTGGCCTCCTCGCCCCAACGCCTCTACGTAAATGAGCGCCTGACGAGGAATAATCGGCAGCTATTCCATAGGGTCCGTGAAGCCTGTCGAAAGCTTTCGTGGCGCTACTCCTGGACAAGAAGGGGTCGTGTCTACGTTCGCCAAGCAGAGGACAAACCGGTTTACTGCATCCGCACAGACGATGACTTTAATCGTGTTTTTCAGTCAAATATTGTTTGCATTAGCAGCTCTGCATAGGGTAAACGATATAAGTCTAAATATATTGATTATAAGAAAATTATTACTACTAAGATTTGTTATAACCATATTTTTAATTATTCATAATGTTATGTATACAAACATTTACAGCTGTTATGGCTATGATGGTGCGATGGTAAGGGCCGAGTTTCTAATTACTAATTTCATGTTTACTTATAATTATTTACAATTAAAACCATTAATTCGTGTTCAAACAGTTACATATCTCAGTGTTTTTAAGGGAAAATGTTTAAGTTATAATAATAATAATTCTACTCTATTGATGATTAATTACATTATATATATTTTTAAAACATTGAGCTTCATAAAAAGTATATTAGCGTATCATAATCTTAAGAGCACTCTTCGTAGGTATCTTTTCTCACTTCGTTGCTGCACAAGTATAGTATTTTTGACTATTATCTCATTCATTCAATTCTAAACATAATCTTAAGTTAGGCTTACTTAATGTGGGATCGCTTGGCACAGGACATGACGAATTTCTCGTAGCTATGGATCGTTATTCTGTCGACATAATGGCGATTAATGAAACCTGGTTGCGAGAGGGCGAAGAGGGGCGCTCGCCTGCGGTGCCCGGTTATAGATTACGTCACGTTCCTCGCCCTTCCGACGTGCGCTCGCGCGGAGGTGGAGTGGGCTTCTACATACGTCAGGGCATTGCAGTCCGCACACTACCGCACCCCCCAGCCCCACTCGTAGAGCAAATGTGGCTTGCACTAACAATTAACGGTACAAAATTAATAATTGGTACTGCTTACAGACCGCCGTGGTTGAGTGTTGACATTTTTTTCGATGCTTTATCGGAAACTATCGGAACATTATCATGGTGTAATAATGTAGTTTTATTAGGCGATTTCAATATAAATTTATTAAATGATATGGATAATAACTGTAAGAAGTTGAAAATTTTTTTACAATGTTATAAATTAAATCAGTGTGTTACTGAGCCTACCCACTTCACGGAATACAGTGAAACTTTAATAGACCTAGTATGTACAGACATCCAACAATCATTCACTTCTGTGAATCATATACCGGAACTAAGCGGTCATGCATTTATTTGCTGCGAATTAAATATAAAAAAACCGAAACCAAAACCAATTATTATATCGCGTAGAAATTTGCATGCGATTGATAATGAACAGTTCCTATTAGATTTAAAGTCTTTAAATTGGACAAGTTTCAAAACATTGGATCGCGTCAATGACATGGTATCATTGTTTAATACTATGTTAAAAACATTATTTAACACTCATGCGCCCGTACGTAGAAAATCATTAAAACACTTCCAATATCCTTGGATTACTTATAATATAAAAAAAATGATGAAAGTCAGAGATGAAGCAGGTGTTGTCGCACGTAAGTCAGGTGGTACAGCAGGCCAAAAATTACTTTATAAAGAGCTCAAACACTATGTTGCACAAGCATTAATAAGAGAAAAGAAAGCTTACTACAATTTTTTTATAAATAATCAAAAAGATACTCGCATCGTATGGTCACATATAAAAAAAAAACGTTAGGTTAAAAACTAAGCCGGAGCTGCCTCACCATATTTTCAACGACCCCGATTCGATTAATACAAGCTTTTTAAATGTGCCAGGAAATAATCAAGTTCCTATTTCATATATGACATTCTTTAAATCACACGTCAAAGTCTCAAATGTATTCAAACTGAAGACAATTGAGGAAAGTGATATTGTGAAAATAACACAGTCATTAAAGTCAAATGCGGTGGGTGCAGACGGTATTTCCTTGGATATGTTAAAAATGTCTTTTCCCGTAACAATACCTGTTATTACGGAGATAATTAATAAATCAATTACAACGCAAACATATCCCTCAGAATGGCAGCACGCACTCATCAGACCTATACCCAAAAACTCAAATCCTATTACCATGAAGGACATACGCCCGATTAGTATACTCCCCTGTGTATCAAAAATCCTGGAGAAAGTCGTGGCTGAGCAGGTAAGAATATACTTAGAAACTAACGATGTGCTTCCCAGTCTTCAGTCAGGGTTTAGAAAACACCACAGTACGTCAACCGCTATGATAAATGTTGTCGACGATATACTATCAGATATAGACAGTGGCAAAGGAACGATTTTAGCCTTGCTAGACTTTTCCAGAGCATTCGACTGTCTTAATGTGCCATTGCTTTTGTCTAAATTACATTACTACGGTTTCGACATATCTGCGATAAAATGGTTCGAAAGTTATTTCGAGCATCGTATACAGCAAGTAGAAATATCAGACGAAAATGGGTTACCAGTCATTTCGAACGCTCAGGCTGTCAAACAAGGCGTTCCGCAGGGATCTATCCTAGGACCTATTTTGTTTGCCGTGTATTGTGCGGATATAACAAATTGTATTAAGCATTGCAAATACCATATGTACGCGGATGATACACAGATATATATACCCTGTAAACCGGGGGAGACTAAATTAGCGGTGGAAAAATTAAATGACGATCTCGAAAGAATTGCAGCTTGGTCAGATTCGAACGCATTAGTCCTTAATGGAAGCAAGTCTAAATATATGATTCTAGGTACGGCTCAGCAAATACAAAAAATAGCAAAACATGATGCTAAAGTAACCATAAGGAGCGAACGAATTGAACGCGTGACTGAGGCTCGTAATTTGGGTTTGTTGATAGATGACAAGTTACGCTTTGAAAGTCACATAATAAACACTGCAAGAACATGTTTTTATAGGTTAAAAGTATTATATCAAATTAGAAATTGCCTAAATACCGATATGCGGATAAGACTGTGCGATTCTTTGATTCTGTCTAAATTTAATTATATGGATATAGTGTATGGCCCTCGTCTGCTTGTGCATAGCAAGAAACTTGTCCAGAGGGTGCAGAATGCTTGTGCGAGATTTTGTTTTAAGATACCTCCACGCGCTCACGTCACGCCGTACATAAACGAGCACAATATTTTAAAAATGCAGTATAGGCGAGAACACCACCTAGCCACATTTCTATTTGGATTAATTAAATATAATGTACCACCTTATCTTTATCACAAATTAGTGTGGTCTCGCGACGTACAATCAAAGATCACTCGCGCGTCATGTTACTCTTTGGTTGTACCCTACCATCGTACCATCGCCTTTCGTGGAAGTTTCAAATACTCTGCCTCTAAATGCTGGAATAACCTGCCGCCACCGCTTCGTAGTCTGAAAACATTAAATACATTTAAAATAAAATATAAAACTCACCTAATTATTGTTCAAAAAGCTATGGCTTGATATTTACCTACCTAAATAATTACAGACACTTAGCGCTGTCCGGCGGGGTCATACGGAAAGCATAAGAGTGCATAGTACTTTATTTTTCATTTTTTGGTACTTAAATGCTGAAATAAAAGCGTTTTTCATGCTATTAATTATAACTATGATACAAGTATATGTTTAACGTGCAATCATTAGTGACTTTACTAAAATATTGTTTCTAGTGATAATATTGTTGCTTAAGATTATGGTTATGATTACATACCTGTGAGAAAATATTTTTGTAGGATGCCATCATTTAGTGTTTCTTCTTTCATATTATTCACAACTAATACCTCATAGATACATGACTCTTATGGTGATAACAATACTTTTTAAAAAAAAAATTTCGGACATTCTTTGTACTAGATCCAGTTAGTTCATTCATGTAATCTATGTTAATTATTATTAGTCTATCAATGACGGTGTGAACGTCCGTGCGTCACTTAATTCACAGGCCCACTGAAAACCAGCGCTGTAGTCTCGTATCGACTGCGGCATTAAGCTGAGTGCGGTCTGTTTGCCGTGTACGCCACACACACTTGTGTGCGTAAAATGTGTGATGTGTTTAATATTTTTTTTTGTATTCTTTTTTTTTTTATTTTCTTTTTTTCTTTTTACTATCTATGTATTTTTTATGTTTATGGTTTAAATGTACATGTGGCGTATTTGAGCAATAAATGTTTTCTTTCTTTCTTTCTTTTCTTTCTTTCATACCATTTTATTGAAAATATGATATCCTCCACTTTTATGTTATCTTCTTTATATAATAACTGTTCAAGCTGTTCCCCGCGACTTCGCTCGCGTGTTAAAGTTTTTATGTTTTTGCGCGGAACCCTAATTCTTTTTCTAAAATAAAAGTAGCTTAAGTTACTCCTTATGAAGTCAGCTACCTGCCAGTGAAAGTCCCGTCAAAATCGGTTTAGCCGTTTCGGAGATTAGCCGGAACAAACAGACAGACAGACAGACAAAAATGTCAAAAATTGTGTTTTTGTTATAAATACCGTACCGTATATACTGTCATATGCAATTAGTAAAAAGTGTAATTTTGTTTGTGTAATTTTGACATTAGAAACAGACACTTCAATTTTATTTCTTTGTATAGATATAAAAGTTAAAGTTACAGCCTATATGTCTCACTGCTGGGTACAGGTCTCCTGTCATTTCGGAGAGGGTTTTTAGGGTAAGGAAGTGTCTGGCGCGCTGCCCCGATGCGTGTTGGCGAACTTCACATGTCTTCAAAATATCTTTTTTTCTTATTTCGCAGACATGCAGGTTTCCTCACGATGTTTTCTTTCACAAGCCGAGCACGTGGTAAGTCATATCAAATCTTTTAAAACTTAAAGCGGGAGCTGGCAACTCTACATGAAATACTGTGTGTCTCGTCATGCAAAATCGTCGGAAACCTCGATAAATGGCATCCTCTAAAATCTAATTGTACTACGTCATGACGTAATCTCTTTTCAAGGTGTTTGTTTAATCTCTCCAACTGGTATTTTAAATTTTATAGCTGCACTTAACAATCAAGTTTTATATTGTCAGCTTTTTTAATGTGTGGTATACGTAAATTTGGGTTTTATGAGCACTTGATTTAAAAGTTGAATTGAAAAAAGAAAGAATTTGACATTAAAAATGTTAATAAACCCTCGATCGATATTTAAATTTAAGACTAGAATACAAAGTTTTTTTTTTATATAGCATAAGAGTGATAAACGAGCACACAGTCCACCTGATGGTAAGTGGATGCTGTGGACCATAGACACCATACATCTACTTTCGATTAAGAATCAAAATTCAGATGCGTTGTCAACCCCGAGGACTAATATATTTTGAGGATTAATATTCTCTACACTCACCATACGAAACAAAGCATTATTGAGCGGCTATTTCACGGTATTCTGTGAGAGCGTGAAGCGATTGGTTGGCTCAACCGGGGAAGACCTTGATCGAACCACCCATTCGTGCTACAACCGTAATATAGCTGCAGCGTGTCTCTAACACGTATAAAGTTAGAAAGTTTAGACAATTTAAGTCCGTTAGAACTTTGACAGACTCGTTTTACTGGAAACGAAACATCCCATCTTAGTCCTCACTTGTAACAACGTATCAGCATTTTGATTCTTAATCGAGGATAGATGTAGATGTCTATCTATGGGCCACAGCATCCACTTACCATCAGGTGGATTGTGTGCTCGTTTGTCACCCTTATTATATAAAAAAAAAAACATGTTAATTCTACTACACGCACTGGATTATTTACAGTATTCATTACAAAACCTTAGGCGTTGTTAACACTGCCATCTTCTCCACCTAAATCTCATAAATCACCAACACTATAAAGTTGCGCATTTGTCAGAGTGTCAACCTTGAGTCTAAATATTAATTTGAGTTTGGTTTTACCCTCTTGTAGCCACTTAACTTGAAATGCGGAAGAGCATTCTCCTTGGAGGCAGGCCGATCGACGTCATTCAAACACTTCTTTAGTTCGAACCAAAAAATGAAACAAAACGCTTTAAAAGTAGTCTATTGTAAATATATTGACCTAGATGGAGGTTGCATTGGAGCAAATAGAGATTTAATTTTTTATAACACCCGAGTTCGATGCCAGGAAGTAATTGTATTTTACAAGCTTATTTAACGTCTATTAGTATCACCTATTTTCTATATTACATATAGTGTCCGACTGAAGGTCGATTTTTTTAACTTATTATAAACCAGTGCTTGACTAAATCCTACCTGATGATGAACTTACCCCTCCCCCCATCCCCGCGAAAAGTCATAGCTTTTTAAGCTTTTTGAAAATTTCATATTATAAACAGTTTTTAAGTTATACTTTAAAAACGAAATTAAATACGATAGGAGGTTGATTGAGGGGCGGTAGGGAGAATGGGTGACACGTCCTACTAATTATCCTCGAACCTAGAGATAGGACACCAAGAAATACCCCAATATTCTGCTTCTGGTCCTTCGCCGACTACTGCCTCGGCACTCTCCTGCGCTGGTCCTCAGTAACCTAAAGTCCTCCTCGCTTTGCTCATCACATTGGAAGTGTCTTGAGATATCTACTTTATAATCTATTAGTTTCTCTAGTATAAGGTACACGAACCACTTATATTAAACAACTCTTGACTCCGTCGTTGGTATAGTGTAAACTCGATTACTGATCACGAGGTCCCGGTTTTAAATCCCAGGTCGGGCCTTAATCAGGTTTTTTGTAAAGAAATTCTCAGCAGAAGCCCGGAGTCAAGAAGTTGGAGCTGTTTCACCAGCGTGCCTCGAAAGCACTTAAACCCGTTGGTCCTGCGCCTGATCTCTCTCCGGTCGTGTCGATTTACCGTCCCATCGGACTATGACAGTGAGGGAATAGAGAGTGCACCTGTGCTTGCGAATAGACCCAGGCACTATAATGATGTCCTGCGCTGATGGCTAGTCTCCGTTGTGACGGGCTGCCGTGACCGCTATTCGGTCTGAAGCGTATTATTGTATTAATTGAAATTCATTCAACCAGACTATAAAACTAATCAGAAAATATATGGCCAGCAATTCGACGAGTTTTCGGATTGATTCGCTGAATCGATCCGTTGTTTCAGATCAATCTAAAAATCCATTCCTCAAAATAATCGATTTTTATTAATAAATCGTAGATGGATATATCTGGATAAATTTGGATGCATCAAAATTTACATAGAAACTACATTATACCGCTACAGCCTATTTAAGTCCAAAAATAGGCCTCCCCCATAGATTACCTCATAGGGGAATAATTGACAAAGTTGCCATGCTTAGCAAGAGAGTTTGCAAACGCAGGTTTTTATTTATTAGTTGTTATTAGAAACACGCTGCGGTAAATCTTCCGGTTTGTTCCCCTCTGTCGCTTCGACAGACGACAGACGACACCCACGTGACTATATGGTATGGTATGGGATATTCTTGCGCCGCCGCTATACAGTTTTGTCTGAGAAAGAAAATATGGAAGAGATGTGAAGTCTGACATCACGCATCGAGTAGATGCGTGCTTTTCTCGCTCCAATACAGTCTAAATAACGGGAGAAGTCAGGTAACTAGTAGCTACGAGTACATAAAATTACTTAAAACAGGTTCATTCCTCGAGTAAAACACAATCACGCTCTAAGCAAAGTAAAATAATATATCATCTTTGTTACAGGTAAATCAAACGTGAACTCGTCTTAAACAGAAGAAATCAATACGTATGTAAATTTTATTTTCTTATAAAGATAACGACGTAAACTTAGAAATAACAAAAGAAAATCTTACACTCAAAAAATAGATGTAAAATGAATACACGAAACCGTAACGAGAAAGGGCTTTCTCAACTCAAATAGCATACGCTTTCAACCATTTGTTTTTGAAAAGACATTTCAAAGAGTTTCTTTTACAAAACTACGAGAGTAAGTACTTACTTTACTTACTGTTCTCTAAGCCTTGCTAAAGCAACCTAACCTTCGATTCCCAAAAAATATGAAAATCTTATTATTGAAACTGAAATTCTCATGGAAAATACATGGTGGTTGAATTCTTTTACACCCACAAATGTTTTATGAAAAAGAAGTTGGTCGTTACGGGACGCCCGGCATACGTGAAACATCACAGTTGATAGTAGTATTTCTAATTGATGCAAACCATAAAGAAATACTATGTAAAGTAAATAAAGAAATAATTATTCGAAATATTTTAAGCACTTAATCAATAATAAAGCAATCTCCTTTCAAAAACTAAAAAAGCTAAAAAGAAATGCAAAGTGTGTATACCAACCGGTGAACGCGTCAAGTATACTATAGTCGAGTAGAAAGGCACACGCTGTACACAACTCACACAGAGAAGCAACGAAGTGTATACTATACGCGCACGCACACACAAAGGAGTCAAGAGCGGTGGCGTGAGGTAGAGATAACACATTAGAGAGCGTCATCACGTCATGCCGTTTGCCGTGACGACATACGAGTCAGTTTTACAGCCAAGGTGCGCCATTATTTCACATCATTAACTACTCAAACGAACTCAAAAAGTTGTGGGTTCAATTCCACCATTCGACTACAGTCGTGAACCCCTCCTGACACAAGCATTTTAGCTAACCTGTAGTGGTTAAAGGGAATATTAGCAATGTCAATAGCATTTAGATACATAGCAGTTTACATTAATAGATTTCACAAGTACAAATAACCAGACCCAGAACAATTATTTGTAGCCATACATATACTTGTTCCGTGCGGGAATCGAACCCGCAGCAACTCATTGCTAAGTCACTGCGCCACGGAGCCGTCAATTGTCACCAGGTTCTTACATAAATTTTAGTTATTTTTGTTTTGTTACGCTTAAGAAGTATAACTTCCTACGTGCGTACATAAGTACACACAGATGTTTTTTTTTTTTTAAATTAACAAATAAAACTTTAGAAAAAACTTAAATTATCATACAGTCAAATCTCCGCGCTCCGCGGTATAGTGCCAAGAACGCTGGTTGCGTTTCCTCACTGGATGGCTCGAAAGAGGCTTGAGCGAGAAAATAACCAGCCCTTTTATCACCAGCAGCGACGAACAGTCGTGGATACAGTTTCTTTAGGAACTTCACCGCACGTGGAGCTCACGGACCGGTAGTCTCTACAGCAAATGGCACAAATATGTAGTCATCTCTCAGAGACTAACATTTGCTCCACTTAATTAGTTCAGCTGCCTCTGATGCCGCCACGGCTCTAAACGAGGTACCCCTGAGATGAGAGGCAGTCAAAGTGTCTACGCAAGTAGCATCCCACACTAGGGCTTTATCTCTCTCTCGAGGGACCAAAGTCATACCGTTGCGTCTCCTGCCTTCCTCATGGGCCACAGCATTCACCTACCATCAGGTGGACTGTGTGCTCGTTTGACAACCTTATTGTATAAAAAAAATAGAAATAAAGTCAATTAGATCAAATTAATTAGAAGTTAGGTATTATGACGCTGTACAGTGATGGGATAAGGTAGGATATTTTCCTGTTTCTGCATCTTCCCGATAACAGCTCCAGCTCAACAAGAAAACTAACCAGCTTGCCAAGCGTGGCAATCTTTTTTTTTATAAGATAGGATGACAAACGAGCACACAGTCCACCTGATGGTAAGTAGTTGTTATGGCCCATAGACATCTATATCTATCCTCGTTTGCGAATCAAAAATTTGATGCGTTTTCACCCGTGAGGACTAAGATGGAATGCCTCTTTTCCAATAAAACGGGTCTCCGGTTCTCTACACTCACCATAAGAAACACAGCAGTGTTAAGCTGCCATTTTACGCTAATAATAATAATCTTGACATAAATCATCCCTATGAAGCAATCTATGTCCAGCAGCGGAATTTTGATGGGCTGAAATGGTGACGAAAGTAGGCTGAAGTAGCCGGCCAGCACGAAGAACCGACAACCGGTGAGGAAGAAAGGTTCTCGCCTTGTGTCGGTAGGCGAAGTGTAGGGCGGCCCTCCCCACTAGATGGAGTAATAGAATAGAATAGAATATTTATTTTTCAATATAGATCACATGTGTAATTCTTATAGAAAGTCACTTTTTACTTTACCACTGGTTCGAAAAAAAAACCTCTGTCCTTGAAAGAACCAGTAAGAAACCCAGCGCGACTTTTTTTAAAGTTAATTTTACATGAATTTAAACTATTTACAAAATGTATTTTAGAAACAGCTTGGAAGCGACCACCTCGTTCCCAAGGGTTATTATCAACCACGTATTCATTTATATTATAATAACCCTTTTTATACAGTTTTTGTTCAATTAAATATTTAAACTTGGTAATAGAGAGAGCTGGTATATTTTCTGGGACTTTGTTGTTATAGCGTATACATTGTCTCAAGAATGAATTACTGACTGTGGAGTCGAGAAACTGGTATCACTAGCTTGTGTTTGTTCTTAGTGCTTACAGAGTGTATATCACTTTTTTTTTACTAAAACTACCTTTGTTTTTGTGAACATAAATAAAATTTTCGTAAATATACTGAGAGGTTTAAGTTAATATATTTATTTCTTTAAATTTTTCTCTAAGAGACTCTCTTGGTTTTAGGTTCTAAATAGCTCTAATGGTCCTCTTCTGTAAAACTAAAATAGTGTCTAAATTAGCCGCATTTCCCCATAGCGAAATCCCATAAGACATTATGCTATAGAAATAACTAAAATAAACTAATCTAGCTGTTTCGAAACTAGTGACTAATGACCTGGTAAAACATACAGGAAATCGATGGATGCAGGTGGAACAGGACCGTGCTTTGTGACATTGAAATTATAAAGGGCTATAATGATTAATGACGATGATGAATGATGATGATATATGAGAATAGTTAAATAGCTATTGAACACATCATATTTCCGCTTGCTGTCAATTGAATGGTACAGAAATAAAAAAATTAAAGCGATCACATTGTTCTTGTTAAACAATACATGCGACATTGAACGTAGATTTAAATGGATGGTTAATTGATGGAAATATCTAGAACTATCGAGATCGGAATAGAAATTACAGCAAATTGAAGGGCACTTTGATTGTGGTCTCTTGTGTGTTATAAAAATCCATTTAGTGGAATACGTTAACAGATTTTTGTAACGAAGTTCTTTATCGGACGGTACGGGTTTGGCTAATGGGGGCTAGGCGACAAAAAGTATAAGATCTTTTCGTCACTACCCCTTCTGTTATAGTGTAGACGGCCTTGGCGGCGAAGTAAGGAAGTGAGATGGAATAATATCGAACTCCCCGGCACTTTTTCTTATCTTGCCATGAAAGAAATATTATTTTATTTTAAATGATGCTTCATTTTAATAGACGCTAGTAATTCATTTATTTGTATTCGTTAATCAATAATATAATACCTACGTTTATCAACAATAATATACTACGCAAGGAACTTCGTTTCAACCGAGTGTTCCAGCACAGAGTCCACCTGATGGTAAGTGAATGATGTGGCCTATAGACACCTATAATAATAATAATAATAATAATATTCCACAACTATCACACAACGCCATCTAGTCCCAAGCTAAGCAGAGCTTGTGTTATGGGTACTAGACAACTGATAAACATACTTATATATTTCTAAATACATAAATATTATAGATAAATTACACCCAGACACAGAACAAACGATCGTGCTCATCACACAAACATTTGTCCTGGGTGGGAATCGAACCCACGACCTCCGGCGTAGCAATCAGGGTCACTAACCACTAGACCAACAGGCCTGTCAAAATCCTATATCTATCCTCTGGTAAATATCAAAATGCAAATGCGTTCTCACCCCTGAGGACTAAGATAGTATGCCTCGTTTCTAGACTCTACACTCACCAAACGAAACACAGCAGTATTGAGTTGCTATCTCACGCTGGTATTCTGTAAGAGCGTAGTCCTTCTCCGGTAGAGGCGACCATAAGATAGCTGCAGCTTGACTTTACCGCGTAAAAAATTATTCCTTTGATACCTTCATAAGTTCGTATAATTAAGCTTTTTACAGTAGCATGTTTACGTGAGACGTACTAGTGGTATCATTGTAAAACTGGTGGAATCGTTTGCCGCAGTTAATCACTACGCTACTGTTCTATGTTTCTTTTTTTAATAAAAATACAGTGACAAATGAACTTACTGTCCACTTGACAGTGTCCATTGCAGTCCATGGACAACTGCAATTAACTACACCAGATACAGATGCGTTCTCACCTTTGGGGACTAAGGTGAAACGCGTTCTAGCCTGTACATCGGCTCACATTACGCCTTCGGCCTCCGCTGCACTCGATACGTCACAGTCCTCACTCAACGTAACGAATTCTTTGATTCTTTAACTATCCAGCAGTGTAATTAAACGTTTGATGTAGATGATAAATATGTAGCTGCAACAACAAACTGTATCCCCCGATTTTGTCATCATCACTTTTCTAAATTGCCTCCTACGATGGCTACAAATTTAAAGACGTATTCACGTCAAAAGGGAAATCAAAAGATAATGGGTTCTTTCTTTTCTTGTACACCACTTAGCGGAAGGTGTATTCCACAAGTACCTATTAGTTCCACGACGATATTTAATGTATAATGACCGTAATTAAAGCTGTCTAGCTTTGTATTCTAAATAATTTAGTAATTTTTCTACCGACTTCAAAAAGGAGACGGTACTCAAATTCGACTGTATATTTTTTATGTGTGTTATTACCTCACATCTTTTTACTGGGTAAACCGATTTAGATATTTTTTTTATTTGAAAGCTGTTGCTTCACATCTGGTCACATAAATTGATCGAGGGTGTTTTTGAGTTATTCTTAATAATTTATATTGAAGTTGGTTGTACAAAATTACTAATTTTAAATTATTATTACTGTAATTAATCGTTCGAAATTTACCATTCTGTTTTCTAAACGCGCACGTGTATTCTGTCGGCTGCAACTTTCTCATAATCCTGGCTGCCTCGTTAGTCTAGAGGTCGGTAACGCGTTTGTTTATCACGAGGTCCCGGATTTGAGTCCCTGTTTGGACTAAAATCAGTTATTGAGTTTGTCTGTCAAGAAATTCTCAGTAACAGCCCAGTGTCAGTGGCAGTGTCTCATCCTGCGCCTCAGGAAGCACGTAAAGCCGTTGGTCCTGCGCCTGATCTCTCTCCGGTCGTGTCGGATTACAGTTCCATAATACTATGAGAGTATGGAATAGAGAGGGCACCTGTGCTTGCGCATACACTCTGGTACTATAATCCTGTTCTGCTCAGATAGCTAGTCTCTGTTGAGACTGGCTGCCGTGACCCAAATTCGGTCTGGAGTACATTATTATAACCCTGGCGCCCGAAAAAGAATTTTCAGTGTCCGTGTGGTCAACTTCATACAAATTGTTGAATGGCACCACCACAGAGTGCATCAACCTCATATGCCAAAAAATAACGGATCGAGTGTCCAGAGAACTGACCCAGTTGTTTCGTGGTTAAAATTGGGATCTGATGGCCCCCGGATCGCATTTAATCGTTGAAAGAAACATTTTTATATTCTCTTGTGACGGATTACATCCGGACTAGTCCGGGGCCGTTTTAAGCGGGTCTATAAGTTTCCGGATGCTTTGTTATGTAAGCCTTAAATGGTTACATTTGGATTTTTTTTATAGAAGAGGGGGCAAACGAGCATGCGGCTCACCTGGTGGTAAGTGTCGACTGCCACCCATGAACAACTGCAGCTCCAGGCATTGGAAATGCAGGCGCGTTACCGGCCTTTTAAAAAAGAGTAAGGTCGTTCCTTGAACGTCCTTAAGTCGTAAGGTGCCGGAAAAATCGCCGGTAGTAAATGATTTAATAAAATAAGCGATGAAGAAAACTGCTAGTAAATCGCACAGTACCCAGTGGACCAGCAAGCATGGTGTAGATGGTAACGTGAGTTTAGAATTGGGAGCTACATCATCATCATTAGGGTTCTGTTTCTGCGATCACTATCCTGCCAGTTCAGTTCGATAAGTGAAGTGAACTTTTTAAAAGTGTACATGCACATTGGTGTTTAGGAAAAGTCCATACCCAGCATTGGAATATGAAAGGCTGTTATGATAAACTTCATTGAATTATTTCATTCTCCATTAAAAAAAAGTGGTCTAATATTAGAAATAACAATTTACATGCATGAATTGCACATTGACAAACACCCAGACCTGGTTCCGATACAAGTATTTGTAGCCAATAGAAACAATTTTATGTGCGGAATTCAAACCGTTGGCTCTTACGCCGCAGCTTACTACTTAGCCATTGCGCTACGAGTCCTCAGTATATCTGATCATGTTAGATAACCTAAAAAAATTAAAAACCATATCTCATAACACATCAGTATGATACGGAAACTGCCGTGATGCGTGACACTCATTTCGCGTGATTATAATCGCTCTTATCCGCTTTTTAATGTACTTAATAATATCGCTAGCTATTATGTACGACGACGGAAGTAATTATTTAGTTTTCTATTAATCAATACAATTAAAAAAATAAAAAATAATTAAAAAATAATCAATACAATCGTAACAGTCAACCGTGTAGCGGTGTAAGAATATCCACTACCGCATATCCTGGCCCTTGTAAGAGGCGACAGAACAGGAGATGGGCAGATAAGAATTCAATATTATATAAAGCGTAAAATGGCAGTGCATTACGGCTGTGTTTCGTATGGTGAGTGTAGAGAACCGGAGACTTTTTTTACTGGAAACGAGGCATTCTATTTTAGTCATTAAGGGCGACGCATCTGCATTTTTATTTTTAATCGAGGATAGATGTGTATAGGCCTAGATGTGGTGGTAGGATGAGACATACGAGTAGCATCCACTTACCACCAGGTGGACTATGTGCTCGATTCATTAAAAAATTATTAATTAAAATCCCAATCCCTGTCACTGAAATATTTGTGGAGAATTCTAAAATAAAAATAAGTAAGAAAATTTTCCATAGAATTTTCCCCGAATGATGATTGATATTGTTGTCTACCGTTCATTATGAATTCTGAGCACGATCATCCGTCCAAAGTGACGCAAGACCTTGCTTACACCTGGCCGATATTTAAGGACAGGTTGACGTTTATACTGACCGAGACAAAGCCTCTTCGTATCAAAAATTTACTAAAGGAGAATGGGATTTTTGGGCCTGAAGTTAAGACATTGATATATACTTGAAAAATTGGCTATATCTTTCGGGTTATTCCACTTATCTACACTAAAAAATCCACCCTGAGATGTATACAACTTTATTACACTAATAATATAGAATATGTTTAATTTATTATAATTATCTTTTTTTTTAAATAAGTTTTTAATAATAAAAAATAATGTATTTAATAATCGTATCTGTAGTTAAAAATCGAATGAGACGGTGTAGGTAATACATAACTTTACTTATACTTAATCTTCCAAAACGCAGCTCCTAGATTGACAAATCTTGCCAGATTTTCTACCGACTTCAAAAAGGCGACGGTATTCAATTCGACTGTATGTTTTTTTTATGTGTGTTAACAATTCTTTGCAATTTTTCGTTTATATTTTATTTTGTTAGTGATTTTTTTTTGTTTTTAATTGTAAGCATGCACCTATGTACATGTCTAACGGCCACACATTCCCGGCTCAGTGGTTTCTATAATCCAAATGAAGAATTGCTTGCTTTTCTTTCTCTCTTCGTGAAAATGTCTCTAGATTAATTTATTCTCTGCCTGGCTGTATTCTTCAAGATTTTCTGGCATTACTGAAAATCAACGTTGTAGTTTCACTACAACACATGCTGGGTGATATCCTTTTTGGGCATGCCTTTGACGTACGAAACCAAATTTATTAAATTTATGTATAATATTTAAGTTATACAGTATTACCTCCCAGAACATTTTTTTATAGAATAAGGGTGATAAACGGGCACGTCCACTTGATGGTAAGTGGATGCTGTGGGTCCATAGACATCTGCATTTATCCTCGTGGCCATGGAAGGAGAAAGCGAAATCTCCCACTGGGGTGTTCAGCCCGGAGGACAGCTAGTACAAAGCTGTTCTATATATAGCGCAGTACTTCGGAACATTAATAGCGTGATTTAGGCTTCGGTGAGTTTCACTTGCACTGCAACGACTGCGCCGCCACAATCCTCAATTGGGAATAAAAATGCAGATGCCTTGTTACCTCTCAGGAATAAGATGTAATACCTCGTTTCCAGTAAAAATGCTCTCCGGTTCTCCACACTCACCATACAAAACAGTATTAAGCTGCTATTTGACGCTGATATTCTGTGACGCCGGTCGAACCGACCCATTCGTGCTACAACCATAACATAGCTGCAGCGTGGCTTTGAGACGTATAAATAACTTTCAAAAAGTACTTTGCAAAAGCCAATTTTGAAATAAATTATTTAACTTTTATTTTTAGTACCGTGATTTAATTAGGAAATATATAACAAAAAAAAAACGTAATAAATGCAAAAATATTTATTAAATGCTGTTCAAAAACATCTAGACTTAAGTAGAGGATCATAATTAACTCCAAATCATGCATATTTTCAAGTATAACCTTAAAACGAATTCTATAGTGTCAGAGCTTGGACACAGTGACGCTCATCGACGTTAAATTGAACCACAGAGAACTCTGGTCCTGTTGTATTTATTTATAATTTAGTTACTACATACAAAAGAAAAAGGAACGTTGTCTTTCGAGAAAAATAACTCTTATATATTGAACTAATATGTACTATGTACTAGAACAGACAGACTAAGTTTGAGTCCGCGGGCTCAAACGCGTGTTGCAAACAACTAATTTTAAACGTCTGTTCTAGTGCGTAGTACCTATTAATTCAATGCTCTAATATCGGCTTATTTTGAATTATTAAGTATGTAAATATTAACAGGGTCTAGAGCATCGCCTGCGACGAGAAAGTCGAGATGGACAGGCCGCTCCACCTGGACCGGGTTGCGCCTGGAAAATAAATATTACATTTAGACAATCGCGTCTACGGTTTTTCAAACTAACATGGAACACTTAAAGAAAAAGTATTATAATTTACCGTGTAGTCGCGGTGTATGAATACCCCGTATCATCCCGTGGGCGTCGTAAGAGGCAATAGAGGAAACAAATCAGGAGACGGGCAGCAGCGTCTTCCTAATAACGACTAAAATAAAATAACTGCGATTGCCAAACCGCTTGTCAAATAATCCCCTCTGCCCCTATGAGAATGAGGAAGGCATATGTTCTGTAGTGCGCATTGAAAGGCTGTAATAATGATATAATATGTTCTTTCTTTTGATCTCACTCTTTATTGGAATTGTGTTTAAAAGACAATCTTGATAAAATCAGTATTTTTAATTATTAAAAATTATATTATTGAGTCTTATTTTCATATATATGCATCAACGCATTGCATAAACGAATATAGACCAGACTTAGACAGACAAATTAACCTCTACACCTCTACGCATCAATAATTTAGATGGAATGCCATTACCATGCCTGAAACGTCTGCAACTAGTGCGGTCAAGTGCGGGGCAAGGCTGAGCCAGTTCACTGGTTGAATCGGATCATTTACCAGATCTATTAATAGAGCTCGCGTGACTTGCTCGCTCAACTGAAAAGTCTCCATGATAGCTTTATATATACCCCTAAGCGCGATTGTGTTTTTTTACAAGCTTTTATTTAACTTGCAATGTTTACTTGTTTGTTCGAGTCAAATTTTGCAACTGAATTTTAAAGCAGTTTGCCGCAACCGATTGAGCTCACATTTTGTATACTCGTTTAGTTCGGATTACAGTGCATGGTTAGCTAAATGAATTTATTCTAAATCTAAAATGACGGCCATGAGGCTGCTCAAAGCTCTTCGCTGTTGGTCAAGCGTACGTGGCCTTAAGTATAGTCAAATCACCAGAAGATCTTCTTACTAAAGAACTAGACTGTACTAAACTAACAAGCAAACGACCATGCAACAATGACTCATTGAAAGAACTGAACAGACTAAGAAACATGTCCAACGATAACTAAAAAATAAAACTCCGTAAACAACAAGCTAGTGGTACCAATTTCTCGACTCCACAAGTCAGTAATTAATTTATGGGGTAATGAATACCTGATTGTATTACAACAAAGTCCAAGGTTTCTCTATTACCAAGTTTAAATATTTTATTACAAAATAACTGTATAAAAATAATATAAATGAATACATGGTTGGTAATAATCCTCGGGAATGAGGTCTTCCAAGCCTTTTCTAAAATAAGTTTTGTAAATAGTTTGTACAACCTTTCGTATTGTTGGTTTCGAAACAGTCCACCTGATGGTAATTGGATGATGTGGCCCATAGACATCTACACATGTTTTCAATGAAGAATCAGATGCGTTCATCTTAGTCCTCATGGGTGACCATGAGGACTAAGATGGAGTGCCTTATTTCTGCCTAATGCCTGGTTTTCTCCTCAAAACTGTCAGGATATATCCCGACGGCTAAAGGAAGAACTGTGTAACTGTGTAGTAGCGGTATAAGATCCACTAACCCATATGATCCCGAGGGTGTCGTATGTATTGTATGCTCACGGTATCCACTAATGTAATATCTATAATAAATTTAAATCAGTAATAAACAGGACTTGGAAGATAAAGGTTGTCTCATATAATAACGTTATTACCAGTGAATGAAATGAGACAACCTTTATGTTCCAAGTCCTGTTTGTGCGCCGCACCATCTTCGGCTGCATTGCCACTTAGGTACCATTGGGTGGGATAGAAGTAGAGCGTGGTATAGTAAAAAAAACTGAGGTGGTCACAAGGACTACCGATAGAAATGCAAGCTCAATGATATATGCATATACATGTACACAGGCCGCATTCTACGCGTCGCTAGTCTGACGCAAGTCGAGGTCATTGGTGACACAAACCTATAAGATTTTCCTATACCATTATTCTATTCTATTCTATTCTTGAATTCAAAAATATCCTTACAAACTAATTCCCGCATTTCATAGCATAAATTTTCGCCTAGATAAACAGGTTGTCTCGTGGCAGGAGCTATTTAAGTTTTATTGCTTGAATATCTGCCAAGTCGTTTTGAAGAACTACCATGGGTATTTCTAGTTGAAGACATTAAATAGCAACATTATTAAGCCATGGACGTAGGGTTGCCAGACGTCCTTTATTTAAAGGACGTCCCCTATTTCGGACTCAAAAATTGATCTTGTCCCCTTATTTATGAACACGAAACTAGACTAAGTTTCGTGTTTATTGTTTGTTTTTATTTACTGTTAGGATTTATTTGAAATGTATTAAGATTGAACACTGCTCGAGCTACTCGAAGGAGACGAAATTGGGCCACACTGAAAAACAGCGGCTGTGTTTCGTCACGCTAAATGCTGAGTACAATGAAAGTGCTAAATGTGAACCACTTTACGTCACGTTCGGTGACGTCTAATATAGACTTTATTATTAATAATATTGTTGAAAATAAGATAACATTTTGTACAATAAACTGTGTGTGCTTATTTCGCCAAATAAATATTTTCTTTCTTTTTTCTCCCTATTTTAAAATCTTAAAGATTATTATTATATATATTATTAATATAGGATAGTTTCTTCATTATTTTGGGAAGAAATTAATGCATGAGTATGGCAAATACCTACGTTGAGTCGTACTGCGCGGTTTCGCGGTTGGGGGAACAGGGTCGTGTAATATCGCAAGTATACTTCCTTTTTTAGATTAGTCAGAGGTATTAAAAATTACATTGACTCGCGATTTTAGAGAGAAAAACTACGTAATATTGCGTATTAACATGTTTAAATGTTACAACTGATACCACAATATTTTGTTAAAACAATTTGATATCCTTTGTTTACATCCTATATCCTTTATTTAATTTTATCAAATCCTCCAAAACATAAAGGGGAGCTGGCAACCCTACATGGACCGGTTGACTCTGCTGGGAACACGAAATTGAATGATATCAACTTATCCACAACAATGTTCTTATTGTGAACTGTGTGTGAGTTATTCTGTCAAGAAATTCTCTGTATTCAGCATTCCAGAGTCAGAAAATTCCAGAGGCAGTGTTTCACCCACTTGCCTGGGAAAGAACGCAAAGTTGTTAGTTCTGCGCCTGATCTCTCTCCGGTCGTATCAGATTACCGTTCCATGGGACTACTAGAGGGAATAGAGACGATCAGCGCGATTGTATAACCAGCGTAAATAATACATGTTCTTAATAACCCCCGGGAATAAGGTAAGAGGTAAAGAAACATAATTCCCACAGCGTCCACTAACTGGTGGACTGTGTGCTGGTTTGTCACCCTCATTCTTTAAAAATATATATTATGTAGTGCAAGTAAACATGCAAACATTTAGAAACAGTATGGTAGCTACCACCTTATTCCCAGGGCCAGTTATTATCAATCTTCTACACTTTAGTACTATAATAATCCTTATTAAACAATTTGCTTATTCAATAAAACTACTCTCGTATTACGGATTTTATCGCGTTTAATTATACTTATTTCCAATTCCCGACGTTTTCGCTTAGTAAAAATTTTACACTTTTTATAGATAAGGCCTGCATATTTTCTGGGATCGTTGTAAAAGCGTATACATCGCCCCGTGAAGGAATTACTGACTCTTTGGAGTCGAATAACTTATATAACTAGCTTGTGTTTGTCCCTAGTATTTAAATAGAATTTACCAGTATTGTCCTGGTGCGTTCTTGGTATCCGATGCCGCAGGTGACGCTGCAGCGGCTCCACTCACTCCACGGGCTCAGCTGACAATCACTCACTTGGGGGACATTTGGTTGTGCTGCAAATAACGCACATCCATGCAAATGTTTGATAAAAGTCTGAAAACCCTCAGGTCTGAGTAGAGAGTGAAGGGCCTGTTAAGATATGCAGGAAGTCGATAGGTGCAGGTGGCTCAGGACCGTGCTTTATGGCATTCCTTGGGTGAGGTCTATGTTCAGTGGTGGACTTGAATGGCTGTAATGACGAACCGTACCAGATACCTCGCATCTTTGACGGTGCTGCCAGTAGGTACTGGATATTTAACGACTGGAGTAACAGATGTTATACCACCCTCTGTCGGACTCTATTGGCTATGGTTATGTGGTTCCCCATAGTTGAATCTTACGAGGGGGGGTAGTTAATTTTACACCCTCTTATACGTGGTAGGGCCATGCTGCAGTTATATTATAGTTCAACCTGCCCACCGTGCTACCCAATAGTCAGATGAATTGATATTTCATAAGCATCACAACAGACCCGCACAAGCCCACTGCTAAACATAAACTTGCCGTATAGACCACACAGTACTAGCTTGAGCCAGCTGCATCCATCGACTTCCTACAGGCCTCGTCAGCTCATCGCCCTCTATGCTGGAAAGTCTCTACTCTGTATTCACCTGTACAAATCTGCCACTCGAGAACCTTTTGTTTTATAGAATAACCGTGACAAAAGAATACACATTCTACATTTATTTACGATTAAGAATGAAAATGCAGGTGCGTTGTCAGCCCTGAGCACTGATATACAATGTCTCGTTTCCAGTGAAAGTAAGAGTTTCCTGTTCTCTAAACCCACCATACGAAACACAGCAGCACTGAGAGGATACCTTGAAAATGAATCGTAGTTTTGGGATGTTGCTTAGCTCTTTGTCGGAGAAGCTCACGGACGACTGAGGAAGTGTCAAAATGAAAGTGATTCAATGTACTTCATGTACGCTAATTATGAGATTGCTTCTGTGAGCACCGGCTCGGGAATAAACTAAGTAAGCGACAATTGACATTTTTGTTTTATTTTATTAATTCTTTATGGATTAAAAAAACGGTTTATGTGAACTTAGATATGTTTGTACGTATGTACTATGCTTTAAAATAATTCCATGAACTTATTCGTAAAAATATTGTGGTGGCATGAAGAAATGTAACCATTTTTTTTAAATCTATATTAGAGCCTAATTTACAATTTGTACCTGTCGAAAAAATTACATTTTATCTTTATTTTTATAGGATAGGGTGACAAACGAGCACACAGTCCACCTGATGGTAAGTGGTTACTGTGACCCATAGACATCTACATCTATCCTCAATAAAGACTCAAGATGCAGATGCGTTGTCACCCGTGATGACTAAGATGGAATGCCTCTTTGTCAGTAAAAAGGGTCTCCGGTTCTCTACACTCACCATACGAAACACAGCAGCGTTAAGCTGCTATTTTACGCTGGTTTTCTGTGAGAGCATGGTCCTTCCCCGGTCGAGCCGACCCATTCGTGCTACAACTATATTACTAATATAGCTGCAGCATGGCTCTACCACGTATAAATCTTGATTTCCTTTTATGCAATCCAAGGTCATATAATCAAAAAACATATATCAAAAATTTGGTTCGTAATCTATAAAATTTAAAGAAATATGTGCAATAGAAAAACCACCAAATTTTCGAGGTATTACCTTAAATTGCTATTTTACTGCTGGTATTATATGAGAACGTGGTCCTTCCCAGTTCGAGCCGATTCGAAAAAATACAAGCAATGTTAATAACATTACTAATATTCCCTTTAACCACTCCTGGTAAGCTGTAATGCTTGTTTCAGGAGTGGTTCACGACATTAGTCGAATGGCGGATTCGAACCCACGATTACTACTATAACTACCTTATTATCGCTTGTCTACATGATTCAATGTAATTAAAAATAAAAACATAGTGCTAGTTTTATATACGAAATTAATAATTTGATTACCGTTCAAAGCGGGAGGTACTGGCACTATAGAGCTGATGGTAAGACCTGGGTAGTTGGTGCTCGCCGTGGGGACAAACTGGTTCCCCTGCGGAATCACACCCACTGGAGCTCCGCCACCTGACACAAATATAAAATTAAGATATTGAACATATTATATAGAGTGAGTGAGAAAATAACTAAAGAAAGCTTTACGGACGCCTGTTGCCAACTCTAACTAATAATAATGTCCTCCAGACCGATTTCGGTCACGGCGGCCGGTCTCAAAGGAGACTAGCCATCTGCGTAGAATATGATTATAGTGCCCAAGTGTATGCGCAAGCACAGGTGTACTCTCTATTCCCTTAGACTCATAGTCCGATGGGACGACATTCCGACATGACTGAAGAGAAATTATGCAGAGGAGCAACGGCTTAACGTGTTTTCCGAGGAAGGGGGTTGAAACACCGCCAACTTTTAGATTCCGGGCAGCTACTGAGAATTTCATACAGAAAAACCCAATTACTAATTTTTACCCGACCCGGGATTCGAACCCGGTATACCTGATGGTCAACAGATGCGCTTACGACTACCAGTCCAACAAGGCAGTCAACCAATTATTAGAACCATACATCAACAACTATATATCATCAACTACAACTAATAGAACCATACTGAATAGGCAAAAAAGTTACAACCTAAATACGTCCCACGGACGTATTTAGGTTGTAACCAAATCTCTCATTTCATACACCCTTAGTGTAGGCGTAAGTCCGCCGCGCTCACACTTCTCATATCTCCGGAAGTTTTTTTACAGAATAAAGATGACAAAACGAGCACACAGTCAACCTAACGGTAAATGGATGCGTTGGCCCAAAGACAAAAGACATCTACGTCTATCCTTGATTAAGAATCAAATTGTCAGCCGTGAGGACTAAGATGGAATACCTCATTTCCAGTAAAAAGGGTCTCCGGTCCTCTACACTCACCATTCGAAACATTTTACGCTGGTATTCCGGGAGAGGGTGCCTTTCTCCAGTCACCCCGACCCATTCGTGCTACAACCGTAATATAGCTGCAGCATGGCTCTATCATATATAAAATGGTAAATGACAACTTTTTTGTATATGGTAGAGTCATGCTGCAGCTATATTAGTAGTATAGTTGTAGCACGAATGGGTCGGCTCGACCGGGGAAGGACCACGCTCTCACAGAATACCAGCGTCAAATAGCAGCTTAACATTGCTGTGTTTCGTATGGTGAGTGTAGAGAACCGCAGACCCTTTTTACTGGAAAAGAGGAATTCCATCTTAGTCCTCACGGGTGGCAACGCATCTGCATTTTGATTCGCAAAGGAGGATAAATGTAGATGTCTATGGGCCACAGCAACCACATACCATCAGGTGGACTGTGTGCTCGTTTGTTACCCTATACTATAAAATAAAATTACAAATGAACACTTACAAGTTAAACACTAGCTAAATGCTTAAACCGAAATACACCAACAGATGATTTACTGTTTGTGTTCAGTTTCGAGTTCCAGAACCTTTGACTTATCTCAACTAGATGTTATTTTTAATTGTGTATCTAATAATCACCAATATCATATAATGATGTTTACAGTTGTTGTCAAAAGACAATGTGATGACGTGATGTTTTTATTCTTTGAAGAATCTATGTAATTGAGTGACAGTGTCCATCCACTGCCCCATATCGTTCCGTGCGTGTCCTAAGAGGCGACAGAGGGAAACAAACCAGGTGGGCAGCAACGTCTTCCTAATAATAACAAATATTATATATTTGAAAATTAAATATTAAAAAAATGGCAGTCATCGACATATCGACAAATGTAAAAACTTAAAACTATGAAATAAGTGTTTTCTTATATTCATATTAATTAATTAAAGTATCAAAAAGTAAAATTTCACAATTAGCAAATTACATTTACTGCTAAATATTACATGTTGGTGATGGTGATTTTACCCGTCCAAAAAGCGTCCAACGCACCTAAAGAACTTTTTTCCGGTTTCCGGTTTTTAGTCACCCGGACTACAACCCGAGACTATATGCTCACTAGACCAAAGAGACAGTCAAAAGACAGTTCGCTACAAGAAAGCATATCTTTACCGCATAAAATACTAAAATCCGTGATTATAAAAGTATAACATAAACAACATGAAAGCTTGACGACGAGATTATGACCCATAATTGGTGTATTCATTCGTAATAACCACGGTATTGAGATAAGAATGGGTCGAGATTTGTGCGTGATCTCACGCGTGACGTTATTTCTAGTCTACGCCTACATACAGACAACAGGATCATTTTAAAGACTAAGCTAAATTAATTAATTGAGCACGTAGTAACGGTGTAAGAATATCTACCACACCATATCGTGCTGTGGGTGTCGTAAGAGGCGACAGAGGGAAACAAACCAACGTCTTCCTAATAACAAATATATAATAAAAAATTGCAGTCATTGGGGACTATCGACAAAAGTAAAAACTCTAAAACTAAAACTATATATAACTATAGATGGGCAGCAGCGTCTTCCTAATAACAACTAAAAAACACTGCAGTTGCCAAACGTGGCAACTATGGCAAAATTATATCTATGCAGAAGGCCTATGTGGAGGATGTTTAACAAATTTGGCTATAAAATCTCCAAAAATAACACAGAAAATAAAAAAATTTCAAGAAAAGAAATTGTTAAAGAAATTTCGTTAAAAGTTACTTTCAAATACATAAACATATTGAGGACAATAATTCGATAAATTATATGTATATTGTTAAAACGGACATTTCAAAAACTACTAGCGATCCCCCACGGCTTCGCACGGGTTATATCTGGATCTCGACCACAGAGAAACCTGCCGGGTACAGTTGTGAATCTATACCTTCCAAGGATCCACTCAAACAAAGAAAGAAAATGTCATCAAAATCGGTCCAGCCCTGTCCAGCCGTTTAGGAGGCAGCGACAAAAACATGTACAGAAAAATAGTATAAAATAATATAAAAGTTAAAAAAAATATATTATGAGCTGTGATGATCCTGACAATTATTTTATTTATCCTAGTGATCCTGTTGAATAAAACTAATTTTTCGAATTTTATTGCGTTTAATTTATTTGTTTTATTAATTCCCGACGTTAATAAAAACAAGTATATTAAATGCCGTGTAGTGGCGGTCAAGAATATCCACTACCCCATATCCTCCCGTGGGTGTCGTAAAAGGCGACAAAGGGAAACAGGCAGGAGATGGGCAGCAGCATCTTCCTGATAATAGCCAAATTACAATAAAAAAACTGCGGTTGCCAACCCGCTCGCCAAGCGTGGCAACTATGGCAAATACCCCCCCTATGAATGACAGTAACAAAGAAACGGCCCCCAGTCCCCGGCGGCCCCGCTATTCCTGGCTACGGTGGCGACCATGGTAACGGCGGGGCAGGGGGTGCTAAGAATCTCCGGTGGAGGTTCGGTTGCCACCTTAGACGACTCGACCTGGCAACGTACAACGCACGCACCCTGAGGACTGACGAGAAGATCGTGGAGCTGGAAGAAGAGATAGACAAGTTGCGCTGGCATATTATAGGATTATCCGAAGTCCGAAGAGAGGGGGAGGACACGGTAATCCTCGAATCCGGCAACTTGCTCTATCACCGGGAGGGCGACCATCTGTCCCAAGGAGGTGTCGGATTTATCGTCCACAAGTCTCTCGTTAACAACGTTGTAAAGATCGGGAGTGTGTCGACGAGGGTTGCGTACCTTATACTCAGAATCACCAAACGGTATTCGCTGAAGGTCATACAGGTTTACGCACCAACCTCGGCACACCCCGATGAGGAGGTGGAGGAAATGTATGAGGATATCTCTAGAGCCATGCATTCCTCCAAAACCCAATATACGGTGTTAATGGGAGACTTCAATGCAAAACTAGGCACAAGAGAGAACGGTGAGCTGAAAGTAGGGAAATTTGGAATAGGGCAACGGAACCCAAGGGGCCAGCAGCTGGCCGACTTCATGGAGAAAGAGGGACTCTTTATGATGAACTCTTTCTTCCAGAAGCGGCCCCACAGGAAGTGGACCTGGTCGAGCCCCGACGGTTCCACAAAAAATGAGATTGACTTCATTATGACGACCAGACGACAACTGTTCAGTGATGTCTCCGTGATCGCGAGGGTGAAAACTGGTAGCGATCACCGAATGGTTAGAGGCACACTGAACCTAAACGTTAAGTTGGAGAGGTCTCGTCTAATGAAGTCAACGCTCCGTCCCCCTCGTGCTCTGTTCCAAAGTCCCGAAACCTTTCAGCTCGAGTTACAAAACCGTTTTCAGTGCCTGGAAGACTGCAATGAAGTGGACGATATGAATGACAAGCTCGTGGAAACTGTCCATGCGGTCGGAGCTAAGTTCTGCAAGACCCGCCGCAGAAGAACACAAAAACTCTCCGATCACACTCTTAATCTCATGGCTGTTAGACGGGAGATGAAGCTACATTCTTCAACAGACTTGACAGCATACAGGCATCTGAACAGACAGATCTCCAAATGCATGCGGCGGGACTTACGCAACTTCAATACAGCTCGTATTGAAGAAGCGATCGAGCGGAACCAAGGCTCCAAAGTCTTTGCCAGAGATCTGTCTGCCAGAAAGAGCCAACTGTCAAAGCTGAAGACAGAATGTGGCAGCATCGTTTCCGGGACACCTGAGATTTTGAGTGAGATTGAGAGGTTCTATGGGCAGCTGTACACATCATCGTTGGAGCCACACGCAAGTGTGAGTAACGATCCAAGAGCGAGTCTCATCCGACACTATTCCGAAGATATCCCGGATGTCAGTCTGAGCGAGATTAGTATGGCTCTCCAGCACCTTAAAAACGGTAAGGCCCCAGGCGAGGATGGAATTACAGCGGAGCTTCTGAAAGCGGGTGGAAGACCGGTACTTGAAGTCCTTCAGAAGCTCTTTAATTCTGTCCTCCATGGTGGCATTACACCGGAGGCGTGGAGCAGAAGTGCGGTGGTCTTGTTCTTCAAGAAAGGTGACAACGCTCTCTTGAAGAACTACAGACCGATTTCCCTTCTGAGCCGCGTCTACGTGCTGTTTTCGAGAGTCATTACGAATCGTCTCGCGCGCAGACTTGACGACTTCCAGCCTCCCGAACAAGCCGGTTTCCGAAAGGGCTTTAGCACCATTGACCACATACATACCCTTCGGCAAGTTGTACAGAAGTCCGAAGAGTACAATTTGCCACTATGTCTGGCGTATGTGGACTATGAGAAAGCCTTTGATTCCGTCGAAATTTGGGCGGTGCTGCAGTCCCTTCAGCGGTGCCAAGTTGACTGTCGGTATATCGAAGTGTTGAAGTGCTTGTACAGTAGGGCTACGATGGCTATCCGAGTACAGAACCAGAATACGAAACCTATCCAATTGCAGAGAGGTGTAAGACAGGGTGACGTCATATCCCCGAAACTCTTCACCGCTGCATTGGAAGACGTTTTCAAGCTTCTGGACTGGAAAGGATACGGTATCAACATCAATGGCGAGTACATCACTCACCTTCGATTTGCCGACGATATAGTCCTTATGGCAGAATCGCTGGAGGACCTAAGCACTATGCTCAATGACCTCAATAGTGTTTCCCAACGGATAGGTCTTAAGATGAACATGGACAAAACAAAGATCATGTTCAATGTCCATGTCACACCTATGCCGGTAGTTGTTGGGAGCACTAAGCTCGAAGTTGTTGACGAGTATGTTTATCTGGGACAAATAGTCCGACTAGGTAAGTCCAACTTCGACCGAGAGGTCAATCGACGGATTCAACTCGGCTGGGCAGCGTTCGGGAAGCTACGACACATCTTCTCGTCAGACATACCTCAAAACCTTAAAACGAAATTGTACAACCAGTGCGTGTTGCCAGTGATGACTTACGGAACTGAGACGTGGTCCTTCACTGCTGGCCGTATGAGGAAGCTCAAGGTCGCTCAGCGAGCTATGGAGAGGGCTATGCTCGGAGTTTCTCTGCGTGATAAACTTAGGAATGAGGATATCCGCAGTAGAACCAGAGTGACCGACATAGCCCAACAGATTAGTAAGCTGAAGTGGCAGTGGGCCGGCCATATAGCTCGAAGAACCGACAACCGATGGGGAAGAAAGGTTCTCGAGTGGCAGCCTCGTACCGGTAGGCGAAGTGTAGGGCGTCCCCCCACGAGATGGAGTGACGACCTGGTAAGACATGCAGGAAGTCGATGGATGCAGGTGGCTCAGGACCGTGCTTTGTGGCATTCTTTGGGGGAGGCCTATGTTCAGCAGTGGACTTGTGAAGGGCTGTAATGATGATGATGATGATGATGATATTAAACGCGATAAAATCCGTTAGTTTTATTCAACGTGTAGTGTTCGCATAAATATAAGAAATCATTATGTAAACTAGTGATCCTGTTCAGGAAACTAGAATAAAGTTATCAAATTATTGTATTGTCATCGGTCTTTGATACGAGTAGGGTTACCAGATGAAAAAATCAAAAGTCCGGAGAAAAGGCCTGATTTCCATTGAAAAATCCTGAGATTTTTTACAGTTTGAGAAATTTCTCTCCAACGTAATTAACAATTTAAAAAAGTCATAATATTATCGTTTTTATACACTATGGATGTCGCTCATGCGTTGCACATCGCACACAAAGCGGGGGTGGGGCACCGCCTCTATCACATCAGTGTCACACACTCACTCAGTTCCACTTCCACCCCATTGCGAAGATTGGACTGCTTTAACCATACTCAAGTAAATCATCATTTTTTTTTATAGGAGAGGGGCAAACGAGCATGCGGCTCACCTGATGGTAAGTGACTACCGCCGCCCATGAACAACCGCAACACCAGGGGAATTGCAGATGCGTTGCCGGCCTTTTAACAAGGAGTAGGCTCTTTTCTTGAAGGTCCCTATGTCGTATCGGTCCGGAAAAATCTCTGGTGGTAAACCATTCCACAAGGAAGTTGTGAGAGGAAGAAAACATCTTCTAAATTGCACAGTGGTGGACCGCAAAATATTCAGATGGTGTGGATGGTATCGGGAGTTCTGCCTCGATGTGCGTTCGTGAAATTTAGCTTTTCACGAACGCACATTCGTTCGTTCGTGAAATTTTTTAAGAAAATGTAAAGAGATGCAACATCTCTTCGCAGCGCCAATGAATCGAGCCGATTGGAAAGGACTCGGTCGTTGACGATTCGAGCCGCTCTGCGCTGGATGCAGTCAAGTGGAAGGAGCTGACACTGGGAAGTCCCAGCCCAGAGATGGGAACAATATTCCATGTGAGGCCGAACCTGTGCCATGTAAAGTTGCAGGCGTTGTGCCGGCATGAAATACTGTCCCGCTCTGCTATTATTGGGGCTCAATGGTCGAATGAAAGAAACCGTTTAACGGTGTCTTCAGTTCGAGCTATACTTTTAATTCAATATACCTAATTTGAAGAGTTTAACATGTGGGGCATTATATAAATCAATACTTAAAGAAAAAACGTTACTTAAAAAGCAATCTTCACATATTAAATATGATAAAACTGTTTAAGTACCTACTTGGATAAATAAGTTTTGATTTTAATTGTGCAATTATTACCAAAGGAAAATTATT
The DNA here is from genome assembly GCA_963668995.1 of Parnassius mnemosyne. NCBI lineage: Eukaryota > Metazoa > Arthropoda > Insecta > Lepidoptera > Papilionidae > Parnassius > Parnassius mnemosyne. The sequence continues at coordinate 72,398,507 of CAVLGL010000001.1, forward strand.
TTTAGTTTGTTTAACTTTTTATTGAAGAGATCTTTAAAATGTAAGCTGTATTGTATTGAAAATTCTAAAAATCCTGAGATTTCATGAGATTTGCAAAATCCAGCCGCAATCCTGAGAAGAGTCCAAAAATCCTGAGATCTCAGGACAAATCCTGAGATATGGTAACCCTAGATACGAGTGCAAATCTTCAAAGCAATCAGCCGTCTACAAATTGGTGAAAATTACACGAAAAAATACACGCGAAGTTAATAAAAGGTTGTTAATAAAGATTAATAAACATTCAACATTTGATTTGACTAAAAGCTGAAAAAGGAATTGTAACATGGCGTTTACAAAAACACCCTAGAGTCTCTTGCCGGCTCTGACATCTTGTTTTTGCGAACCGGTGTAGATTTGAAATAACACTGAAATGATTCTTAGTCAAGGATAGATGAAGGTGTCATTCACTTACTCTAATATGGATTATGTACTCGATTGTCAACCCTTTCTTATATAAAATAAGTTCTAGAGAACAAAACGCCACTTTTTGTATAAAAGGGGGCACCTGATGGTAAGTGACTACCGCTGCTCATAAACAACTGCAACACCATGGGAATTGCAGGTGCGCTGCCGGCTTTAAAAAAAGAGTGGGCTCCTTTCTTGAAGGTCCCTAAGTCGTATCGGTCCGGAAAAATAACTGGTGGTAGTCCATTCCACAAGAATATTGTGTAAGGTAGAAAACTTCTAATAAAGATCTTTACTATCAGATATCGATTCAGATGTTATAAATGGTATCGCGAGTTTTTTTTATCGCGATACCATCCATAACACTTGGATGATTGGCGTTTCGCTGACCTTGCTAAAATGCGTATTTAATACACGTAATCCCGATCCGTCTAAGCCGGTGACTGCCACGTAAGTAAGCCAAATAGTTATGTCAGTCGCCGAGACACTATACACTTGACAGCTTACACAGCTTATACAGTAAAGTATGAGTTAACTTGACTTTGCAAAATGGATTACCTCTTACTCAATAAACTTACTAACGCTAAAAACTATCGTCACCAACTAAATATTCGGTTCATTTGTTACAAGTACACAAAATACCATTAAATGTTAGGACTGCAGGTAAGTCAATAAACGATTGCTTCATCATTGAATACATTGGGTCAGAGATCTACGTGGTAGAGCCATGCTATTTAATTGCATAGCAATGTGCCATGTCATTTAATTATTATCTGTTCCTGTTATTTGTGTTGTTCAGATGCGTTGTCACCCCTAAGTACTAAGATGGAATGCCTCGAATGCCTCGTTTCCAGTAAAAAGGGTCTCCGGTTCTCTACACTTATTATAAAAAACATAGCAACATTAATTCACGCTGGTAGTATGTGAGAGCGTGGTCCTACACCGGTCGAGCGGGTCCATTCGTTCTATAACCTTAATATAGTTGCAGCGTATCTCTACCATGTATAGATGCTTCCTACATACTTGTATATAGACGAGATATCAGTTGTATTGTAGAGAACTATCTAAAGGTAGTGCGCGAGTCAAGGGACGCACATCTGGCAGCAGCAGCTGGCTGCTGGCACCGCGCCAGTGGCTATGATTGATTAACATTTAACTAGTTTGCTCCTACACGTTCCAGTTGTTTACTATTAACTTATCAAAGCACGTGGCGTTGGAATGGAGCCTAATAAAACACAATGTTGTATATCTAAATTCATACTTTATTACATCTAGGTACTAGCTGGTACCCGGCGCGTTGCTGCCGTAGAAGAAATAATTGTGGAAATATATTGGTTAACTAGCTGTTCCCCGCGACTTCGCCCGCGTGTAATTTAGGTTTTTATTTTTTTGCGCGGAACCCTAATTCTTTTTCTAAAAAAAGTAGCCTAAGTTACTCCTTATAATATCAGCTGTCTGTCAGTGAAAGTCCCATCAAAATCGGTCCAGCCGTTTCGGAGATTAACAGGAACAAACAGACAGACAGACAGACAAAAAATTTAAAAATTGTGTTTTTGTTATCTATAATATAAAAATGAATCGCTGAATGTGTTGCTAAACGCAGCTGCACCGATTTCGCTAATTCTTTTTTATAATATTCCTTGAAGTACGAAGATGGTTCTTACAGAGAGAAAAATTTAAAAAATTGTCCGAAAAATTCCAAAAACAACATTTTTCTATATTCCCATACAAAAGATTCGTAATAATACTTAAAAGTCAATTTGAACTTTAATACCATACCATAAAGTTTAAGTGTTAGTGGAGGGGTTTCAGGAAGACAAAACAATTGAGTGACGTTAGTATCGTATAAATATTAATGTCAATATTTGTCAATATTTATAAGATAAGCGTTCCGCGCAAAAAAATTGATACCCATGTAATCGTAGTAAATTGCACGCGGGCGAAGTCGCGGGGCACAGCTAGTAAACTATATATACTTTCATATGCATTTAGAGAAAAACTGTTATTTTGACGTTACAAACAGACACTCCATTTTTATTTATTTGTATAGATTAGGAATGATAATATATTCTTTGAAATTGAATTATCTATAACTTTCTAGTAAATTGTCGGTACGATACGCGCGCCACTTAGTGTAAGTTAATTGTGCTATGCCTATAATTTTTGCGCTAGTGCAAGCAATAAGTTGACAAAGTTTTTTTCACGCACGCATGCACCTTTCTACTTAATATACACATAGATACATAATAACATATATATCAATAATATAGACCACAGACCACATTTGTACGTAGTAGAGCCGTACTGCAGCTAAATTTTGTTTGTAGTACGAATGGGTCGGCTCGTTCGAGAGGGACCATGCTGTCACAGAATACCAGCGTAAAAGAGCAGTCTAATGCCGCTGTGATTAGTATGGTGAGTGTAGAGATCAGGAGGCCACTTTTACTGAAAACAAGGCATTCCATCTAGTAAGGAGTAAGGCTACTAGGTCAGAAACTACAATGTCCTAACAAATCCTCTGATTATACAGCAAGTTTATTGATTTTATTATAATTATATAATACTAATTAAATTACTACATTCATTCATATTATTTTCTCATGATGTGACGCTTTTAACATATTTTTTACAAAAAAAAAATAATCCAATTATTTAGTCTCTTTTCTTTTTAAAAATGCCTAACATATTTATTTATTTTTTGATTTCCTGACAGATAGCTTAATTTCCTGACATGTCAGAAAAATGTTTGTCATCTGGTAACCCTACTAAGTGATAACAACGCATCTGCAATATGAGAATAGATGTTAATGTCAATGGGTCCATATCCACTTACTTAGGTGGACTTTGTTGTCGTTTGTCACTCTTATTCATAAAAAAAAAACGCTATTAATAAACTTCTTGGTTCTATCACATTTCCAACGCTACTGGAAAATTAAATCGTTTTATTTGACAGTTGAGTCGTCCGCCATCGGCTCAAGGTCGACAACACGCGTGCCTCGTAGTGCGGCGGTCAAGGTCCCCACTCACATAAACCAAAACATGTACCTGGTTCTTTTCGTTCGGCTAATAGGTAGTCTACATTTTTTTATAGAATAAGGGTGATAAACGAGGTCACAATCCACCTGATGGTAAGAGCATACTATGACCCACAAACATCTACATCTGTCCTTTATTACAGTTTGAAATGTAGATGCGTTGTCACCCTTAAGGACTAATAAAAATGCCTCGTATCCATTAAAAAGGGTCTCCGGTTCTCTACCCTCACCATATGAAACACAGCAACACTAAACTGCTATTTCACGCTGGTACTCTTTGAGACCGTGTTCCTACCCCGGCCGAGCCGATCCATTGATGCTACAACCATAATATAGCTGCAGCATGGCTCTACTAAGTATATGCTACTAACAATATGAAACGACAGCATTATGCTGCTATTTCTCGCTAGTATTATTTGCGAGCGTGGTTCTACCCCGGTTGAGCTGACCCATTCGTGGTGCAGTCATAACATAACTGCAGCGTCGCTCTAACACCTACGCAAACTTGTTTTTACATTTCATGGACACCCTACATAGGTATACATATAACTCAGGTGTTTTTTTTTAAGAACGGTTATTTAAAATCAACGTTTTTATACATTTATGTAGAAATTAACCATTACAAAGTTGATGTAGTTTTAAAAAATAAAAGGGTAGAGTCGTATGCTAAGAGAGTTTGCTATACAACCAGGTAACCATTATCTTTTAACTAAACTTAACGTGATGAAGACTTATAAGTTATGTATCCTCGTAACAATTAAGAAACTCTGTCGTCATAATTTGCTTTAATGTAATAGTTCTATTAAAGAACATATCAGCTTGAGTCCTATCACTTTTTTTTTAGAATAATGGTGACAAACGAGCCCATAGTCCACCTGATGGTAAGTAGATGCTGTGGCCCATAGACATCCATATTTATCCTAAATTAAGAATCAAAATGAAGATGCGTTGTCACCTCTGAGGACTGAGATAGAATGCCTCGTTTCCAGTAAAAAATTAAAAATGGTCTCCGGTTCTCTACACTCACTATACGAACCACAGCAGCATCAAGCTGCTATTCTACGCTGGTATTCTGTGAGAGCGTGGTCCTACCCCGGTCGAGTCAACCTGTTCGTGCTACAACATAATATAGCTGCAGCGTGTCTCTACCATGTAGAACTCATTGAATTAAAAAGCCTACATGTGTGAACAAGGTACGAATAATGCATTTTGTCGATACATTCGTAAGTACCAATGGAACGTACAATCTAAACTTACTTCTCTGTTACTTGTTACTTCTGTTCCTAAAGTTCATGTGAATCTACTGCCCCATTTGTTATCTTTGATTTTACATATTATTAGGAACTAGCGACTCGCCCCGTCTTTACATGTATAGTATCTATTAATGTGTCGTTGATTAGTTTTAAGACAATCAAGGACCTTTTATTTTATCAACTATTTTTTAAAAGAAAAGTCTAAGTTAAGAAAAGTCTATTATAATACAGCCTAGATCCCTCCTGGAATTGTTCTTTTCTGTTTTTAATATTTTATTACAATCGGTTCAGCCATTCCTACTAGCCCGTACGGACTGATAGATTTAAAAAAGAATGTTGTTTATGTCTTAATAGAATGAAAACAATCACCTGAGCTAAAACGCTCGTAGTAATTTATACATAACATACAGACACTTCAATTTCATTTATATGTATAGATGATTACTTACCCAGTACTACTTTGCAAGTGTTCATGCAGTCCTCCTGTGTTAAGAAGTTGTTCTGGTTGCCCCTACAGCCCCCATAATTGAAGGGGATGCACATGCCCTTCATTGCCACGAACGCCCAGCGCTGGTACAGCCCGCGGCACGGCCCTTGCTCCGGCAGCTCCATGCATATACCTGTTACATGGGAACATTTCACGTGTATAATAAAAACCATAATTTATGCAATTTTTTCTACATACCAATAATTGTTTAAATTATATTAATAAGGTGAGAATGGTAACCAAATATTTGTAAGCCTTCTGAGGTGAAACATAGTATTACTTATCATACCTTTTCCACCAAGTTTGTAACTTTTTACAAATTAATTATTTTTAATTTGAATTTTGAATTTGAATTTGATTTTGAAATGTTACCCTCCTTCCGGGGCAGTCAGGTAAGAAGCGTAATCCAGTTTTGATTGTCGACTGAATTATGTGCCCAGGGAGTCTAAAAGTGCCAAATATGAAATGCGTTTGATGCGTGGTAAAGCCACGATGCAGTTATATTATGGTTGTAACATGTATGGATCGACTCGACCGGAGTACGACCATGCTCTAACAGAATCATCATTATTATCATCATTACAGCCCTTCACAAATCCACTGCTGAATATTGACCCCAAGGAATGCAACAAAACACGGTCCTGAGCCACCTGCATCCATTGACTTCCTGCATGTCTTACTAGGTCGTCACTCCATCGAAAGAGGGACGCCCTACACTTCGTCTGCCGGTACGAGGCTGCCATTCGAGAACCTTTCTTCCCCATCGGTTGTCGGTTCTTCGAGCTATATGGGCGGCCCATTGCCACTTCAGCATACTTATTCTTTGGGCTACGTCGGTTCCTCTGGCTCTACTGCGGATATCCTCGTTTTTAGCCCTCTCCATAGCTCGCTGAGGAACTTTGAGATTCCTCATACGGCCAGCAGTGAAGGACTACGTCTCAGATCCATAGGACATCACTGGCCACACGCACTGGTTTTACAATCTAGTTTTGTGGTTTTGAGGTATGTCTGACGAGAAGATGTGTCGTAAACTCCCGAACGCTGCCCAGCCGAGTTGAATCCGTCGATTGACCTCTCGGTCGAAGTTAGACTTAGGTAAGTCCAACTTTGACCGACACTGACTCGGACTATTTGTCCCAGGTAAACATATTTGTAAACAACTTAGAGCTTAGTGCTCCTAACAACTACCGGCATAGGTGTGACATGGACGTTAAACATGATTTTTGTTTTGTCCATGTTCATCTTAAGACCTATCCGTTGGGAGACACTATTGAGGTCATTGAGTATAGTCCTCAAGTCCTCCAGCGATTCTGCCATAAGGACTATATCGTCGGCAAGTCGAAGGTGAGTGATGTACTCGCCATTGACGTTAATACCGTATCCTTTCCAGTCCAGTAGCTTGAAAACGTCTTCCAATGCAGCGGTAAAGAGTTTCGGGGACATAACGTCACCCTGTCTTACACCTCTCTGCATTTGGATAGGTTTCGTACTCTGATTCTGTACTCGGATAGCCATCGTAGCTCTACTGTACAAACACTTGGCACCGCTGAAGGGACTGACAGATTCGTATGGTGAGTGTAGAGAACCGGAGATCCTTTTTACTGGAAACGAGGCATTTCACTTCAGCCCTCAGTGGTGACAACGTATCTGCATTTTTATTCTCAAATTGAGGATAAATGTCGATATTTTTTTTTATAGGAAAGTTGACAAACGAGCACACAGTCCACCTGATGGTAAGTGGTTACTGTGACCCATAGACATCTACATCTATCATCAATAAAGACTCAAATGCAGATGCGTTGTCACCCGTGAGGACTAAGATGGAATGCCTCTTTGGCAGTAAAAAGGGTCTCCGGTTCTCTACACTCACCATACGGTACACAGCAGCGTTAAGCTGCTATTTTACGCTGTTTTTCTGTGAGAGCGTGGTCCTTCCCCGGTCGAGCCGACCCATTCGTGCTACAACTATACTACTAATATAGCTGCAGCATGGCTCTACCACGTTAAATCTATGGGCCACAGCATGCAATTACTATCAGGTGGGTGGTGTGCTCGTTTGTCACCCTTACTCCATGAAAAAATGCCATTAAAATTTAGTGGCCTCAAAGATAAAGCGATATGTATTGACCAAAACAAGTAATTAGTGATGAAAGCAGCATCAAGGGTGCGTGGCATCTGGTTAGCGTTTAGTAATCCGCTTATGTTACGTGGTCGGTGAGTATTACGACGTTGTATGGGTACGTTATTTAATAAATGTTTTGTATTATTTTAAGTACAGTAAACATGGTCGATTATGCGAAATCGTACCAAACGTTACAACAGTAGGAAAAAAATTTAAGTGTTGAAATTGTATACGGATGACAACAAAAATAAAAATTGAGATATTTATTTTGTGACTGAAGCGAGCTTATTTTATAATTAACATGTTTTGCTTATGATTTGGTTAATTTAGTCACAATATCACCTTGTTAATAATTATTATAACTATTAACAAAAAGTGAAAACCGACTGAAAGATAATAATATTAATTTTGCATGTTATTTGTAATAGTGAGACATGTGCACATTTTTAACATGTACCACCTTTATATACCATGTTCTTACGCAAATAAAAATTCTGATTCTGATTCTGATTCTGAATTTAATTTGCTAAAAACGAAGTTATTTATTAGGGTTGGAATTTTTTTTCCTAAATTTATATGGGACCACCCTTGAAGTGTGAAAAATTGGTTCACAATCTGCGAAGATATCACGTAACATACAGACAAAAAACACTCGAACTGAGAACCTCCTCTTTTTTGAAGTCGGTTAATAACTTTCTTTCCTTTCCGGTTTTTGTATATCAATATTTCCTTCTTTAGTTTTATTCAATTCCTTATGGAGGTACTAATATTATAAATAAATTATTTGTCATATTTTTGTCAATAGTTTTTAACCTATTGGATGATTTTAGTTTACCGGTTCGATTAATTTTACGGATTTTATCTCGTACACGTTTTATACGTGGTAGAGCCATGCTGCAGCTATATTTGTAGTATAGTTGTAGCACGAATGGGTCGGCTCGACCGATGAAGGACCACGCTCTCACATAATACGAGCGTTAAATAGCAGCTTAACGCTGCTGTGTTTCGTATGGTGAGTGTAGAGAACCGGAGACCCTTTTTACTGGAAATGAGGCATTTTATCTTAGACCTCACGGGAGTACAAAAAAGTTCTGCGGTAACACACAAGAAAACATACAGTCGAATTCAGTACCTACCTCCTCCTTTTTTAAGTCGGTTAAAAATATAAAAAAAAAACTGAGGCATTATTTTATATATGTGATCACCACCATGCTGGTTCTATGAAGATTCATTTAAAATTGTATAAACAACTTTATTGTTAAGTGAAATTATGTTTAAAAAAAGTCCCGCTGGGTTTCTTGGTGGTTCTTCCCCGGACAGAGGTATTTTCCGAACCAGTGGGAAATAAAAAATGACTTTCAATAAGTATTATGTAATAATCAATATAACATAAAAATCATTCTATTCTATTGTATAAACATACACTTGAAATCGATAATAGCAACTTTTCAATGATGATGACACTGTGTGGACCACTGCGTACGTAACTAATAAGTTCACCTGAGCCCCAACTGGCGACATCCAGATGTCAGCGTAAGGTTATTAGCCCTCATTGCAACATTTACCTACATATAATCATAATTGCATGTATTGTAATTAAACACCGATTCCTAGAAACGTGTGTGAACATTTGTTTGTCTACCGGACTCGATAATGTGTCCTAATGGAAATCCATTAATGTGAGATCGAGTTTACGCTGACAATAGTGCAAGGTAGCCATTACAGCTAAGGAGGTCTTATAATATTCTTATAGTTAACTTTTTAAAGTAGCTAAGCGTCTAGTCAGATGTCTACGACCAAAGCAAATAAAAAATTTAAATGAAAAAATTAAATGTCTTTAAGATTCAGGAGAAATTCTTATTGTGGTGGTGACCGGACTTAAAGGAGGATCGATGTAGGTGTCTATGGACCACATTATTCACTTTCCATTAGGTGGACAATTTAGATTTTGTCACCCTTATTTCTAATAAAAAAATCCTTACTTTTTTCATAGGCGAGGAGGCAAACGAGCATGCGGCTCACCTGATGGTAAGTGACTACCGCCGCCCATGGACAACTGCAACACCAGGGGAACCAGGGGAATTGCAGATGCGTTGCCGGCCTTTTAAAAAGGAGTAGGCTCTTTTCTCGAAGGTCCCTAAGTCGTATCGGTCCGGAAAAATCGCTGGTGGTAATCGATTCCACAAGGAGGTCGTGCGAGGAAGAAAACATCTTCTGAATCGCACAGTGGTGGACCGCCAATCATCCAGGTGGCATGGATGGTATCGCGAGTTTTGTCGCGCTGTGCGATGGTGAAATTGAGCGACTGGAATTAGTCCGATTTTTTTATTACTTAATTACAATTTCTTAAAATTCGTTTCGTTTTCACTTTTGGTTTCTTTGTATTATATTTATGTATTAGTGTCGATGGTCAGCCGATGTCGTTTTCATAATATATCTTATTTTAGGTTACAAAATATTCCAATAAATATAGACCTACTTGAAAGAGAGAAAAAATTATACTTTATGTCACTTCCATAACTGTAACGAATCTAACAACACTCCGTATATTCCAACAAGCCATTTAGGCTACAGGTGTGTCAAGAAATAGACATACATACATACATACACACACTCGAAAAACTCCTTCTGGTGCAGTCGGATGATAAGCATTAGAAAATAGAAATAAGTAAAAGTAAACCACGAAAACTATTATATTGTCACTACCTATATTAAGTTGTTAATATATATTACATTATATTGTTAATAGTCGTTAGTAGTAATGTTATAGTTTTCTTTTTTAGGTTGCTATGCTCGGACATTCCCTACTTGATAGACTTCGTAATGAGAATATCCGCAGTAGAACCAGAGAGACCGACATAGCCTGACAGTAAGCTGAAGTAGCAATAGTCCGGCCACATAGCTCCAAAAACTGTTAATCGTTGAGAAAGAAAAGCTCTCGTGCCGGCAAGCGAAGTGTAGGACGGCCCCCACTACACCTGTGAGTAAGAGTCAGAGGGAGTAAGTACCGTGCTATGTTCAGTAAAAGTCTAGTCAAGGACTGTAGTGATGATAACACCCGTTAGATCAGACACATCAAAATTATATAAAGAAATACTCACGTTTGGCGGTAAGCATGTCAATGGAGCAGTCCTCGCGCTCTTGGCAGGGCCTTTGTTGCAGCAGCTCGACCCTCGAGGAGCAGTCCTGCTGGCGCTCGGCTGGCACCAGAAGCAGTCGCGTACGGAATCGAACCCCACGCCCGCACGATGCAGAGCATGGCGACCAGCCCGTCCATTCTGTGGTGGGACAAGCTGGGTCCGACACGTCCCTCTCCTGCTCGGTGCACTGCGGCTCCATACACTTGCGGTTCTCCTCTGGTGGACCAGCAAGTTCCAGGTTAATATTAGTATATACATTGTAAATTAATTTTAAAAAATTCTTCAAGTTTTTCATAACAATATAGCCTCGATCCCTCCTGGCATTGGTCACTATCTGTTCGTAAAGTTTTATCTTAATTGGTTCAGCTATTCTCAAGATTATCCCGGACAGACAGATGGACAAAAATTTCAAAAACCAGAATTCCAACATCATATTAGATACCTGAATTACGCTGTGTTTTATATAAAGAAAAGTAAACATTTTAACTTTGATAACTTGCATTAACTTAAAACATAATTGCAACTGATATAATCTATACATATAAGTAAAAGTGTCTGTCTTTAATATTGAAATAACTGGCTTCTATTAAGCTCGAGGGGTTATTTTAATGCTAAAACAAACACTTTTGAATTTTTGACTGTCTTTCTGTTCTGGATAATTTTCTTAATGGCTGAAGCGATTGTGATGATACTCTACGAATAGATAGAAAGCAACGTCAGGGGGCGATCTAGGCTATATTTGATGCGGAAAACTTGAAGTATACTTAAATAATTTGAAATTAAAAATTTTGTACAGCCGACTTCAATATAAGTTATTAAGAATAACTCAAAAACTATTTGTCTGTCCTTGATCAATTTATATGGGACCACATGGGAAGCACCAGCTTTCAAATAAAAAAAAATCATCGAAATTGGTTCACACAGTAAGAAGTTATAAGGTAACACACATAAAAAGAAACATACAGTTCAATTGAGTACCGGCTCCCTTTTGAAGTCGGTAGAAAAAAAGTGTGTAAGTGTGTAACGTAACAAAACAAAACGAGACAATTACCCACTGAAATTGTCGCTTTAAGGTGTCAGTGTGCGTGCGCATCGTAACAATTTCATGGTGTCGTTTTTAGGTGTCGGTGTGCGCGTGCATCGTAAAAATTCACTCTCATAATTTTTCCCAAACGCCCCAAAAGAAGTGTAACTTCAAAAAAATGGAAAAAGTAATGATCTTTAGTTATCTTAAATCTAACTAACGCCATAGTAATAGATTATGAAGGCAAAGTCAGCTTAGGTCGCTGATTTAAATTAAAAGTGAAATTGTACTTTCCTTTATATTATCTAAACGAATACTTTAGAAGATACCCGTTACTGTTATAGAGTATTAAAGTTCACTGCTGAACATATGGCAAATATCCCTATTTGCCATAGTTGCCACGCATGGCAAGTGGATTGGCAACCACAGTTTATTTTTTATTTTTAGTCGTTATTAGGAAGACGCTGCTGCACGTCTCCTGATTTGTTTGTCTCTGTCGCCACTTACGGCACCCACGGGTTGCTATAGGGTAGCGTATTCTTACACTACCAATACGCGGCCAAGAAGAAGATATCACAGATTCAAAATTACGCGCAAATTCAAGTTGAGTACCTGTCGGCACCAGGGGGCACTTCTTGTAGCCCATGTGGTTGAGGAAGCTCCTCCTTCTGGTGCTGATACCAATGCCGCAGGTCACCGAGCACTCGCTCCACGGGCCCCACTCCGTCGTCTTACACACTCCCTCCAACTCTTCGATCGGGGCCGCGTTTGATTCCTCCTCTTCTTCGTTCGCATTATTGTCCCTAATGGAATTAAAAAAAAAACGGCTTAGAAATAATTACACGGGAATAGTGACATCATGCTTAATTAAAAATATAGACTTAAAAAGATTTCAACGTGGTAGAACTACGCTGCAGGTATATTATGGTTGTAGTATGAATGGTTCGGCTCGACCGCGGAACAAGCTCTCACAAAATACCAGCGTAAAATAGCAGCTTAGCAGTGTTTCATTCGATGAGTGTAGGGAACCGGAGATCCTTTTTACTGGAAAAGAAGCATTCCACCTTAGTCCTCAGGGGTGAAAACGTATCTGAATTTTAATTCTTAATAGAGCTTAGATATAGATGTCTATGGGGCACAGAATCCACTTAACATAAGATGAAATGTGTGCCCGTTTGTCACCTTTATTCTATAAAAAAAATGTGGGTGTGGTTGTCGACACGGCCGTGTTTTACGTGAACACGGGTACGTAACGAAAAGACCTCAAAATGGTGGTGTTCCACCTCCGCCGTATGTGAAGCGATTGAGTGTAGAGTAGAGAGTTGGATGTAGATGATACATATGTAACTGCAATACCAAACTGTATCCCATCACATATTATCATCAGTTTTCTGAATTGCCTCCTACTATGGAAGCAAAACAAAGAAAAAAAAAAGAAAAAAAGTAGACGAAGTGTAGGGTGGCACACCACTGGATGGAGTGATGACTTGGTAAGAGATGCAGGAAGTCGATAGATGCCTCAGGACTGTGCTTTGTGGCATTCCTTGGGGGAGATCTATGTCCAAAGGTGAACTTGTGAAGGGCTGTAATGATGATGATGATGAAGGAAGCAAATTTAATGACGTATTCATGTCGAAAAAGACTCACTCGCACTCGGGCACGTCGGCGACGCACATTTCCTTGGAGACGAGCTGGCGGTCGCAGGAGAACATCTGCGCCTTCTGCGGCATGCGGTACTCGCGCGTGCGCATGCGCAGCCCCTTGCCGCACGACACCGAGCACGCCGACCACGCGCCCCACTCCGACACCGCGCACTCCGCTACACACACACAGTACCGTGAAACCTAGCAACTTTGCCATTTTTGGAACGACTTAAAAGTTTAGGACCAATTTACCAACAAAAAATCTAGTCTCAGACTGGGCGTTAATGTTAAATGTGACTTTGTATTCTTCATAGATTTGGTATTTATTAGTAATTTAAACAAATACTAATATTAACATTAAATAGACAAAATACTCAAAAATAGAAAATGGCAAATTTAACCTCACTTTGTGGCAACTTTGCCATCAGGGTTTATAAAGAAAATAATAGGATTTGACTTAAAGGTTGAAGGTAAGTTTACCACATAATATAATACACAACACTTACGAGCTATGATTTGTTCCTTTAATTGTGTTGTAAATAGCAAAATTTACTTTTGTGGCAAAGTTGCACTCCTATTTTTCAATATTTCATACAAACTTGAAAATATGCGTCAGGGTTGTTAAAAATTCTTGATCACGTAGTTAACTTAATTTTTTTATTATATAAATCTTGTCACAATAATTTCTTAAGCATAAAACTAAAATATTATATCAAACAAAATACTGTCGTTTAAAATTAAAAATCAAGTTGGTGCAATAATAAAGCTTAAATCAATTATAGAATAAAAAAACCTTGTCACAATCTTTTTTAACAAGTATTCGTTTTTATTATTAGTCATCATCACCATTTTACTACGGGTCGTCATAAAATGATGTCAGGTTATAGTTATTGTAATCAATCGAAATCTGGGGGCACGGTAGTGCCCCCGTCAAGTCGAGCAAAAAAGCGGCACGGCCACCTTTTCTCGAAGCAGTTCAGGCCATTTTCCAAACCCTATAACTTCGTTGTGGATAAAATTAGAAGCCTGAATTTTCAGTAACTAAATAGGTACTTTATAAAGTCGGTATATTTAAAATTTCATTAAATTTGAACTAGTAGTTTAAGAGTTATAACTAGTCAAAGTTTCTTAATTTTGTCACTCACTGACTGACCGATCATCAAAACTCTAAGGCACTTTTAGCAAACATAGAAGCTTCAATTTTGGAATACAATTATTGTTTAGTATATAAATCAAGGAAAATTTATAATATTTTACAATCTCGGTCCAGTTTTCGAGATACACCAACTGCATAAATAACTTTGTAATCCCATATAAATATATAGGATTACAAAGTTAAATTTTTTTTGCAGTGAATGAATCAGTGTACCTATATATGTATAATATAATGGAATAATAGGTGTAGATAGGTACCTAGATATAACTATCTACAAAAAGAAATGAAATGTCATCAAAAACATAACTTGTAAAAAAACCAAGTCTCGCAACTCAGTTCTTCTACCGTAAAAATTGTGAGATCCATGTAATACCAAGTCGGTTAATACATTCAGTTCCTACTTAAGAGTTCTTCTGGCTCAAGTTATTACGTAATTAGCTAACCTAACAACATCTTATATTGACCATATCAATATTAAAAATCTTTTATGTTTTAAATACATAGATTGACTTGGCCATGTTCCTTCACTCTCATAGTCCGATGGGACGGTTACCGACACGATCGGAGAGAGATCAGACGCAGGACCAACGGCTTTACGTGCTTTTTGAGGCACGGGGGGTTAAACACCACTAACTTCCTGTATCTGGCTGCTACTGTTCTTAATTGTTGATGAATTTAATTCTTGTTAGAAAAACCCAATAACTGATTTTGGCCCGACTCGGGATTCGAACCCGGGAGCTCGCGATCAGCAACTGCGTTCATGACCACTAGACCAATTAGGCAGTCACACACAACATATAAGTATATACTTGACGGCACCTTGGCGCAGCAGCTTAGCATTGAGTTACGGCGCTAAGGGTCGCGTGTTCGTATCCCACACGGAACAGGTGTGTTTGTCCTTGTGAAATTTATTATTTAAACAGCCTCCATTGTACACGAGAAAATCCTGTATCTTGTACAATTAAATATGAAAACATTTAGAAGCAGCATTGTAGCGATAACCTGTTTCCTAGTGTATTTTTAATGATGCACTCCTTAGTAATAATTATAATATATATAAAATATTTTTTTAAACTTTAATACTTTTTATTGATTAAGTCCTACATATTTTCTGGGACTTTGTTTGTGAAAACGTATACATTGGCTTATGAAGGTATTACTGACTTTTTGGAGTCGAGTAACTGGTATAACTAGCTTGTGGCTTGTTCCTGGCATTTACAGAATGTACATATCTGCCTTATTAAAACTAGTTTTGTTTTTACCAATCACACGATTTGCTTCTTTGTTCATAATGCGTACAGCGATGAAGAGCAATGAAGTGAAATAATTTGCCATCGTCTTTGTGCGAGTGTCTTCAAGGCAGGAGTGAAGAAATTAGGTCAGTGCGCTTTACCATCTTTCAATACATCACCACTTATCATCCGGTGGTATAGTAATCAAGTACTAACTTATAATAGTTGAAAATAGTAAATACTTCAGTCAGCGGCACGCAAACCAAATAATTATCCAGTAGTAGTATACGTTTTTAAAATAAAGATAAAAAACGAGCGTCTACCCTCGATTAAGAATTAAAATGCAGATGCATTGTCGTTTCCTTAGCTTTTACTCACGTCGGTTAGATGACTGAGTGTTCTCCGTCTCCTCAACGATAAGGGACTGGAGAGTTTCCTCGTCGCAGGACCTGGGAATGATCTTATCCCTAGTGAGATATAAGCGGGCCATTGGGTTCATCTCCTTCACGTTGGGGTTGTAGAAAGGAGCGCGAGGATCCTCGGGGTACATGGTGGTGATGCGGTACATCTTCTCGCGAGGCACAGTTTCCGCGTTCGGTGACTGTGGACGATACAATCTTAGTAAAGTAAAGTTACAACTGTATACGTCCTACACCTAGACTTAGGACTTGTATCACTTCTGACATGGGTATGAAGCAATTAGTTCACCATGCTGCTCCTGTACGTATTGGTGAAATTCATATGAATTTACAAGTGGTAAAATTAAAAAAATTGTACTACCGACTTCAATATAAATAAAATGAGAACATTATCAATGTAGTCGAAGTCAATTAAATACCCATTATTAAGGATAACTCAAAAAATACTCGACAGATCTTGCTCAAATTTATATGTGACCACATATAAACCGGGAACAGAAGCATTCCAGCATTCAAATAAAAAAAAAAAGAATCATCTAAATCGGTTCACCTAGAAAAAAGTTCTGAGGTAACACACATTAAAAAATACAGTTAAATCGATACCTAGATCCTAAAATGGTCATGCAAAATAAAAAAATAACCGGCTAAGTGCGAGTCGGACTCGCGCATGATACGTTCCGCGCACCATCGTAAAACACGTTTCTAATAGGGGAGCCCCCTTTAATTTTTAATTTATTTTTATTATTTGTTGTATAGAGGCAACAGAAATACACATGCTGTGAAAATTTCAACTGTCTACCTATTATGGACCATGAGATACAGCCCGTTGATAGACAGACGGACGGGCAGCAGAGGTTTAGTAAGAAGGACCCCGTTGGTTACCCTTTGAGTACCGAACCCTAATGATTAGAGAAACCTAAGACCTATTCAATGATACCCACTTGCATAGCTCGTGGACTTTAATTTTTTTCTTTTTCATATTCAATTTTGATTACTGTCCTGTGTTTAGTGACACAAAAGATAGAGACAAATCGATTGATGTAAAAATCATAAACCCACGCCACGCGTTAGGTCTCTAGACCGCGACAAAGGAACAAACATGCTTAGGCTGATAAACACAATACCCTCCTTTGCGTCACGCGGTCTGGCAACAATTTCATTGGTGCTGGCGAGGATCCAATCCTCGCGTACAGTCAATATAATCTTTAGTTATATTTACATGTATATTAAATCATTCCTATGAGCCAATTTACGGGGGAGGTCTATGTTCAGCACTGGATTTTTCATAGGCTGTACCAGTTTTATATGAAATATCATTTAATCCATCCATTACAGCCTATATAAGTCCACTACTGAACATAGGACTACTCTCTAATAGAAACCGTGTAGTGGCGGTGTAAGAATACCCACTACCCCATATCATCCCGTGGGTGTCGTGAGAGGCGACTGAGGGAAACTAAAACAGGAGGTGAGTAGCAGTATATCTCTTATTACAACTCAATAATAAAAGAACTGAGGATGCCAACCTATCTACCAAGAGTGGCAACTATGGCAAAATCCTATATAAATTATCTTTACACAAAGTAAATTCTAATAAAATTAATAAAGTGAAGTTTAATTCATCGTACTCTCCGATACGTCGTCGGCCCGTGTTACTTTATGGGTGATAGTTAATATAGTACGTTAGGGTAATATAGTCATCCGGTTAATATGGTCACTCTTTTGTAACTCAATAATTTAAAATTTAAGATTTTGTACAACCGACTTCAATATAAATTATTAAGAATAACTCAAAAACTATTGGTCAGACCTGGATCAAATTTATATGGGACCACATGAAAATCACCGGCTTTCAAATAAAAAAAGAGTCATTGAAATCGGTTCACCCAGTAAAAAGTTATGTGGTAACACACATAAAAAAACATACAGTCGAATTGAGTACCGGCTCCTTTTTGAAGTCTGTAGAAAACTACAGCCTTGTTTGCATGGATGGCTCTGTGATACGATAGCTCTTCATGAGCCAATCAAATAATAAAGTGTCAAAAGGGCGCTGCTTTATGGAAGCCATTTTGACAGTTGTCATTATTGTCAATTACCCTTACGTATTTTAGTCGTCCTATAATAGGTATTTCTATTATAGGCATATCCATTTGAAAACGCCGAACCCAAATTATACTGACTGGTGATGACTATTGACGGCTCCGTGGCGCAGTGGGTTAGCAATGAGTTGCAGCGCTAAAGGCCACCGGTTCGAATCCCGTACGGAACAAGTATTTGTATGGCCTACAAATAATTTCTCCGGGTCTGGATATACGTTCTAGTGCAATTTATGTAATATGTAAATTATCTCCACGATACAGGGCAAAATCCTAGTGTGGAGGTAACTTTCTCAAAATAATACAGAAGAATTGTAATAATAAGAGATGGTTGTTTTAACTTCAGGAGATTGTAAGAGAAACGAAGGCTTCTTCTCCGCCAAGGAGTTCGTCTGGTCAGTTCCAGAGATACAGTACAATTTATATTATACATAGACGCATTCCATCTTAATACTCAGAGGTGAAAAGGCATTTCTAGCTTTGTTTGCTTGAATTTGGATGCAGGGGTCCATAGACTGCAGCACGTGGTAGAGCCAAGCTGCAGCTATATTTATAATATAGTTGTAGCACGAATGGGTCGGCTCGACCGGGGAACGACCACGCTCTCACAGAATACCAGCGTAAAACAGCAGCTTAATGCTGCTGTGTTTCGTATGATTAGTGTAGAGAACTGGAGACCCTTTTTACTGGAAAAGAGGCATTCAATCTCAGTCCTCACGGCTGACAACGCATCTGCATGTTGACTCGAAAACGAAGATAGATGTAGATGTCTATGGGCCACATCAACCATTTATCATCAGGTGGACTTTATGCTCGTTTGTCACCCTATTTCTATAAAAAAAAGACACCATTAGGTTATGTTCGTTTGTCACTTCAGTTTTATTTTTAAATAACAACACAATTTGTTACCATGTACGAGATGCCGCTGTCAGTGCCAGCGTCGTAAGGGAACAGGTCGATGGTCTTGGATTCCACCCAGGTGCAGTCCTTGTTGCACAGCTCGAGGCTATTCACACCCACCACCCAGTCAGGGGACGGACCTGAAACACACAGTTTTTTTTCATAGGATAAGGGTAACAAACGAGCACACAGTCCACCTGATGGTAAGTGGTCGCAGTGGCCCATAGACATCTACATCTATCCTCAATAAAGACTCAAGATGCAGATGCGTTGTCACCCGTGAGGACTAAGATGGAATGCCTCTTTGTCAGTAAAAAGGGTCTCCGGTTCTCTACACTCACCATACGAAACACAGCAGCTTTAAGCTGCTATTTTACGCTGGTTTTCTGTGAGAGCGTGGTCCTTCCCCGGTCGAGCCGACCCATTCGTGCTACAACCATAATATAGCTGCAGGATGGCTCTACCACGTAGAATAACAGTTAACTGTATTACGAAAGTAAAGTGGTGTAGCATGGTTTGATGCCGCCAGATCCGATTTCATTAAACTGTTACTAATAAAGTAAGTTAATATTCTATTTTTTAGTTAATATTACTAATAAAGTAAGTAAAGTTAGTATTCATATATTTTTATTTTTTATTTTATAGAGTATAAGGGTAAAAACGAGCACACAGTCCATCTAATGGTATATATATAATGAATGCTGTGGCCCATAGACATCTACTTTTATCCTCAATTAAAAATTAAAATGCAGATGCGTTGTCAGCCGTGAGGACTAAAATGGAATGCCTCTTTTCTAGTGAAAAGGGTCTCCAGTTCTCTACACTCACCATAGAAAACACAGCAGCATTAAGCCTATTGGTATTCTGCGAGAGCATGTTCCTTCCCCGGCCTAGCCAGCCAGTCGTAATAATAGCTGCAGCGTGGCTCTACAACATAGATTTATTTTTTATTTAAAATACGAACCAAACATGGAGGCGAGCGAAACGTAGTGCCTTTTCCTGTCGACTGTGAACACAGTGGAAGTGTTGGAGTTGACGCGTGGATGCCATAGACCTTGAGCTTTGACGATGGAACGCAGGACTTTCCCCTGCTGTCGAAGCTCTCGTTCCAGAAGACCCACCGAGCCCCACTCGGCCAAGGATCTAGATATAATAATTTATACGAGTTACATCAAGTTAGAGTAAGATATTTTTTACCTTGACGCAATATGTAATAAGAGTTAAAATAATATTTAACCAATTATTTTAATTGCTGATTGTGAAAATATATCCAATTAATAATATCCACCAGACCGAATCCCAATCACGGTGTGGCGGCCCCTCACAACGGAGACTAGCCATTTACGCAGGACATCATTATAGTGCCCGGGTCTATTTGCAAGCGCAGGTGCACTCTCTATTTCCTTACCTCATAGTCCGATGGAACGGTTATTCAACACGACCGGAGAGAGATCATGCGCAGGACCAACGGCTTTACGTGCTTTCTGAAACACGGGTGAAACACCATCAACTTCCTGACTCCGGGCTGCTACTGAGCATTTCTTGAAAGAAAATTCTAATATCTCCTTTCAAGCCTGACCCGGGATTCAAACCCTGAACCTCATCATCAGCAACCGCGTTTACAACCACTAGACTAAAAAGGCAGTAAAATATCATACAAATAATTAACAAACCTGAATCCATCAGTAGCGATCTGTCCTTCGCCCCAGAAGGAGAAGTTCTTGGGATGTGTCGCGCCAATGATGTCGGAGAAGTGGGTCAGCCAGAGAGCTGCCACGGGGAAGTCCTTCGGGTGCGTTTGTGGGGACCAGAGACCTTCGAACACCATCTATTAAATAAAATACAATACAGGATCATAGTTATTATCATATGCAATGGATTTCGTGATTTGGTGGTTTTTTTAACAACCGTGTAATTGAGGTACCGTTACCATGACAGCCTAAGTCCACTGCTGAACATAGGTCTCCAGTTCCAGGCCGCAGTGTTTATTTTTAGTCGTTGAATATTTAAAGACGCTTTTTTTTATATAGGATAAGGGTGACAAACGAGCACACAGTCCACCTGATGGTAAGTGGTTGCTGCGGCCCATAGACATCTACATCTATCCTCTGTTACAAATCAAAATGTAGATGCGTTGTCACCCGTGAGGACTAAGTTGGAATGCCTCATTTCCAGTAAAAAAGGCCTCCGGCCACCTGCACTCACCAAGCGAAACGCAGAGGTAAACCTCTACTTCACGCTGGTTTTCTGTGAGGTCGTGGTACTACCCCGGTTCGAGCCGGCCCATCCGTGCGACAGCAAAAGCTGCTCGCCAAAAGACGGCTCTACCACTGTGTTGCTGCCCATCTCCTGATTTATTTCCCTCTGTCACGTATTACTAAACCCAGGTGTGTTATTCAATGTAGATTAAAGATTACTTATTGATAGACATTTAAGCTTTAACATTGGATCGGTAAAACCTCTGTCCTGGGAAGAACCAGCAAGAAACCCAACGAGATTTTTTTATAAAATAAAATTAATTTAAAAAATCTTAATTTTTTAAATTAATTTTATCTCATATAGTCCCGTGGCTGTCCTAAAATCTATATACAAATAAATAAAATTAAAGTGTCTGTTTGTAATGTTAAAATAACAGCTTTTTACTAAATGCATGTGAATGTATATACGCTACTTATAACAAAAACAGAATTTTTAAAATTTATGTCTGTCTGTCTGTCTGCTTGTTGCGGCTCATCTCCGAAACAGCTGGACCGATTTCGACGGGACTTTCACTGGCAGATAGCTGATGTTCTAAGGAGTAACTTAGGCTACTTATATTTGAGAAAAAGAGTTAGGGTTCTGAGCAATATAATTAAAACCCTAAATTATACGCGGGCGAAGTATAAAATAAAAGAATAATGATTTGTCGTAAAGTTTCACTTCGTACATGTGTACATAATTACACGCACAATATATTTTCTCTCTAGAATCATCAGCTCATGATCAATGCGTGTTTTTTAAGCTTTCTTATAGTTATTTTAATATTGTTAATATATTCACTGCATTGATAACTAGTTGATATACGCACACTTCGCTGGGCGCACGATAATGTTTTATTGAGGAACCTGGATGTAAAATATCAAGATTTTTTTTACGGGACTATCGTAAAATCCATTCTTAGTGTGTCTACATTGCGAAATGAGTAACTATATTAAATTTCAAGTCAATCGGGTGTATAGTTTTAGAGGTCTCGTCATGAGTCAGTCAGTCGGTAGTATTTCGCTATATATATAAATAGATTGTTATTATTTTATTTTACTAGTAGGACCGTTATTTTATTACCGTTCCGGTCTGCACGTGTATAAAGGAGCCAGCATTTACAGGCTGTGAGGCGTTACATCTCAGTCCACAGAGGTGACAACCCAAGCTCACAGTAGCAACGTACCATCCGGTGGAGTATAAAATCGTTTATCACTTACATTCTTTAAAAAAAATGTGGGTGTGGCTGTGCCATAGACTCGGCCGTGTGTTTTACGTGAATACGACCAAAACGACCTCAAATTGGCGGTGCTTCCAAACAACCATCTTCATTCAACGAAATGAATTCTTTGATCCTTCAACTATCGAGTGGTGTAATTAAATGTTAGATGTAGATGATAGGTGTATAGTGCAACACCAAACTGTATCCCCCGTTGGTTATCATCAGTTTTCCAAATTGCCTCCCGCTATGAAAGCAATTTTAAAGACGTATTCACGTCGAACAAGTCAACCAATGTGATTAGTTGTGTGTGAAACTAACCTTGTACTTGGCGTCATCGCAAGCGCAACAGTCTGGTGCAGAGAGGGAGGTGTCCTCGCAAACGCGCTTCGTCAGCTGACCGTCCTCGGCGTACCAGCGACTCTCGTTTTCATATACCATGGCCCTAAAAAATACATTGAATAGAAAAAGAAGTCGGTCTCAAAAGTGTAACAACTTTTAATGAATCCATTATTAAAATTAGTATTGCATATTTGTATGTGAAAGGTGCTGTATTTGAATCACCATCATCATCCTTACAGCACCTCACAAGTCCACTGCTGAACATAGGAAATGAAAAAGATGAAACGAAAATCCTGCGCTACCTGCATCCATCGACTTACTACAACTTTTACCAGGTCGGCGCTCCATCTAGCGTGAGTCGCTTTATAATTTACGGCAAATACAAGAGTGCCATTTGAGAACCTTTCATCCCCACCGGTTGTCGGTTTTTCGAGCAATATTACCGGCCCATTGGCACTTCTGCTTATCCCTTTGACTATGTCGGTTACTCTGGTTCTGCTGTGGATATCCTCATTTTAAAGTCTATCTCTCCGAGCCATAACCCTCTGAGCGAATCTGGGATCTCATTTTTTTTTTATAGGATAAGGGTGACAAACGAGCACACAGTTCACCTGATGGTAAGTGGTTGCTGTGGCCCATAAGCATCTACATCTATCTTCTTTTGCGAATTAAAATGCAGATGCGTTGTCACCCGTGAGGATTAAGATGGAATGCCTCTTTTCCAGTAAAAAGGGTATCCGCTTCTCTACACTCACCATACGAAACACAGCAGCATTAAGCTGCTATTTTACGCTGGTATTCTGTGAGAGCGTGGTCCTTCCCCGGTCGAGCCGACCCATTCATGCTACAACTATACTATTAATATAGCTGCAGCATGGATCTACCACGTGTAAAAATATATAAATGTCATTCATCGTGGCACAATGGGTTCTGTAAAGTGCCCGAAACGATAAAATCCGTAAAATTAGTTTTATTCCATTAAAGTAGTTATTAGTAAATGCTGCTAAAAGTTGGTCAAAACGTCTTAAAAAGATTTCGTAATTACTTATTCATTACAATAAACCATTTCACAATCATCATTTAAAATAACCTAAAAGTGACCTATTAAGTGTGTGAAATTAACTATTTTATCATAGTAATGTAAAGTTTATTAAGAGAAGCAAGTAAAATTACTCACTTCAAAAGCACACATCCAGAGCCCGATTGTGGCGCCTTCCACATAACCTGTACTTCAGTCTTGGGCAAGTCGTCGGCTTCCACCACGGAGTTGACGCATTCTTCGTCGAACTTGGTCAAGGTGTCAGCGAACAATTGGAACTGGCCCTGCTTGCTTGGTGTTCTGGGTGCGGTTGGGTCCAGAGGGTCTAGGACTAGTTTGAACCTTGTAAATTGCTGGACCACGTCATGTGTACGAGAACCCACGAGAGTTACTGGAAATAATGTTAAACGCGTTACAAAAAATTTTCAACTAGCGACGCGAGCAGGCTTTGCTAGGATAGGATATATTAATGTGGCGTTATTTCGATTTAAGATAATGAAATCAAAGTGTAGCCTAGATCCCTCCTGACATTGTTTTCTATCTCTTCATAAAGTTCTATCATAATCGGTTCAGCCATTCCAAAGATTAGCACGGACGGACAGACAGACAGGCAAAAATTTTATGAATGGTTATTTATGGCTTAATAGCAGGTAAGGCCCCTGAGCATAGAAGCCAGTTATTTTAATGTTACAGACTTCAATTTTATTTAAATGTAGATTATAGTAGATAATATTTGAATTTTTGGCAAAACTGTTTCTTCAAAGGTCTTTCAAAGTCAAGTTCTTTATTTATCAATCTAGTTATAAATTTATTACCACGTTGTTATTAACTGGCTTTCGTGTAAGTCTGTTCGGATCGAATTTAATGATTGATTTTAAACTAAATTGCCGATGAGCCTTGAACAAATTTTCTATCGACTTCAAAAAGGAGACGGTACTCAATTCGACTGTATGTTTTTTTTTAATGTGTGTTACCACATAAATTTTTACTGGGTAAACCGATTTCAATGATTCTTTTTTTATATTGAAGTCGGTTGTACAAAATTTTACTTTTAAATTATGAACATAGCTCAGAAACGGACAATGTAAGAATATGAACAAAAACACGTGTTAGGAATTTTTTTTATACTTAAATCATTTTTCAAAATTTTACTTTTTTATAGGGCTTATGTATTGCCTTACAGTGACGTGGCAGTTGAAAACCACACACACACACACACAACCTGTAATTACGCTGGCTCTTTTTCAAACTAAAACTTTTTCTTCACTGTATATCTACACCAGCTTACAAAAACTAAACTATTATCTCAGAGAATACAAAGACTCTCTTTTTTTTTTAAAGTGATAGGAGTCTTTTGTTCAGAAGTCCGTCTGATTAGGTTAATAGTACTCTAATGTCACTGCGTGAGAGTTTAAAATCGAAGAAAAAAAAGTACGTGCGTTAATTCGTAAAATTTTGTTTTATTCAATGAAACAAATGTGTTTTTAAATTATTGTCAACTTTAGGCAGAGTAAAGCACATCTAACTTTTCTCGGTAATTGACAACGACCGCGTTATCTGCTGTATCAACTGCCGGTCTCTACGCATAATAAATATAGGTAATAATAATTGCTATTATATTACATTGCTTGCTTTATTTTTAATTGATAACCTAAAAGATTTGTCATATCGTACCAAACTAAAAATGAGGATGTATGGAGGGCGAAGGGTTTTGTCTTTGCACAGGAGTCAAAAGTCTGGAAAAAATAGGAAAAAATAGGAAACGATGAAACGTGAAATACACACATTGGTGATAATTTTAAATTCGGTCGCATATGTCTCGTTTAAACTATTTGCCTAATAAACTAACCTTAAACCTAAATTAACCGCATAGTGGCGGTATAAGAATATCTACTAACCCAATAGGTCTGGATAATAATAATAATAATATTCCACAACTATCACACAACGCCATCTAGTCCCAAGCTAAGCAGAGCTTGTGTTATGGGTACTAGACAACTGATAAACATACTTATATATTTCTAAATACATAAATATTATAGATAAATTACACCCAGACACAGAACAAATGATCGTGTTCATCACACAAACATTTGTCCTGGGTGGGAATCGAACCCACGACCTCCGGCATAGCAGTCAGGGTCACTAACCACTAGACCAACAGGCCTGTCATGTTTGTCCTTGTGCAATTTATGTATGTAAACTGCCTCTACGGTACACGAAAAATACCTTGGAGTAAGGTTTGTACAAAAAAAAATTATCGCAAATATTACACATTTAATAAAACTAGTTTACGGATTTTAACGCATGTAATTTTAACTTATTTGTATTTGTTTTTAATCTATTATATAAAAAATTGTGTTTGTTTGTTCGTATGTTATGAGCTGCCATACCGTTCATCAGATTGCGCTAAAACTTTGTCAGCTTATTGCTTGAACTTGCGCGAAGGTTGTAGGCGTAGTGCAATTAACTTACGGTGGCGCACGTATCGTGCCGACAAAATTATTTCAAAGTTATATATCTAAATGATTAATATATCATTCCTAATTAAACAATAAAACTTCCAAATTTAAAACGATATTTCCACAATTATATCTTCTGCGGTAGCCACGCGCCGGGTACAAGTTAGTTCCTAATATTTTTTGATGTTAAACACCCGAAACGTCAGTATTAAAAATACCTTAGATAAAATTCGTAAAATTAGTTTCGTACAATTTTGTCTGACTTACCAACATATCTTTTCCCCGGGGCGTACCGCTCTACCTCTCCATTCAGCAGCAACCGATAGTAATTGTCCCCGGGGGACTTATTGGTTCCCTCTCCTGGAGTCAACTCACAACCCAGGCTGGCGCCCAGGAGCGTCAGCACCAAACACCAAATCAGCATTTTAGAGCGGTCATACTGAAACAAGAAATTGCAATAAATACATACATTTCCGGACACTTTCACTGTCCGGTTTTCAGACACAAAGTAAGACAATAGTAAATAGTAATAGTAAATAGTAATAGTAGACCTATATGCAGTGCACGGGACAGCGAAAGGGTTAATATCGTATTTACCCATAGAGCAAACATTAGAACAGCATGCTTATGTATACTCTAAACATTTAGCCCACAACAACAATAACAAAACTAAACTATACTTGTGTAGGAAATTAAAAAGTAGGTCCCTACAAAAACTTGTTAAGGTTCAATAATAAAAAAAAACAAAAGAGATATGAAGTTACATCACTGTCATCATGTAGGCTAATAAAAAAATTAAATAAACTTTATAGATAATTCAATTCTGTGTGATATTGGAATACACTGTGGAACTGTGGTAGACCTGTTTCAGGCTAGTGTTAATGTCTGTCTATCTTGCTCATTTGCCTTATACTAAGCTTTAGCGTGCGCCTATCTTGTCTCTGTACCGGATGTGGTCTATTCGGGCAGAATTTGTCTTGTAATTTTAATTAAGACTGTTTACGTCAGACCCTCCCGGCACAATGACGAACGTTTGATATAATAATCATATAGATGCCATGTCTGCTACTATATTTATTAAGAACGACCAAAGAATTTCCAGTCTAAACAAAACAAAATATTTGATGTTACGCGTTTCTACTATACCTAGAAAAAATCACCAAGAAAGAATGCCTACTAGTTTTAATTAATAATGAATTACAAAGCATATGTATGTAATATGAGCAATACACAAATAATATTTGCTGTGGTTTTCCTTTTTCGCTTTTTATTTTCTTTTAATTTTTGCAAAGCCATTGCGCTACGGAGCCGTCAAAGTTTTTTTTAGTTTGTTTTGACACATCTACGGTGAAGTTCCTTTCGATTGAAGAAATTTCACACATCTCATCACAAGTTCACTGCTGAACATATAAGCCTGCCCAATTGCCACAAATGACGGTCCTGAGCCCTTGCATCTAT
The DNA here is from genome assembly GCA_963668995.1 of Parnassius mnemosyne. Lineage (NCBI taxonomy): Eukaryota > Metazoa > Arthropoda > Insecta > Lepidoptera > Papilionidae > Parnassius > Parnassius mnemosyne. Next base: position 72,426,216 of record CAVLGL010000001.1, read on the forward strand.
AGACTTCCTATCCTCTTACCAGGTCGCTACTTCATCTGGTGGCAGCTGCCCTACACTTCGATTGCGATTGAGGCTGCCATTCGAGAATCTTCTTTTCTATGTGGCCGGCACATTACCACTTCAGGTTACTGATCCTATATGAATGTTACTTTATGAATTGACAATAACGAACAATTGTTGTTTTCTCAATTCATGGTGTTCATCATCATCATTATCATTACAGCCCTTCACAGGTCCACTGCATATAGGCGTCCCTTAAGGAATGCCACAAAGCACAGTCCCGAGCCACCTGCATCTATCGACTTCCTGCATATCTTACCAGGTCGTCACTCTATCTAGTGGGGGGAGGGGGGCTTAACTTCATAATATGCATGGTGTTAGCCCAGTTTAAAGAGGTGATAGGTTAGGTTAGCTTAGCTATTTATTACTAGATCTAATTAAATAAAAACTCCGAAAAAGATTGTAATAATAAAAATGCTATTTTATACGTAGTGCCACACTGCAGCTGTGGTTGTAGCACGAATGGGTCACCTTAATCGGGGAAAGACCACGCTCTCACAGAATACCAGCGTAAAATAGCAGCTTAATGCTGCTGTGTTTCGTATGGTGAGTGTAAAGAACCGAAGATCCTTTTTACTGGAAACCAGGCATTCCATTTTAGTTCTCAGGGGTGACAACGCATCTGCATTTTGATTCTCAATTGGGAATAAATGTAGATGTCTATGGGCCACAGCATTCAATTACCATCACTGGGAGTGTGAGTGTATGCTCGTTACCCATATTCTTATATTCTATAATAATTTTACTTATAAGACTATTCACACGTTATATAAATAACAATTTATTTCGACAAAATTTGTATTAAATAACATCATTTAAGCTTAACTATTTGAATAAGTGTTGCTAATTTGATAGATTTAAATATACAGTTCCTAATAATAACTATATAATATATTACTTCTTATAATATACCAAAGAAATATTTTTCTAATTAAATGAATTACAAATAACTCACCGTACAAGAGTAACGTGCCGCTGATACACAGTGGCAGTGTGCGGGTGAAGCGAGTGACGGAGGAGAGGGAGCTACATGGGAGATAAAGGGTCGAAATGTCATATGGTCGACCGCTTGAACTCAATATTACGAGATTTGACAAAATATCTGGAGCAGCAAGATCGGTTACAACATTCATTACTGTATATTTATATACCTACTTTATATATTTTTTTCGTTTTGTGTTGTTTACTGTGTAACTTTAATGATTCTAAACTGTTCTATTTTTTTTTTAAAAAACCACTGTATTTCTGGCTGGGTCTTCCCAGGACAGATGTATTTTCCAAACCAGTGGTAAAGTATTATTTATAATCAATACATAATAGCCTATAAAAGTCCACTGCTAAACGTAGGCCACTCCCATAGATTTCCTCATAGGAGGGATTTTGCCATAGTTGCCACGCTTCGCTGGCGCAGTTTTTATAATTTTGGGTCGCTACCAGGAGATGCTGCTGACCATCTTCTGTTGCAGTTTCCTTCTGTCATCTCTTACGACACCCATGGGACGATATGGGGTAGTAGATATTCTTACACCGCCACTACACGGTTCAAGAAAATTCGGACGAATGGGTCGGCTCGACCGGGGAAAGACCACGCTCTCACAGAATACCAGCGTAGAATAGCAGCTTAACGCTGCTGTGTTTCGTATGGTGACTGTAGAGAACCGGAGTCCCTTTTGACTGGAAACGAGGCATTCCATCTTAGTCCTCACGATTGACAACACATCCGTATTTTGATTCATTATCGAGGATAGATGTAGATGTCTAAGGACCACAGCATTCACTTACCATTAGGTGGACTGTGTGCTCGTTTGTTGTTGTTGTCGTTTCGTTATTTCGATGTATTGATGGAACATAAATTTCACTTTCAAAATTCTACAAAAAGAAAACACAAACTTGTTCAAATAATAAACTTAAATGAATATCAAACCTATTTTAACCCGACTGCCCCAGATGGAGGGTAATGTTTTTCGAGTGTATGTATGTATGTGTGTATGTCCATTTCTTCGACACGCTCTATAACCTAAATGGCTTGAGGAATCTTAAAATACGAGGTGTCGTTAAATTCGTATTAATTGCGGGAGTGACTTACGGTATAAAAATATTCTCTTTTCAATAAACTTTATTGTACAGTCGGGTTTTTTAAATTACTGTTTTAATCTTTTAGCTTGTTTTTAAGAGATAATTATTACAAGCTTTTAAAGGTGTTGCTGGCATTCGAATCTATCATCAGATCAGCTCCATATAATTATTCTGTTATCGAAGTTACATAAGTACATAAGTATCATGTCAAAATGTTAAAAATAGCTTTAAAAATTGATTACAAATTTTAACCGGAAAGAAATACGAGGAAAGTAATTTAATAAAAAGCTTGCAATCAAAGCATACTCGTAAAATCGAAAAAAAACTAGTAATGAAAACGAAAAGTATGTTTCAATTTGTATAAAAGCATTCCATTTCAAACCAATAGTACCTATATGACATAACACCAAGTTGTATTTCGTCGGCAATAAACAATAAAACACGTTGCGTGAGCATTATTAGGGCTCCTAGTGACATGCCTGCCCTGGTTGTGGTGACGTCAATGCGGGTCAAGGCTAGGCCAAATAATGGAGACGTCGCTTAGCGAGGTTTTGGGACGCGTCCCACGTTTTTTAACAAGAGCAGGCAAACGAGCATGCGGCTCACCTGATGTTAAGTGACTACCGCCGCCCATGAACAACTGCAACACCAGGGGAATTGCAGGTGCGTTGCCGTCCTTTTAAAAAAGAATAGGCTCTTTTCTTAAAGATCCCTAAGTCGTACCGGTACCGGTCCGCTAATCGGAAATCGCTAGGTAAATCGCTGGTACCAACTTCAGTTACTACTCCATACAAACAATAATAGCGCGTGAACTTCGAACTGATGATGTTCCCGCTTTATGGTATTGCAATATACTATATAATATTTAAAACCTATATAGACACATAAATATATACGCAGAGATTTTTGGAACAAAGTTCCTTATCGCACGTTACGAAATTGACGGATTGGCGAGAAAATGTGTAAGATTTTTCGACCCCCTTTCTATAGTGAGAGCGAGATGGAATAATATCCATTTCTCTCGTACTTTTTCTTATCTTGCCATGAAAAAAATATTATTGGAAGTAAAGACTAGAAATCAATTGGGGGGTGACTCGAACTTTAGGTCTACTCAGTTTGAATAGCCTATCATGTAGAGGATGTCATAGAGGTCATGGTTGAATAGGGGCAAAAAGTTTTCATTACACTCCTAGGGGGCAAAATTGGCCAAAAAACAAAAAAAAATCTTATTTCGGCTATAACTCCGCCTCCTTCGGAGGTTCTTACACAGTCTTTACTTCCCGCATCCCGCTTGTTATAAGTGACGCTTCTTTTTAATCATCATCATCATCATCATTACAGCCCTTCACAAGTCCACTGCTGAACATAGGCCTCCCCCAAAGAATGCCACAAAGCACGGTCTTGAGCCACCTGCATCCATCGACTTCCCGCATGTCTTACCAGGTCGTCACTCCATCTCGTGGGGGGACGCCCTACACTTCGCCTACCGGTACGAGGCTGCCACTCGAGAACCTTCTTTTTAATAGACTCTAGTAATTCATTTATTTGTATTTGTTAATCAATAATATATTACGTTGATCAATAATAATATACACTACGAAAGGAACTTCGTTCCATCCGAGTGTTCTACGACACTCACGCATGTTTTTTTATTTTAACATAATGAGGGCTAAGTCTTGCGCTCACCAGACATAGTTAACATAGTAACATTCACCATATGAAATACAGCAGCATTAAGCTGCTATTTTACGCTGGTATTCTGTGCGAGTGTCCCCCCCTGGTCGAGCTGACCGACTCGTGCCGCAGCTATAATACAGCTGTAACGTGGTTCATATACATAGTATATTATGTGTGAGACTATATCATACTGCCTCGTTGGGTACAGTGCTCGTAAACGCGGTTGCCGATCATGAGGTTCAAATCACGGGTCTGGTCAAAATCAGTTATTGAATTTTTCAGTTACGAAATTATCAGTAGCTGCACGAAGTCAGGAAGTTGGCGGAGTTTCACCCTCGTGCCTTGTAAAGCAAGTAAAGTAGGTCATGCGCCTGATTTCTCTCCGCTCGTGTCGTATTACCGTCACATCGGACTAATAAATAATAATAATAATGTCCTCCAGACCGAATTTCGGTCACGGCGGCCAGCCTCAACGGAGACTAGCCATCTGCGCAGGACAGGATTATAGTGCCCAAGTGTGTGCGCAAGCACAGGTGCACTCTCTATTCCCTCACTCTCATAGTCCGATGGGACGGTAAACCGACACGACCGGAGAGAGATCAGGCGCAGGACCAACGGCTTAACGTGCTTTCCGAGGCACGGGGGTGAGACACCGCCAACTTCCTAACTCCGGGCGGCTACTGAGAATTTCTTGATAGAAAAACTCAATAACTGATTTTTTTGCCCGACCCGGGATTTGAACCCGGGACCTCATGATCAGCAGTCGCACTAATACAACCACTAGACCAACGAGGCAGTTAACTACGGACTACAGTTAACACGTTAACCCATCGGACTACGAGAGTGAGGAAATAGTGAGTGCAACACATCCTGTCCTGCGCAGCTGGCTAGTCACCGTTAAGAATGGCCGCCGTGACCGAAATATTAGGTGTGGTAAGAATAATCAACAACTTCAGTAGTTTTTCATTAAGGATATTATTTGGGTTAAAATTAACCGGCACCAACTCTAGAGCGCCGGGTCAGTGCACTACCGCAGTTACATACATAAATCTCGGGAGCAACATCAGGTTATCGGTCTCATTGATTATAAACAATTTTTTTCTACGTATCAAAGTAACAAATAGCAAAATTTGTAAATTGTGATAAATTTGAAACATACAAACACATTTAAACACAAGCAACTGATGTTAAGATACAAATTTAGAACATAATTTCATTACATATAATTGTTATTACTCTTTGATACAATGAGTGATGTACATAATAAATGTAATCTTGCTACATCAAAGTATTTTTGGGTATATGTACAACTGTTTGTCACAAGATTTCTTGATCTATTAAATAATTAAAGCCTTCTGACGAAATTTAATAAATTTGCGATCCGACACGACTTCGCACGAGTGATTTCTGGATCTCGACAACAGTGCCATCTACCGGGTCAGATTGTGAATCTACACCATTCTCGAATCAACTTAATGTCACACACAAAATATCTTCCTAATCGGTCCAGCCGATTAGAAGAATAAATAATATATGATGTAGTCAGATAACGCCATAATTAAATCTCATAAAGCCGGGGCGAATTGTCAGTATTCACTAAAAACTTGTACAAGCTGTAACTGAGCCGTTGCAGCTAAAAGGTTAAGCGCTCACTGTGAATTTCACAGTACGAACAATTCGGGTTCGATCCCCGCCGGCACCAATGAAACCATTGTTATGTGCAAATTTATGTGCTCAGTGGTGAAGACCTGCATTTATAAGAAACAAAATATGTCGAGGGCATTTGAAGTACGCCAACACCATAAAACTTCTCCATAAACTTCCAACAAATGAGGGGATGCCTTTTTGGACATAAAAGAGTTCTATCATCATCATCATCATCATTAATTCAGCCCTTCACAAGTCCACTGTTAAACATAGGCCTACCCCAAGGAATGCCACAAAGCACGGTCCTGAGCCACCTGCATCCATAGACTTCCTGTATCTCTTACCAGGTCGTCACTACATCTAGTGGGGGAACGCCCTACACTGCGTCCGCTGGTACGAGGCTGCCACTCGAGAACCTTTTTTCCCCATCGGTTGTCGGTTCTTCGAGCTATATGGCCGGCCTATTGCCACTTCAGCTTACTAATCCATTGGGCTATGCCGGTTACTCTGGTTCTACTGCGGATATTCTCATTTCTAAGTTTATCACTCAGAGAAACTCCGAGCATAGCTTTCTCCATAGCTCGCTTAGCGACTTTGATACGGCCAGCAGTGAAGGACCACATCTCAGTTACATAGGTCATCACTGGCAACACGCACTGTTTGTACAATATCGTTCTCAAGCTTTGTTAATCTCGTTTTTAAGTTTGTTATTCATTCGGAGTGTATTGAAAATAATTTTTTCATGTTGTTTACTGTTATTGTTTTTACTCATAATTTTCAAGATATTTTTTTAAATTTTACTTTGACAACTGCGCTATTATTTTAGTATCCCGTGTAGTCGCGGTGTAAGTATATCCACTACCACATATCTTTCCGTGGGTGTCGTAAGAGGCGACAGAGGGAAACTGAGGCAGGAAATGGGCAGCAGCATCTTTCTGATAACTGCAAAATACCAATAAAATAACAAGCTGGTGAAAGCATGGACACTATGGCAATACACCCCCATGTCGAGAGTTACAAAGAGACGGCCCTCAGTCCCCGGCGGCCCCGCTATTCCTGGCTACGGTGGCGACCATGGTAACGGCGGGGCAGGGGGTGCTAGGAATCTCCGGTGGAGGTTAGGTTGCCACCTAACATAACATGCACTAAAACAAAGAGTATAGTTTCACAACACTGACCGACAAAAAGTTACAATTACAAACACATAACAAGGCATCAAACTAAATTAAACCAAAACTAGATATTCTTAGTTACATAAATGAGTTCACCAGTGACGGCCAACGCGTTGAATATTTTCACTAGGAATATTTTTCAGATAATTAATAGAATCAGGCGTTACTTTGCGGAAAGCCATTATAGTAAAGATGTTAGAAAATAATTCAGATAACTGAGTAGATGAAGAAGACTCACCTTCTGGCGCGGTTGAGGATAATGAGCACGACGACAGCGGCTCCGAGCGGCCCTCAAGTGGCACTTCCGTCAACGACGCGTGCCACATACCTTGCAGACGCCTACTGCACTAGCCCGTTACGTTAAAGTTACGTCCACAATGAAAACATTGGCATGATCACAAGCTTTGTCTTAGGGTTAGTTTTGAACGAATACAGGATTTACCAGGCATTCGTACCAAATTAGTAATAGTATTCGTATAGTAATAGTGTAGTTGTATAAATAGTACTGCCCCATGGCACAGTGGCTTAGCAATGAGTTACGGCCGCGTGTTAAAATCTCACACCAGGGGGACAGAGTGTTGACTTCATTAAACAAGATCTCTCTAACTTATATTTAGGTTCAGTGTGCCTCTAACCATTCGGTGATCGCTACCAGTTTTCACTCTCGCGATCACTGAGACATCACTGAACAGTTGTTGTCTGGTCGTCATAATGAAGTCAATCTCCTTTTTTGTCGAACAGTCGGGGCTCGACCATGTCCACTTCCTGTTGGGCCGCTTCTGGAAGAATAAGTTTATCATAAAGAGTCCCTCTTTTTCCATAAAGTCGGCCAGCTGCTGGCCCCTTGGGTTCCGTTGCCCTATTCCAAATTTCCCTACGTTCAGCTCACCCTTCTCTCTTGTGCCTAGTTTTGCATTGAAGTATCCTATTAACACCGTATAGAGGGTTTTGGTGGAATGCATGGCTTTAGAGATATCCTCATACTTTTCCTCCACCTCCTCATCGGGATGTGCCGATGTTGGTGCGTAAACCTATGTGACCTTCAACGAATACCGTTTGGTGATTCTGAGATAAGGTACGCAACCAACGTCGACACACTCACAATCTTTACAACATTGTGAACGAGAGACTTGTGGACGATAAATCCGCCATCTCCTTGGGACAGATGGTCGCCCTCCCGGTGATAGAACAAGTTGCCGCATTCGAGAATTGCCGTGTCCTCCCCCTCTCTTCGGACCTCGGATAATCCTATAATACGTCAGCGTAACTTATCTATCTCTTCTACCAGCTCCAGGATCTTCTCGTCAGTCCTCAGAGTGCGTGCGTTGTATGTTGCCAGGTCGAGTTGTCTTAGGTGGCCACCGAACCTCCACCGGAGTTTCTTAGCACCCCTTGCCCCGTCGTTGCCATGGTCGCCATCGTAGCCAGGAATAGCGGGGCCGCCGGGGACTGGGGGCCATCTCTTCGTAACTTTAATCATGGGGGGATATTTGCCATAGATGCCACGCTTGGCGACCTGGTTGGCAACCGTAGTTTTTTTATTGAAATATTGCTGTTATGCCGTGCTGCCCATCTCTTGCCTGTTTCCGACTGTTGCCTCTTACGACACCCGCGGGAAGATATGAGGTAGTAGACATTCTTAACCGGCACTAAACGGCAGATCCATGCTCGCTTGCAGCTAAATCCAAACAAAAAGGCTACAGAAAACTTTGTCTCCAATAAGTCTTTATTGTCAGAGCGTAAGAGCCAATTGCTGGACATGTGCCCCTGTCACGATAGGTAGGGTTTGTTATAATCCTGTACTCTACGTAATATATGGCAGGCAGAGCCATATATTACGTAGAGTACAGGATTATATTTTATAGAGTATAGGTGCAGCGTGGCAGGCAGAGCCACGCTGCACCTATGTTATGGTTGTAGCACGAATGGGTCAGCTCGACCGGGGTAGGACCACGCTATCACAGAATACCAGCGTAAAATAGAAGCTTAATGCTGCTGTGTTTCGTATGGTGGGTGTAAAGAACCGGTGACCATTTTTACTGGAAACATTTTCATTCTTAATCGAGAATAAATCGAGAATATATGTAAGTCTATGGGCCACATTACCTTCTTACCATCAGGTGTACTGTGTGTTCGTTTGTCACCCTTATTCTATAAAAAAGACATGTCCGCCGCCCTGATCCAGTGCGTGTTGACAGACCTCACATGTCTTAGAATTATTTATTTTTAAATTTCCTACGGTGTTTCTTCGCGATGTTTTCCATCACCTCGACGGTAATGGAAACGTGGTAAATCAGTAATGAAAATTGCAATTTACTATGTAATTGGTGGCGGTGGGGTTCGAACCCGAGTTGCTTTTTTACTATGATATTTACAGCGAGCCCCTGAACTATCAAGGCACACAGAAGTTATGCAGAAGAGAAATATACAACGATTTAATTGTGAACACAGCTTAATAAGTGTGATATTTGTCATCCGGATAAGGACGTTGTTCACGCCAGATTAGATGATGAACTTTTCGTCAGCTCCATTAGGAAAGTATCATCAAAAATTAAAAATTTAGTTCACATTTTTTAAATTAAATAGATAAGATACACATTAGCGGATGCTGTATTTAGAAAAGTAACTCAAGATATTACTCTGAAACAAAAACAGGCGATGAGAATTTTCTGCATATGTAGGTATTTTATACTTGTAAATAATGAATAAAATACTCAAATCAGTTAATTAATGTTTAATATTCAACAAGGATTTTCTAGAATTTTTTAAAATATTTTTTTAATACCATCGACAACCCCCTAACCTATCACTGCCTGGCCATAGAGTCTATTTTCTACCGACTTTAAAAAGGAGCCGGTACTCAATTCGACTGTATGTTTTTTTTATGTGTCGATGATTCTTTTTTTTATTATTTGAAATCTGGTGCTTCACATGTGGTCCCATATAAATTTGATCAAGGTCTGACCAATAGTTTTTGAGTCATTCTTAATGATTTATATTGAAGTCGGTTGTACAAAATTTTTAATTTTAAATTATTTTAAATTTATTCGTTATTGCATTCCTTATTGCAAAATAATACAAGAGGCGGACTTATTGCCTTAAAGCGTTCTCCAGTCAACCAATGGAGTGATGAGAATTTGTAGGTAGGAATATACCTAGTCAGGTCATAAGTATTGTCACACAGTAAAAACTTTTCTTTTAGAATGCTGGCCACAAAAAAGTTTATTGAATTCGAATTTCGAATTGTTCATGAAAATAAAACTGTATACTTTTTAGAATTTTACTCATTTTTAAATATGGAGTGGACGCTTAAAGAAGACCGTGTAGCAGTTATTGCGTTGCATCGTTGCGGTTACGCGCCAATTCAAATTTTTGACATACTGAAAAATTTGAATATAACCAAAAGATTCGTTTATCGTACCATCAAACGATACAATGAAGACTCTACTGTAGATGACAGGTCAAGAAGTGGTCGCCCTCGGTCTGTTAGGACTCCAGCAGTGATAAAAGCTGTGAAGGCGCGAATTCAAAGAAATCCCAAACGTAAGCAGAAACAGTTGGCCCTTCAGATGGGGTTAAGCAGAACCACGGTGAAAAGGGTGTTAAAAGAAGACTTGGGCTTCGGGCATATCGAAGAAAAACAGGACATCGTTTGAATGCTCGTCTAATGGACCTGAGACTGAAGAGATGCCGCGGTTTGTTGAAGCGGTACGCGGGAAAAAAATATCGGGAAATTCTTTTTTCGAATGAAAAAAATTTTACCGTAGAAGAGAGCTACAACAAAAAAAATGATAAGGTGTACGCACACAGTAGTAAAGAAGCGAGCAACCGTATTCCGCGTGTCCAACGAGGTCATTTTCCATCCTCGCTCATGGTATTGTTGGGAGTTTCTTATTGGGGCTTAACAGAGGTACATTTTTGTGAGAAAGGTGTAAAAACGAATGCAGTTGTGTATCAAAATACAGTCCTAATGAACCTTGTGGAACCTGTTTCTCATACCATGTTCAATAACAGGCACTGGGTATTCCAACAAGATTCGGCGCCAGCTCATAGAGCGAAGAGCACACAAGACTGGCTGGCGGCGCGTGAAATCGACTTCATCCGGCACGAAGACTGGCCCTCCTCCAGTCCAGATTTGAATCCGTTAGATTACAAGATATGGCAACACTTGGAGTAAAAGGCGTGCTCAAAGCCTCATCCTGATTTGGAGTCACTCAAGACATCCTTGATTAAGGCAGCCGCCAATATTGACATGGACCTCGTTCGTGCTGCGATAGACGACTGGCCACGCAGATTGAAGGCCTGTATTCAAAATCACGGAGGTCAATTTGAATAAACTTTAGTGTCATAAGAATCTATGTTTTGTTAAGTTCATTTTGGTATATAAATGGTTACATAATTAATAAACTTGTTTCAATTATTTTATATTAAACACGTGACAAAATTTATGACCTGACTAGGTAGAATAAAAAAATAATAAATAAGTACGTTATTATACATTTACTACTAAATAAACTATACACGTTTACTAAGAAACTATTTACATTTTTTACATGGTAGAGCCACTCTGCAGCTATATTATGGTTTGCAGCATGAATGGGTCGGCTCGACCGGGAAAGAGCCACGCTCTCATAGAACACAAGCGCAAAATAGCAGCTTGATATCTGCAGTGTTTCGCATGGTGAGTGTAGAGAACCGACCTATTCGTGATACAACCATAATATAGCTGCAACATGACTCTATCGCGTAATCAGTGCATTCGGATACAGTGTTATACATTATAGTGTATACTATATTTCGGATACAGTATAGTGCACACGGAAACAAATCAAACCAACCAGAACCGCGAAGATTTCTGATACTGTGAGACCTCTGAACTGTCATTGCCAATTTACCAGACAAGCGTGACAATTGTTGCAAGTTCTTCCTACAACGGAAAAGGCTCCAATTAATAGAATCAGACGTTACTTTGCGGAAATCCATTATATTAAAGGTGTTACAAATTAATTTTCTAAGATCCTCTTAAGTGATCTTAGCGGTCATTCACCTGAGGATGCCTCATGTAGAGGCGAAACACGTGTCGTATTATCGACGGTGGTGTCTCTTTCCTAATGTAATGGTGTTGGGAGTAGTGGTGCTGGTATTAGAGGTGACGGGGCCAGTGCACGCAATTGAGGGCGGGCAGGAAGTGCTCTTCAAACCAGACACATCATTTTATTTTAATATGCGGATGTAAGCAATTCAATTTGTAACGCCTTTAAGAAAAGGCTCTAGATCAGCAGTGGACTCAGAATGAGCAGATTTTTATGTTTAAATTTAGATTAAAGAGTTACCTATCTATTGTGCTTACTGTAAAGGGTATCTAATATCTATCATCTTCAAATAATATATAAATGAAATAAAATGTCAACTTATATCTTGTATCTTAGTTACAGGTAATTCCGAAGACGAATCAATGGCGCGACCGAATCGTAAGTCACTCAATATTCTTAAGATTTAGGAACCGTTTGTCTCTTTCAATATCTACAAGGGTAAGTATATGATCGAGGATTGGAGACCAGTAACTATAAAACTATATTCAAAATTACCTATTTTCTACCGAATTCAAAAAGGAGGAGGGTACTCAATTTGACTGTATGTTTTTTTTAATGTGTGTTACCTCATTACTTTTTTCTGAGTGAACCGATTTGGACGATTCTTTTTTTATTTGAAAGCTGCTGCTTCTCATGTGCTCCTATATAAATTTGATCAAAATCTGACCAATAGTTTCTGAGTAATTCTTAATACTTTATATTGAAGTCGGTTGTATAAAATTTTAAATTTTAAATTATTTCTTGTCAATAGACATATTGGACCCTTGGACTCGTGCATTTTTCGGATTGGTGAATTAACACGGTTAATGACTATATCGTCGAAAACATAACGATAGAATTACCAGAAGTCTCGCACCTTTGAAGGTGTCGCCCGTCGCCGATATGGGTATTTCATGTTTGGCGTAAAGAACATGGTTATACCGCCCTCTAACGGAGGCCATAAGAGTTTTCTGACATTTCGTAATGTAACGTGATGTCACGTTACATTACGATCAATCAATAAGTACAAAAATACTAAAAACGGACGACGTGAAACAGCGTTGGGTGCGAGGCGTCTTTATAGCGATTACCAAGAAATTCACCTGTAAAGCAAGGAGATTCCATCACAGCAAATCCTTCCGAACGAACCTTGGGAGAGGTCCAACTTCTATAAATAATATAGTGGCTGCTAAACCGTGTGTTAGCGATGTAAGAATATCCCCTGCCCCCCTATCGATCCATGGGTGTTGTAAGAGGCGACAGAGGGAAACTGAAACAGATGGGCCAATAGTATCTTCCTGACAACAATTCAAATTTTTAAGGATTGCGGTTGGTAGCGGTGCGTAAGCGAGGCAAAATCCTGCCTATGAAGCAATCTATGTCACAGCCTAAGAAGAACATAGTCACTCATCGCGTTTCATGTCGTCGGAAAAGCCGACATAAACAATAAATTGCTAGGGTTATCACAACGGGAAGCCTGCGCTCCCTTTTCCCTAAAGGGAGTCGCTTCCGATTCGGCAGAAAGGCCATACAGGCCAATACCAGTCCTACAAGTTGTGTTTAGTGGGTAGGCACTTAGGTTTCGCAGTGAGTCCCACATAACCACGCAGCCGGCTGCCGTGGTATGCTATGAGCATTCACCACCTCCCTCCCTCGCTTCCGGAGGGTAGCCTTGCTTTGGGCACACAAAAAGAACGCGAAGTAATAAAAAAATAAAGAACTGACTTTATTTCACGTTTAAATAAATTAATGTGTATGTTTAAACTGATGATACTAATTCCTTATCTTTAAATAAGGACTACGCACAGTTTTTTACTGCACATGTAGTGTGAATCATTTTAAGTTATTTGTGTGACAGGACAACCCTAGCGTTCAGTTCCCGAACGGCTAAGGGTCACTCGGGAAGTGCTCACACCGCACCGCACCGCACGATTGCCCCGTCTAAACGCCTTCGATGAATGACTGTCAGTAGTAGTTACACTGTGCCTGTGTGCATTGGTGAACTTTAACAGGCTGTAATGGAATGATATTTTGAGTATTTGTATTTTTATTGAGACATATGTCTTATTTCGCTTTGTTTCTTATTTTACTTGTTATAATTACTTTTCCTCTATTACTTTTATTATATTGAAAGTGTAGCGACCCTGAATTATTTCAGTACATTTTTTTACGTTTTATAGAATAAGGTTGACAAATGATCACTGAGTCCACCTGATGGTAAAGGCATGCTATAGACCATTGATATCTACATTTATCCTCAATTAAGAATCAAAATGCAGATGCGTTGCCCCTGAGGAATAAGATGAACCTTGTTTCCATTAAGAAGAGTCTCCGGTTTACACTCACCATACGAAACACAGCAGCATACATGGTGGTATTCCGTGAGAGTGGGGTTCTTCCCCGGTCGAACCTACCCATTCATGTTACAACAATAATGTAGCTGCAATGTGGCGCTACCGCGTGAAAAATACGTGTCCTAGTACAATATTCCACTTCCGACCCGAGAGTGGGTTGAATCAATTTTTGTGAGTCTGCCTGAACCTTAAGTATATAATATATTTTTATATAAAAGGGGAAGTGAAATGAATATAGATAATAAATAAAAGACGTATATTCGATTGGAGTAATTTTATTCAGTCAAATCATACACGCCATGACCACGACACGTTCCATTACACGCACCGCGTACATTCCACAAAGACGGAAAGTTTTACAATAAAAATAATCTTAATATATTGATAAATTAATCATGTTTTGAAAGGTTTTTGTTCTGTTTGTGTTTTTCAAAAAATAGTATAAAGTACGATTCAAACTTGACGGAGCATATTGACATCGGTACAGAGACAGTACTGGTTTTTTTTTGTATTTGTTTTATTTTGTTATAAAAAAAATAGCAATGCTATTACTACATTACTAACATTTCCTTTAACTACTGCCTCAGTACAACCAGAGCGAAGGAGAATTCGAAAGCAAGCCTCTTGCCACGCAATATTTAGTACTGTCAACACAGGAATTCCTTTATTTCATCTGTCTATTTTCAGTTTTCACCTACAAAGGTTAACCCCGTCCTTGTATGCGTTTGTTGCAAGACGCTTGTATGAAGCTTCCATACTTTCTTTCACTCTGGTACAACTTACTATATAACGTCATTACTGTAACCTAAATTACTAAAACTTTGGTAGAATATAATCCCGCACGGAACAAGTATTTGTATGGCCTACAAATAATTGTTCCGGATCTGGATGTTTGTCCTTGTTCAATTTATGTTTGTAAACTGCCTCCACGACACAGGAGAAAATCCTAGTGTGGGGGGTAACATTTAAAGAAAAAGAATGGCAGATGATGGCCGACCAGCTGTCGTAGTGGCTCATACTGTGCGTGATCTGCGGCAGCAGTCATAAGTCAGTATTCATGTGGTAGAGCCACACTGCAGCTATGTAGTGTAGCACAAATAGGTCTGCTCGACCGGGTTAGGACCAAGCTCTCACAGAATGCCAGCGTAAAACAACAGCTTAATGTTACTGTGTTTCGTGTGGTGGGTGTAGAGAACCGAACTCTTGTTAATGGAAACGAGGCATTCTATCTTAGTGCTCACAGGTGACAACGCATCTGCATTTTGATTCTCAACCGAAGATACATGTAGATTATGTCTATGAGCCACAGCATCCACTTACAATCAGGTGGACTGTGTGCTCGTTTGTCACCCTTATCCTATAAAAAAAAAGAATGCATACCACGGATTGTACAAAGAACCGCAAAACTGCTTAAGCTTGTGCTTCGCGGCTAAGTCCATCCAGTGTCAGACATGGGCATCTGCTGTTCTAGGGAGTACCTTAATTGTCCCTTAGGGAGGGACGACCTTAATCATCACGCTTAGCAGGTGCTAATTAGGTGCCTGGATCGACGATCGCAGTACCAGACATATCGCATATTTGATAATTCTGGCCGACGCCCGATCGGATATTTTACATCTTTAGACTTTGTGGATGGAGTTAAGACCTTGTAAGATATGCAAGAAGTCGGTGGATGCAGGTGGCTCAGCTGTTGTTAAGATTTTTGGCCGCCACTACAAGGCAATTAATCGTAAATAAATATTGTTTCGATTTTATTAAATTTCGCTTCAATCCGTACCGATTAATTATGACACGTTACGTCAGTTCTGAATCGTACCTTACAATTTATTTTCTAACACTAGCTATGTCAACTCATATAAATTATATTCAAGTCAAAATCCTTATGTGGCTAATTGTGATTCCAGTTATATGTTAATTCAATCTTACTATAAAAATCCCGACTTTATTAATTATACACAAGGCAATATAATTTCCTCTTAATACAAACACTAAGCTTATTACATTAATTCCATTCATAGTTACTACCTAACACATAGTGCAGTTGAATACAATACAAAAATAAACATTTCGGTCGCATAACATGTTTAGAATAACTTGTTGCATACCACACCATCACAAGATGTATTACTATCGATTAATAAACATGTTCGTTATAACGTGAAGTTGCATTAACTTTAAATCAATTCAATAGGAAACATTTAGAATTGGATTATGGGAAGAAAGGTTCTCGAGTGGCAACCTCATACCGTTACTGAAAAGAGAAAAATTTTGTAGCCTATGTTATCCTGACTACTACTAAGACGGATCTAACGACACAATATGTTAAAATCCATTAAGTCTTTTAGGCTTAATAAATATACATACATACATACTCTCGAAAAACATTACCCTCGTTCTGGGACAGTCGAGTAAAAAGGGAAAAATAATTCAAAAATGTTGCGCTGCTCAATGGGCTGGAATACCATGTAGTGGCGGTGTAAGAATATCCACTACCCCATATCATCCCGTGGGTGTCGTAACAGGTGACAGAGGGAAACAAATCAGGAGATGGGCAGCAGCGTCTTCCTAATAACGACTAAATATAAAAAACTGTTGTTGCCAACCCGCTTGCCAAGTTTGATAGGTATGGCAAATATCCCCCTATGAGGCAATCTATAGGGGAGGCCTATGTTCAGCAGTGGACTTTAATAAGCTGTATCGGTAAGTACAGGTACTGTATGGGTACAGGATTATTGAGGAGTGACTCGGAACTCGTACCATTACCTCAATGGATAAAAGAGCGCTTGTGGTACTAAAATTAAATGGATACCTCGTACTTTAACTGACTACGAAGAATCTGCGGGCTAAAGATCCTTATACAGTCGGCATTTCCCGCGCTTTAAGATATTTTACACTTCCATCCTTTAGAATCCAGTATTACCATTACATACTATGAAACTTCACTGGTGAACATTCCATAGATTGTCTCATAGAGAGGATTTTGCCATAGTTGCCACGCTTGGCAGGCGCTGGTGAGATATAAAGCATTATTGAATAAATATTTATCATAAACTAGATCTAAAAACATTTTTAAAAAGGCAATAAATTTTGATTACTTAATTACATTTTATTGAATTAAAAAAAGCTTGCTACGCAGTATGCTAACGTCTAACTTAAGAATATAATATGATTTTAGGAACTAAAGCTAAACTATAATCTCTTACAATAATATCAAGATCAATTGGTTTAACCAACTAGTAATGGAATGATTTCCTTAAGTGTTGCCATTATCACAAAATGCACGGCTTCTTACAAATAAATAATCATACCCGACTGCAGTGTATAATTATAACCGGCGACACGTCCTGGTTTCGTCCGGATAGTATTTATTAGTGTGACATTAATTAGATATAATTTTTAATTAAAAAAAAATCTAATTATTCCGGGTTAAATGCCAAATCACCAGATCACACATTTAAGAAGTTTAATTATGAAAATAATATTTATTTTTACCACTAATTAAAAAATAAATACTTTAACATATTAACCTTATTTTGTGTTCCATAAATTAGGCAAGCCAAATTTTATTCTCAATAAATAAACAAAAATAAAACACATATATTCTCTCTCTCTCTCTCTCTTTCTCTCTCTGTATTTCTCTATTATTTTTTTTTTCAATTTTATCTTAATATCGTTTTTCCTATAGTAACAGTTTTTACCGTAAATTTAATAAAGTCGACGCATACTACCTCAATAATATTAATAATAATATTATTTTACCCAGATTTGCACGGGTGATTTCTGATCGCGACAACAGCGACACCTATCGGGTCCTATTGGAATTTAAGCCAAAATCGTTCTAGCCGTATTAAAGTGATTGATACAGTTGATTTTTATTTATATAGATGCATAAGAAATTTGTATGAAAAAGTCTAAAATCACAATTTAACTACAAAATGAACTATTTAATAAAAACTAAATGGATTTGTCGCTTTGTAAGGCATTCAAACTGAATCACTTCACTGACAGCGAGCTGTATTTCATATTTACCTCACTCTTCACAGAATACCAGTGTGAAATATGATGTGTGTTTCGTATGATGAGTGTCTACACTCACCATATGAAACAGTTCTCTAGAACCGGAGACCCATTTTACCGAATACGAGGCATTCCATTTGCATTTTGAATGTTAATCGAGGATAAATGTAGATGTCTATAGGCCACAGCATCCACTTACCATCATGTGGACTGTGTGCTCGTTTGTCACCCTTATTCTACAAAAATTCTTTTCCTTCTTCTGCCACACCGAACTTTCACTACCAAGACGTATTATGAAAAAGTTAATTTATACATATAATAAGTTCGTGAACATTCTTATGTTATATGACTGATTCTTATGTAGGTGATGATGATAATTAGATGATGATGTGATACAGACTATCTTGTACATTCTTATGTATGTAATTCGTTTCTTGTAAACTGCTCAACGATTTGAATGCAATTTTGTATTCAAATAATGTTTTACTTTAAAACTTTGTCCATATCGGTTTCATCCCTGAGATAATTATATTTTTTTTTCAGAAGTCTGTACTTTCTGTTTTAAAATGTGTTCATGCCTATTATAGTCACTAGTATTACTTAGTAGTCCATGGTATCTAAATAATTATAATAAATTAGAGTTAATTTTTGCAATCGTCAGACAAAAGTTATCCATCGAGTGAATTATACCCTGACTGAATATAAAAGTTAAACAATGAGGACTAATAATCTTACATTCACCAGATGTCCCTAGTTGGGACTGAAGTGATTTTATTTATCACGGAAATGGTCACACAGAGCCATCATCATTGAAAGTTTGCTTTTTAAATAAAAGTTTTTCGGTTTCTAGTGTATGTGTGTACACAAAACAATCCCTCGATGTTGTGATCTTTAATTATTTTTACACGTTTTTAACTTTTTTTTTATTTCTTCTACTTTTAGGAATATCAGTAATTTAGTTTATCCATTTCTAATTTAATTAATATAAAATATAAACACACACAAATAACATCAATCTCTACACCTTTCTATGAAATTAACGTTCCCCGTCATGAAATCTGTCCTCATTGCAAAGTGGCGCCGCCCTGGTGGCAGAAAAAGTTGTGGACTTCCTCGTTGAAATATTTTATTCATACATCTGCAATTTTGTAATTTATGTTGTATTTTGTCTTATGAATATATTATATCTAAGGATTAAAAGTTTTCTTAAAGGATTAGAGCTAGAAATGAATGACTAGAGTTCGTATATCACCGGGCATTGCCCTCAGTGGGAGTGTTTTCGATCTTCCTTTTTCAGCTGGTCGTTGAGGGTGTTACTAGAATGGCGTAAACTCAGAAGGTCAGGATCGGTTCTTCACGGTGGTCCAAAATGTCTGTAATATCACAAATACTAATTTAAATACGCAAATCCTTGGCAAAAAACCTATTACGATTACAAACATTAAGAATAGATATAGAAAATAAAATTATAAATAGAAACTTTTCACTCAATATAGATTATAAATAATACTTATTGAAAGTCACTCTATGTTAAATTTACCACTGGTGCGGAAAATACATTTGTCCTGGGAAGAACCAGCAAGAAGCCCAGCGGGACATTTTTTTTCGAAAAAATAACAGTTTACAATCATTTTTTATTTATTAATTTTTTTTATTGCATATAAAGTGTATAATTATCGGACTTAATACCTTTAGGCATTCTCTACCATTCAACCACATACTAAGCTATGTTACATATTTCATGAAATATTATCATAATATCTTATTTACAGCTTTTCACAAATCCACTGCTGAGGGACTATGGTAAATAGGTTTCTACAATCAAAACAAAGCTTAGATATGTCCAGCGGCTCATTTTGAAAATGATCACCGTCATCATCATAATTACAGTTTTTTTACAAATCCAAGGTGAATATAGGTATCCTCCAAGAAATGGAACAGAACAAGATGGAATCATTTTAATTCTATATAATACAAGAATATTTATTAAAAGTCATTTAAGTTTTACCATTGGTTCGGGAAAAAACCTCTGTACTGGGAAGAACCAGCACGAAACCCGGCAGAACTTTAGTCATGAACAAATTGGGATATTTTTATTAAGCCGATAAATTAAATAAAAATATTAGAATAATATTTTATAAGCCGCTAAACTAAATGAGTACAATGTCTTTTATCTCAAAATATGTATAAAACAGCGACATCTTTCAATCAGAACAGAAATGTTCGTTCAAAATGCGACAGACGTCACAAAACAAATACAAAAATTACTAATAATAATTCACAATATAATATTTTGTACAATTAAGTATGAAAACATTTAAAAACGGTATGGTAGCGATCACCTCAATCCTAGGGGTTATTATTAATCATGATGCCATTATTCCTGGGTGGCACATGGTAAATACGTATCCAAGTTTTTTTTTTATAGGATAGGGTGACAAACGAGCACACAGTCCACCTGATGGTAAATGGTTGCTGTGGCCCATATACATCTACATCTGTCCTCACTTGCGAATCAAAATGCAGATGCGTTGTCAGCCGTGAGGACTAAGATGGAATGCCTCTTTCCCAGTAAAAATTGTCTCCGGTTCTCTACACTCACCATACGAAACCAGCAGTATTGAGGTGCTATTTTACGCTGGTATTCTGTGAGAACGTGGTCCTATCTCGGTCGAGCCGACCCATTCGTGCTACAACTATAATATAGCTGCAGCATGGCTCTACCACGTACAACAAGCTTAGCTGGCGGGTTGGCAGCCGCAGTTTGCCAATTTAATTTTTATTTTTTAAATAAAAATTTCCAGCGATGCAATTAACATTACTAACATTCCCTTTAAGCACTCCTGGTAAAATTTTAAATGCTTGCGTTAGGAGTGGTCCACGACAGTAGTCGAATGGCGGATTCGAATCACCTTGCATTAGGTTACTGTTGCTTGTTATGTGTATTAATTTTGATATTCCCTAAAATGGTGCTACCTATCCGTACTATATATTGTAGCTCCTATAAGTAACTCCTATATAGTAGCGAGTTACATTGTACCTAATACGGGTAGTTGAGTGTATTATATGATAATATTTTTAAATAACTGCAGTTACCGACCCGCCTGTCAAATGTGGTAACCATGGCGAATACCCTTTCTGTGCGTATATGAATAGCAGTGAACTTTTTATATAGGCTGTAACGACAAGTGTAGTATGGTGTTTATTTTTTGGAACAATGGTGATAAACGAGCACACAGTTCACCTGATGGTAATTGGTTGCTGTGGCTCATAGACATCTACATCTATCCTCAATAATGAATCAAAATGCAGATGCATTGTCACCTGTGAGGACTAAGGTTGAATGGTTCGTTTCCAGTAACAAGGGTCTCCGGTTCTCTACATTCACCATGTGAAAAGCAGCAGCATTAAGTTGCCGCGGGATTCGAACCCACAGCTCTCGGCGCCGCAATTCAAAGCTCAGTTACTAGTACCACTAGTATTAGTAAACGACAAAGTCATCAAGCCCGCTCTTAAAGTTTAGCTAGTACAAAAAATACAAAAAAGCCTAAATCCTGTTAATTCACTTCTTTAATATGGTTTATAAAGTCTGTGGAAAACATAACTGTGTCGGCCTGGTAGTGTAGTCACAAATAATTGACTGGGGTGCCGCTTGTTGGAATCATGCACGGAACAAGTATTTGTATGGCCAACAAATAATTGTTACTGGCCTGGATTGGATGTTTGTCCATAATCGTATACAAAATAAAATCGAATACACTGGTATTTTGTGAGAGTGTGGTCCTACTCCGGTCGAGTCGATCGCTACAGCGTGGCTCGTGTGGGATGCGTATGGTACTGTGGTGGTCGACTTGTTGTTACCTTTGGCGATGCTCCACCAGGGCAGCGTGACGTACGTGAGGTACGCGTTGAGGGGGGCCGACTGCTGCCTTTTGCCCTCCTTCCACAGGTGGAAGGTCTGCGTGAAGCCTCGCATCGCCCACAGTGGATTGTACGCACCATCGTCCAGTTCTGTTAACAAATCACAAGCAATTCTCATAAAAGTCATTTTATACTTTTACCACTAGTTTGGAAAAACATCTGTCCTGGGTAGAACTACCAAGAAATCCAGCGGGACTTTACTATTAATCACAAACAGGTTGGGATTTGTGTAAAAAATAGCCAATATATTAAAAAAATATGCAAATAACATTTTTCATATGTAGGCGCTAAATGAATCCACATGAAATGTTGTTCCCCAAAATATGTATAAAACAGCGACATCTCTCAATCAGAACAGAAATCTTCGTTCAAAATGCGACTGATATAACAAAAATAAATGTGAATAGTTCCGTACTAAACAAAAGATGGCACTTCCTCCATTAGAGATATGTTTTAGTAGATTTTATTGAAATTTGTTAGAACTGAGCTTAGAACATAATAGAACATTTTTTATTTAACTTTTAATTTATTTTAATTTATTTTTGTAAATTAAACAATAAGAACGATTGTACAAACTATTTACAAAACTTATTTAAGAAACAATTATAAAGCGACCACATCACACTCAAGAGCGTTAAGAATACAGTGAGTGTTCAGAAGTTCAAATTCAGAAATTTTAACAACAATTATGTTATTTTATCATTAAGCTTTAACGTCAAGGTTGAACAATAATTAGTAATTACAAATTTCAAAGAAACCTAAGTATTTCGCTTCTTTAAAAAATTTAAAAAAACATAATAGTCGAGTTAAGGTCACCGCGGCTAATTCTGTTGCTGATGTGAGACTTCAGTGTAAGGAACTTTTTATTCCTTCCTCTGTGGTGCCCATCGGAGGCAGATCTCAACCATGGTTTAGTCGCTCCTGTAAAATAGCATCGTGCTACAAACAGGAGCACTACCGGGCCTGGGTTGAGGTATCAACGTCCTGGGATGTAAACACCAGCACCCTTAAAAATAAGTATAATTCCGCCTCCAAGTCCTTCAAAAGAGTCATTGCCAAGGCAAAGTCAGAGAACATAGACAGAATTGGGGAAAAACTTCCTTCGGGAATCCGTGCATTCTGATCTCTCGCCAAGGCTGTCCAAGGGAACTTCTGTCTGCCAACTCTTCATCTCTGCACAAGGAGGACGACTCACTGGTTGTTCGCGCCAAACACTTTCAATGATTGACGCGAGAGGGCTCTCGGCGCGGTGCATTCATACCGGTTTGACTTTCGGTCGTGCGAAAAACGCCCAAGTGCAGTCAGTCGTCCTTAGGCAGTGCTCACGATTGGCACGCTACCAATTAAGCGCGGGAACTCGGAATAATTAAGCGCGGACAGTAAAAATACGGTCTAGGAATTTTGTGGCGCGTATCCCTACTGGAGAGCTTCCCCGGGACTTATTGGGTCCGACTCAGAATCTGTATAAGTGAATTCGACAATATTAGCTAGTGCGGCCTCTGATATTCTAGAACTAACTGTTGCAACGCGAAACGGTAGTGACCTTTGATCCTGTAAACTCCGTGTGCGTTTTGTGAGTTAACCTTATACCCAGCGATAGTTAGTGGCTTCTGTAAGTTAGTTAATCGTACGATAGAGTTAATTGACTGTCAACGTGACGAAAGAAGAAAGTGACTGTGGGCAACCTCGGAAGGCCCCCTCAAGTTGGAGCGATGTCGACGCTCGGGCTGCTGCCGACGGCCAAGGTCTAGGTTCAATCACCATCAGTCACACCCAGATACACATCACATCACTTATTTCCCTTTCACTACACAACCACATGTGACCTGACCGACTCCGGAGGGACCAGTCGCCTTGGATATAGGTAAGTAAGCTCCGCCTAATTCCTCTGCCGGTCGACTGGCCGTAGTATAGAACGCTCCCCCATATATTTTAGTGTAATTCGAGAGATTCCACGTGGCCACATTGAGGCCCGACCTACGTCTGTTCGGGAAGTCTTCAGCTCATGGGCCCCTGAGGATTGGATCCTTTAAGGGAGCAGCCGTAGGCCGTAACACTGGTCCATGCCGCAAAGGAGAAAACCGATCTGCTAGGTTCTTTCTTTGCGTCCAACTCGACTCTCGATGACGGGAGGAACACACCGCTGACCATCCCGCGGTGTGAGTGTTCCATACCGGATGTGCGGTTCACACAGTACTCGGTTCGCAAAGCACTCTTCTCTCTGGACATCCAAAAGCTAAAAACGGCGAACGTTCAGACTCGTCTAACTACAGGCCTATCGCCATCACCTCCTTGTTCTCCAAAATAATGGAATCCATTATAAACTGCCAGCTCATGCGGTACCTCGAGGATCACCAGCTGATTTGCGACGCCAAAACGGTTTTCGTCGGGGTCGATCAGCTGGTGATCTTCTGGTCTACCTGACTCATAGATGGGCGGAGGCAGTAGAGTCCAAAGGGGAGGCATTGGCCGTTAGTTTGGACATTGCGAAGCCCTTCGATCGGGTTTGGCACAAAGCGCTTCTTTTGTAGCTCCCTTCCTATGGGCTTCCCGAGAAATTGTGCAATTGGATCACCAGCTTTCTTGCAGATCGGAGCATCAAGGTCGTTGTAGACGGTGCGTGCTCCGACTACAAGCCTATTAACGCTGGTGTTCCACAAGGCTACGTGCTATCACCAACGCTATTTCTTCTGCATATCAATGATATGTTGCAAACGGATGACAGCACTGGTGATGCTCTATACACCGGCCGTGCTAATATTTCTCGGGAAAACATCGCCGAGTACCGGAACAAACTTGTGTCTGAAGTTGAGTCTTTGCTGAACAAAGTCTCGGATTGGGGGCGACTAGATCTAGTCCAGTTTGATCATCAGAAAACACAAGTTTGCGTGTTGACGTGCAGTTTCGTGGTCACTTGGAAAAGAAGGCCTAATTGGCTTCTAAAAAGCTTGGTGTGCTCAGCACAGCGGGATAGTATTTCATGCTGGCACACCGTTAACAATTTTACAAGGCGCAGGTTCGGCCTCACATCATCATCTCTAGGCTGGGGATCCCCAGTGCCAGCTCCTTCCACTTGACCGCATCCAGCGCAGAGCGGCTGGCATCGTCAACGACCGAGTCTGCGCTGCGAAGAGATAATGCATCTCTTTGCATTTTCTTTCGCATTTACCACGGGGAGTGCTCTGAGGAATTGTTCGGATTAATCCCAGCCGCCAAATTTCACGAACGCACATCACGGCAAAAGTTCCGATACCATCGTCACCATCTGGATGCTTGGTGGTCCACCACTGTAAGTTTCACTAGGAGTTTTCTTCCGCATACGACCTCTCCGTGGAATAGCTTACCACCGGCGAGTTTTACTGTGTGCTCGTTTACACCCTCCTATAAAGAAAAGACTAGTCATTTGCGCAGGAGAGGATTGTAGTGCCTGAGTGTATTCGCAAGCATAGATGCACTCTCTATTCCCTCACTCCCATAGTCCGATAGGACGGTTATCTGTCACGACCGGAGAGAGATCAGGCGCAGAACCTACGGCTTTACGTGCTTATCGAGGCACGGGGGTGAAACACCGACAACTTCTTGACTCTGGGCTGCTATTGAGAATATTTTACGAGAAAAACCTAATAACAGATTTTGGCCCGACCCGGGATTCGAAATCAGGATCTCATGATCAGCAATTCCTTTTACGACAACTAAATTAAGGAGGCAGTTCCAACGCATACAGAAGCGAATATGGGAAAATCCAAAAAAATCTGTGTGGATTCTGCCATCTCGTTTACGTCATATGTAAAAACCAGACCGCACCAGACCAGCACCTGCGGTTATCAACCCGCCTGCCAAGCGTGACGATTAAGACAAATCTTTCTTAAAACGTGAAAGACCTATCTTTTGAATTCGACTTTAACGTAGTTTCGACATTCTACGTCATCTGAACATACACCTCTGATAACTATTACAGATGTTTTTTGTAGAGCATTTTTAAACAAGCAAAGTCAAAATTTGAAGACAAGGAAAGTCGACTGTCTTATTTTCAAATAAATGTTACAAAATTCGTAATAAATATGGGTATGAATTTGAATACGATAAAATTTTTAGAGATGATAACAACAATTATTCAATACCAAACTTTTAAGGGCACCAGAATTTCTGACAAGAAAGTACCAGTTTTCTTGTCGGGCCCAGCTGTCGATAAATAGGAGCGGGCCGTTAGAGTGCTGAGAGACTACCTAAACTTATAAAATGGTTTAGCGCGATAGTAAAAACACTGGGCCAAGTTCAAATTAATCACCGAGTAATCTAATAAAGAAAATAAATTGCCAAATCGATTGGAAAAATAATAGAAACGTTGACAAAAGTTTTTATAAAAACATCAATAAAGAATAATTTTAACCTAAAAGTGAACCTAGTGGAACTCCTATACTTAAGATAACATTGAGTTAGAATTCGTAAATTTACGTAAATATTATTAATGAGTTGTTGACAACATTAATGCTTGTTTATCTAAAGCTTTGTAAAAAATCATTTGAGAGTAACATTTAGCACTTCCAAAAGACAACGATATGGCAGACAGGCAGGTAGTATAAAATAAATACACATCAACAGTGGAGATAAAATGCAAAGCAAGTGCGTAAAAGGTATATATATATATATATATATATATATATATATATATATATATATATATATATATATTGCTATGGACCAATGTTCTTAATTTTTAAGTCCTTGATGCCTGAAATAAATTTATTGTATTGTAATGCAATACCGTGTAACGCACGCGGCGGCAAGTCACACCAGTAGTAGATGTCGGTGCCATCGGGTGTCGTTCTTCTCGGCGGGAGTCGAGTCCGTCGGAACAGCGCCGCGGCCACGCCGCGCTGTCGTCGCGGCAGCGTCACGTAGGCGCGCGCCCCCGCGCTCCACCCCCCGCCACCCCCCGCGCCACACCCCCCACCCTCCCCCGCCGCGTCCCCGGACACATAGCGAGCGGTCGCGTGCTCTTCAGTGCCGCGCACCGTCGGCCCCGGCACCATTTTCACCACCTTTTCATAATCGTTCTCATCGGGGCAGTCGAGGGAGGCGGCGTCGTGAGCCAGTTCGCAATCGTCGTCCACCGGTTGAGCGGGGCGACGGGAGCGGGTAGGGGGGAGCGGGCGTAGGGGAGGGGGAGCGACAGCGGCGCGACTTAATGGGCGACGACGAGGAGCCACGTCTCGGAGGCAGGCGGGCGTGGAAGTGTCGCGCGTCTCCCGCGCGTAAACCTCGCGCATGTCGCGCTCACACCCCCCCGCGCCCCCCGCCTTACCCCCGCCCCCGCCCCCGCCCGCGCAGCAGCGCCACCGCGCGGAGGAAGCCTGAGAGCCGCGCCGCGCTACGGACAGACGACAAACACGCGTTACCACTCACGACTAATGTGACGACCGTTTCCGTTTCATGTTACGACCCGTTAAGAAGGTACCGATGGTGAATTAAAACGAATATAGTTTTTGTAGTTTTAAATTGTCGGACAAATTGGTTTTTTACTTTTTGAAACGTTATCTAGCACTAGGACATTCCCCTGTATCGTGAAGGCAGTTTATATATACATAAATGCACAAGGACAAACATTCAGACCCGGAACAATAGCGTACGTGATGGTAATATGGTTATCCGGTTAATATGATCACTTTCTTAGAACTCAAAAACTATAGTCTTGTTTGCATAGATGGCTCTGTGATACGATAGCTCTTCATGAGTCAATCAATATAAGAGTACAGTAAATATAGTCATTGTCTGTTTTTTTAAGTTGTACTTTTTTTAGTTCTTAATGATGGCCAAAGCTTATTTTCTTTTTTTTCTAAATATATTACTTATAGTATGCGACTTTGTGTTTTTGTCTCCGTCCTCTTTTTAATTTAGGTTTTATAGAACAGTAAATGTAAAATTAACCATATTACCCTCGCGTATCTTACTCGTATGCTATACAAATACAAACGGTTCTTTAATGTATTTCATATTTTAACAGAGCGGATCGTAACTCAAAACGTAACGTTTCTTTTATTTAGGAACGGGACACAATGCTAACCTTCATATCTGACACGCTTGCAAAGGTTACGCTCGCAACCGAACTCGATATCCCGCTTCGTTTTAATTACTACAAGTGTTTCTATTTCCGAGACATTAATCGTTTCCTTTAGTAACGGTACTTGAGCTAGCTTTCGTGAGACCGGCACAAGATCTATTTTAGCGAAACAATGCAAACAACGATCTTGCCAAATAGTACATACACGTGAAGTGTTCAAAATAAACATTTACCACACAACGTGAAATTTAACAGCGCGTGAACGGAAATTCGGTAACAAATAAATCAAATTTTATTAAAAATGTCAATTCTACATTTCAATTCCCGAACGCGTGAAACGTAAATCGCGTCTAACT
The DNA here is from genome assembly GCA_963668995.1 of Parnassius mnemosyne. NCBI lineage: Eukaryota > Metazoa > Arthropoda > Insecta > Lepidoptera > Papilionidae > Parnassius > Parnassius mnemosyne. The sequence goes on from CAVLGL010000001.1 coordinate 72,454,629, forward strand.
GGCTTCCTCCGAGCGTCTCATACATGAAGAGAAATAAACTAGTGATGCGACAACACTGATAAAGCATGAAGCAATAAGGTTATGTACAATCATGGTGAATGGATACACTACATGCGACATACGAGTACGTGAGCACAAGGTCAAGGACAACAAAGTAAACGACATCAAGAGTAAATCCTATGCTATTAATAAAAGGGATATGTTGTCAATTTGATTGGAGTCAAATCAATTTTTTAACAAATGCAAAGTAAAGAGTACAAAAATCTAAGTGTCTTAACAATTACGTGATATAAACAAAACAGAATATCTAAAAATAAATACGACTGATCGTATGATACAGAGCGTTAAAATAATATATCTATATGATACAAAGTCAAACTAATAAAGAAACAAAGACGGAGCACTGCGCTGCACTGCACATTTCAAATGATGCAAAAACCTGACCAGGAGCATGCCAAACTTTACTATTAGAACACGAACACACATGCATCTAAAATCATCAGCGTAAAATAGCAGATTAAGGCTGCTGTATTTCGTGTAGTGTATGTGAGAACCGGAGATCCTTTTTACTGGAAACGAGGCATTCCATCTCAGTCCTCAGGGGTGGGAAAAACTATCTGCATTTTGAATCTTAATCGAGGATAGTTGAAGATTACTATGGGACTAGTGTCCCATATTAATCTTCAACTATTAAGTATAGTAGTATAAAACATTCTCTTACCAGGTACAGGTAGACTGTGTGCTCGTTTGTCAACCTTATTCTATAAATAAAAAGTAGTTTAGATGCATGTGTGTGCGTCCGTCATTCAACGTTTACAGGTTGATAAAGAAAGAAAGAAGAAAGATATGAGCGTGAGTGCCAAAAAGTTGAGCATGGTTTCGGCATCACTTAAAATGTATACAGAGCTCCTTCTATATATTTTTCTATATTAGTGTGAGGACACAGATTGTATTTGTTATCATTACACAAACGCAAAAATTTTAACATAGGAGAACGAAAATGAAATCTAACTTATCTTGCCGTGGTTGATCTTTTGAATATGAAATGTTCTTATCACGTAGGTATATTTGTCTTTCCACTGTCTTTGAACACTTTGTTGAATGGACTGTTGATTATTGCTGCGTTATAATTAAAATATAAATATTTGTTATTATTTTGTATTTGTGTATTTGTTTGACGATCTAAAATTATTTAACGTAACCTAATGACACAGAGCAAGTGGCAATATTTATAACTGGGTAGATTAGAAAATTAAATAGTTAAAAAGAAAAACAAAACCGAAATACTTCGTAATAACTCGACGGACTAAGGGAAATATGCCGTAAAAAAACATAATGAAACAAGACACTAATGATTCAAGACATTAATGAAAAATTCAATAATAATACAATCAAGAAATTCAATAAAATAGGTACTTACAGTGAGCTAAATCCAGAAAGTACTAACCTGCAAACTAAACACCAATGTTTGTTTGATGAGTAAAAAATGGGGAAAAGATCGGCAAACTCACCGTCACGAAGGTCACCAGCCTCCACTTCGGCCACGCCATCCATCATTGAATCCAGACCATCATTTTCGGAGCGGCTGTGGTCGGTGGGATCCCGCGTGCGCCAGCCTCCACGATTGAATGTGGTGATGTTTGCACTTGGATCACTCAACCGACGCTGGAATATGCCGTGAGATAATCAGTAAATAAATAAATAAATAATTAACCGTCACGCTGATTTAGTTAACTTATTTGTTCTTAAACATGGACATAATTTGAAGAGCACCTCCCGCACTTCCTCCATTGCGTGCATTATCCCCGTCACCACTAATTCCAACACCACTATAATAACAGCTTAATAAGATGTAGCGGTCAGCCACCGCAGTCTGTTTCAGTGATGATGCCTCGTTTAGGGTTTCGCCCCTACGAGTCGCATTATCGATGGTGGTGTGTTTTTCCTAGTGTAGTTGTGTTGGGATTGGTGGTGACAGGGATAGTTCACGCAATGGAGGGGGAGTGGGAAGGTGCTCTTCAAACTAGGTAAGACACATCATTTTATTATATTACGCGGATCTTGGCTAGTTAATTTTTAATATCTTTAATATAAAGTATTTCCTCGAACTTACACCTGATTCTATTGATTGGTTTGTTTTCTTCAAGACTAACTGTCATTCTTAAGTAAATATTTTATCTATGGGCCACAGCATCCATTTACCATCATCAGGTGGACTGTGTGCTCGTTTGTCACACTAATTCTATAAAAAATATTGATTTACATTTTAAGTAGCTAATGATGGATTTTGATTTCTTATTCCTGCAGATTACTGCCCTTCTTACCTTTTATGTTCTTAGCAGTTTTTATATATACCTGATGTCGATAGAGGAACATATCCTCAGGGTCGTCCATGTCGTCCGGCCAGGGTGCCGCAAGCCCCGGCTCGGAGCCAGGCGTTGCGGTGCCTCGGGGTCTGGACACCGCCACTTCCGCGTGACCCTTGCCTCCAGGGCCCTTCATGCGTACAAACTCGCACCGTGTAGCACCACGGCCCATCCCCCCCAGCAGGCCAAATGACATGCGCTGAGCCATCTTCGTCGATAATGATGATTGCTGGACAGTGATGACAACAGTTAACGACTGTCTGATAGACTGACTTAAGTTATAATTACTGAAGATGGTGATCGATATAAAACAGAAAGATGGTGTATAATTTACCGCTAGGGTTTGAAGTATTTTTTTAAACGGTACCCAACACTAGAATGTTTTTACGTTGTAGAGCCATGCTGCAGCTATATTAGTAGTATAGTTGTAGCACGAATGGGTGGGCTCGACCGGGAGAGGACCACGCTCTCACGGAATATCAGCGCAAAATAGCAGCGTAATGCTGCTGTGTTTCGTATGGTGAGTGCCGAACCGGAGACCCTTTTTACTAGAAAAGAGGCATTCTATCTTAGTCCTCACGGCTGACAACGTATCTGTAGTTTGATTCATAATCGAGGGTAGATGTAATGTTTATGGGCCACAGCAACCACTTACCATCAGGTGGACTGTGTGCTCGTTTGTCACTCTTTTACTATAAAAAAAAAAACTTTCATATGCTGTAATGGCAGTTTACATACATAAATTTCACAAGGACAAACACGAACCACAAACGAAATGTTATTTGTAGGCCATACAAATACTCGTTCCGTGTGGGATTCGAACTCGCGCCCCCTTTGTGTCGTAACTCATTGCTAAACCAATAGCCAATAAACCGAACCGCAACGAAGCCGTCGATAATTATTTTGATAAGATTGTTATAAAAAATAATATAGCATGGTGTTCGATTTAGTGGTAATAGTGATAGTGCACACAATTGTAGGCAAAATGGGAATCTACTTTTATACAGTGGTAGAGCCACGTGGCAGCTTTTGCTGTCGCACGGATGGGCCGGCTCGAATCGGGGTAGTACCACGACCTCACAGAAAACCGGCGTGAAGTAGAGGTTTACCTCTGCGTTTCGCTTGGTGAGTGCACCTGCACTTGCACCGGCCACCTTGCCGGAGGCCCTTTTTACTGGAAATGAGGCATTCCATCTTAGTCCTCACGGGTGACAACGCATCTACATTTTGATTTGTAACAAAGGATAGATGTAGATGTCTATGGGCCGCAGCAACCACTTACCATCAGGTGGACTGCGTGCTCGTTTGTCACCCTTATAATATAAAAAAAAATACTGCATAGATTTTAATTAGGTTTTCTAAGTTTTGTTTCTTAGACACTTGGCCCTTATCTAAAAAAATATTGCGATATCTTCATTTAATATAAAGTTCTTACAGTTTTGAAAACAACAATTTTTATAAACTGTTCAGTTATGTGTATTTTCTTGATATATCAAGCAGCGCGGACGAAGTCGCGGGTATCAGCAAGTATTATATTATATTTTTTGAATGATATTTAATTGAGCTAATTGTTTCTCTTGTCTGTCGCAGAAATTATAAAGAAATAAAGAAAAAGAAAGAAACAAATACTTTATTTTGGCACAGACAAATTGACGTTAGTACAATATTATACAAATTCATGACAAAAAACGAAATTTAATAAATTTGGCTTTGTGCGTCGAAGGCGTGCCAAAAAAGGTCGTTACTCGGTATGAGTTTTCAGTAATGACCAAAAAATCCTAGGAAATACAACTCAGAGGGTAAAGCTAGTGAAATTTTAATTAGAAAAAAATCAAGCATTCTTTACTCGGAGTTGTATCCACCTAACGAGAAATGCGTGGCCGATTACACAAATTATTTTTACAAAATTTCCATAATAATATAAAAATAAAAAAAACTTAAGCTATAACCTCATAACTTACGTGGTAGAGCCGCCACGATGCAGCTATTTTATGGATGTAGCACGAATAGGTCGGTTCGACTGGGGAAGGACCACGCTCTCACTGAATACCAGTGTAAAATAGCAGCTTAATGCTGTTGTCTTTTGTATGGTGAGTGTAGAGTACCAGAGACCCCTTTTATTGGAAACGAGGCGCTCCATTTTAGTCTTCAGGGGTGACAACGCATCTGCATTTTGATTCTTAATCGAAGATAAATGTAGAGATGCCTATGAGCCCCAGCATCCACTTACCATCAGGTGGACTGTGTGCTCGTTTGTCACCCTTATCCTATAAAAAAAAAAAAAAAAAAAAAAAAAAAACTTAGTATCAGGTGGACTACGTATGCTCGTTGTCACCCCCAGTCTATAAAAAAATAAATATTTTTTTTATAGGATAAGGGTGACAAACAAGCACACAGTCCACCTGATGGTAAGTGGTTGTTGCGGCCCATAGACATCTACATATATATCCTCTATTAAAAATCAAAATGCAGATACGTTGTCACCCGTGAGGACTAAGATGGAATGCCTCATTTCCAGTAAAAAGGGTCTCCGGTTCTCTACACTAACCATACGAAACACAGCAGAGTTTAGCTGCTATTTTAGGTTGGTATTCTGTGAGAGTGTGGTCCTACCTCGGTCGAGCCGACCTATTCGTGCTACAACTATACTACTAATATAGCTGCTGCATGGCTCTACCACGTTATTTCATTTTATCCTGGTGATCCTGATCGGGATACTAGGATAAAGTTATTAAATTATTGTATTGTTGTCGGTCCTTGATGCGAGTGCAAATTCTCAAGTCAATCAGGCGGCCGACAAGTTGGTGAAAATTACATTAAAAATTCCCTTACATAAATAGATACACGCGAATCTAATATAAACGTGTTTAAAACCATACGAGTACAACATGACAAAGGCTAGAAAAATCCACAATGTACATCTGGATTTTATGATTGCTAAATATATAGAAAGAATAAATGCGTAGTTACATCTGTCGACATATTATGTATACCAGTTTAGACTGCAAAAAACTGTCGGGGCCGTAGCTGATTGCGAAAAACCCAAGCTGTCTTATAGTGAATACAAGGAAAGGTCGATATTTATAAGAAGCAAGCGAATATGCAATACAAAAAAACAAATAGCTTAATTATTAATGAATTTCGATCACGACGGCCAATCTCCACTAAAAGTCACCTGCGCAGGACAGGATTAAAGTGCCCGAGTGTATGCGCAAGCACAGATGCACTCTCTAATCAAATCAAATTCATTTATTTGTATAATACAGGTATAAAAGTTGTTACAGAAAATTAGAATATGTACACTGTATTATTACCTTATGAGGTGTGCAAATACAATATTGCACTACGCGTTACTAATTAAATAATGGTGCCTTTAAATCAAAAGAAAAATATGAAGAAAAAAAATTTTAATAGTTGAGTAAAGTCCATAGGGCTAATTGCTGTCGTACTAAATATCTTGAAGTTATATGAAGTCAAAATATAATATTTTTAATAACACGTACTCGTACAATCGAATTTAAAATATTTCATACAAATTAAACAATGTCAAAATTATGATTAATTATACTAATCTTATCATATTATTTAATAAGTTTGAATACAATTATGTATGTAAATAACACTGCTAAGTTTAAATTAAATTTTTCCACTTTTTAATTTTTTCTATTCTAATTTTTAAATCTAAGATTAAGTTATATTTATAAAATTAGATTGATAATAATAACAAAAATAATAATAGTCAATAAAAAGTAACTAGTCAAAATTGTCATTCAAGAAATTTTATAGTAACACTGTTCCCCGCGACTTCGCTCGCGTGTTAGGGTTTTTATGTTTTTGTGCGGAACCCTAATTCTTTTCTAAAATAAAAGTAGTTACTCCTTATGAAATCGGCTACCTGCTAATGAAAGTCAAGTTAAAATCGGTTCAGCCGTTTCGGAGATTAGCCGGAACAAACAGACAGACAAAAATTTTAAAAATTGTGTTTTCGTTATAAGTACCGTACGATATTTACTTTCATATGCAATTAATAAAAAGCTGTAATTTTGACATTACAGACAGACACTTCAATTTTATTTATTTGTATAGATTTGTCGACTAATAACTCATTCATTACCTTTATAAATTTAAATAAGGTCATATTTTTATTGGATCAGGTAGTTTATTATTTTGTGGGGCAATACCAAAGAAGCTTTTTTTCATTAGTGACGTTTTACATTTTATGCAACATAACTTATTTATGTAGTGGGTGCGTATTGAATTCTTTCTAATATCAGATATTTTTTGGAAAAAGAAATGGATGCTTTTTTTATTGTTATTTTATTTTTTATTTTTTTACATATATAATTCCCTCACTCTCATAGTTCGATGAGACAGTAATCCGGCACGACCGGAGAGAGATCAGGCGCTGGACTACTTTGCTGGCTTTACGTGCTTTCCGAGGCACGAGGGCGAAACACCGCCAACTTCCTTACTCCAAGCCGCTACTGAGAATTTCTTGACAGATCAACCTAATAGCTGATTTTGCCCCGACCCGGGACTTCATGACCAGCAAACGCGTTCCCGGCCACTAGAGCAACGAGGCAGTCAAATAGATACTGAAATTCTTGGCAGCACAGAGAATAAACGCTCGCTAAGATTTGATAGAGCGCGAGCAAGCCCAGTTCGATCCTCGCCAGCAACAACAATTATTATTAATTGCAATCTGTAGTGCTGATTTACCACGTGCTTGATAGGTGAGGAAACTTCCGAGTGTCTTCCTAATAACAACTAAAAATAGAAAACTACGTTTGTGAACCCCGCTGCCAAGTGGGACATAAAAACATAAACATACATAAACACTCGCGCCCGTTACCCAGAAATGTAGGAAAAGACTACGGGCTTCCATTTGGCACGATCCTGACACACTTCTCTCCCTTCCTTTCCATCCATATACCTACGCATACATGCTAATCGAATAAGGGTACTCTTAATGTAGCTCATCTTGAATATATCTCCAATTTGGTCGGTAAACTTTCATCTAGGGCGTCCCTTGCCGACTCTGTCGTTCACTTCCGCAACATTTGTTTTGTCACTCTTTCCTCGTTCACTCTTTCTACATGACCAAGCCACAGAAACGTTACTATCTTAATCCTGGTCACAACGTCATCTTGCAAACCACACTTTTCTTATATCACACAATTTCTCACCACAGGGTGTACATTCAGATTCAGCCCTAACATACTCTTTAATACCGCATTTATTCTACTCCCGTGCTTCTTTTGCCACATACAGTTTTCACCTAACACGACATTGTGTATTTCCGTACGTGCCTTTTTGGCACATTCTTACTTCCTACAATAGAGTAAAGAGTCCCATTTACTCCATGTCCTGCGTTCATTCGTTGTTCTATATTCTTATCATTTCTGGTATGGTAGTGTACAGTGGTACTGCACATCCTGAGGCAAATGGGGAGGCCTATGTCAGCTTTTGATACGCTGTAATGGTAAAGGTGAGTATATAAGTCGATAAGGAGTTACATCAGCTAATTCCGCCACACATCCTTTCCCTCTTAGAAATTAGAAAGGGCCTAAACCCAGAAGTGGTAAGTTATTTTACATGTTTTACTTTGCGATTTACGTTGTACTATTGTTATTATATTATGATACTAGCCGCTTACCCCGGCTACGCCTGGATAGAATCTATTAATGTAGAGTTATATATATATTTTTTAATTCTTGAAGTTTGTAGGAGAGAATACAGTCTTAATCCTTCCTGGCATTGCTCTCTATCTGTTCGCAAAGTTTCATCACATTTGGTTTAACTATTCCGATGAATCCAGACAGACAGAAAATAAAATAAAAATGGTTGTTTATATCTTTATAGCATGCACAGAACTCCCCGAGCTTAATAGGCGCCTGTTTTTTTTTTCAATATTACAGACATACACTTCAATTTTATTTACATGTGTAAAGATATATCGTAAGTTTTTGAACTGGTACGGCAGTGTATGCAAATACGCTTAAAATATCATCGACCTTAGAAATCCAGTGAAAGTTTACCGTGTGCAGTATCATGGTCAGCGCGTCTGTATTAGACGCGACATAAGCTATTAACCCACATTGAAGTAATATGTACTTACTACGTGCTAGAACGGACACCAAGACAACCTGTAGTGAACACTTTTATCCCTGAATATTCCATTAAGGTCCACACTAGTAGCCGAAACTGCGAAATTCGTGACTAAATGTAAAATGTAGTGATTATTACGTTTCGAACATTTGTACACACTTTGATCCTAGTTTATGTAAAAATAGCGACCCGCCCCGGCTTCGCACGGGTCATTTCTGGATCTCGACAACAGCGCCATCTATCGGGTCCAATTGTGAATCGTTTAGATAGAGGATCCACTCAAACGTACACACACAACAAATGATCTAAATCGGTCCAGCCGTTTTCTGGTTTTAGCGAGACTAACGAACAGCCATTGATTTATGTAAAATATGAAAAAAGTAGATGACTCTACACAATATAGGTATATTGGTAGGAGAACAAAATCAGTGCGGCAGTACAGGCCGCGTGGAAGGCAGCACAAAGCACTTTTTTTCGGCAGAGACTAAGTAGGCTTGACTTGTTGCAAACAACCAAGTCTCGGCGTCTCATTTAGTACGTAGTACTTAATACTTACTGAGAGTTGAAAATGAAACAAAGTTTGCTGAACATACAAACTTCAATGATTGTATTCAATAACTAATTAACTTAATTATTTGACAACTTAATACTTTTTTGACGGCGCCGTGGCGCAATGGCTTAGCAATCAGTTGTTCGAATCCCGCACGGAACAAGTATTTGTATGGCCTACAAATAATTATTGCGGGTCTGGATGTTTGTCCTCGTGCAAACGCTTTTTAAGAAAAAGAAAGAATACTTGTAATAAATTCTTAATAAATTAAGGTCTAATTTCGACCACTACATGACCACTAGGTTACATAAATATTCAAATTATAAATTCACAAAAATGTAGCTCTATTCACACATCAATGTCCTTAAAAATTAAATAATATCATGGTGAACGCTCACAGACAGAGGGTAAACAAAACTGTTCCACTTCGAGGGAATAAAGAGCGAAGGCGGGGTGAAAGACACAAATTCGGGACTTTGGCAAGGGGTTAATTACATCTGACACAGTGCGGAAATTGCTTTGAACTTTATACTTATGACCATAGACGTTATGTATGCTTGTACAATCAGGTCATGTTTTTTTTATAAAACTAAAGTGGCAAACGAGCTTACATCCCGTCTGATGGTATGTAAGCGGCTACAACAACCCATGGACACCTGCAATCAACTTTAAACAAAGTAACTTTTTTTTTATAGAATATGGGTGACAAACGAGCCCACAGTCCACCTGATGGTAAGTGCCTACTGCGGCCCATAGACATCTTACATTTATCTTCGCTTGCGAAACAAATAGCAGATGCGTTGTCAGCCCTGAGGAGAGATGGATACTCTCGTTTCCAGTAAAAATGGTCTCCTGTTCTCTACACACACCATACGAAACACAGCAGCATTAAGCTTCTATTTGACGCTGGTATTTTTTGAGAGCGTGGTCCTACCCCGGTATATACGTCCCACTTCTGGGCACAGGCCTCCTCAATTTCTGAGAGGGTTTTAGGGCAAGGAAATGTCCCACGGGCTGTCCTAATGCGTGTTGGCGAACTTTACATGCCTACAAAATATATATTTTTTATTTCTCAGACATACAGGTTTACTTACGATGTTTACCTTCACCACCGAGCACGCGGTAAATCAGTAGTTAAAATTGCTATTAACAATTTCATTGGTACCGACGGGAATCGAACCCGGGTTGCTTGCGTACTGCGAAATTTACAGCTAGCGCTTAGCCCCTGAGCTACTAGACTAAGATGGAATGCCTCGTTTCCTATAAAATTTGTTTTTGGTTCTCTACACTGAGCATTAAGCTGCTATTTTACGCTGATATTATGTGAGAGCGTGGGCCCACCCCGATCGAGCCGACCCATTTCGTGCTACAACCATAATTTATATGCAGCGTGTCTCTACCACATATACAGATGCGTTGTCACTCTTGAGGACTAAGATGGAATGCCTCACAGCCTGTAATTATGCTGGTTCTCTTTACCCTTGAGGCCGGAACATAGCAGTGCAAGCACTACTATATGGCGACAGAATTAGGTAAGATACCTTGCAAAACATGTGTGTAAATCTGTAAATTACTAAGCAATACTAAAATTAGAGCCACACGTGTTCAATTGGTGTGATTGATGCCACTCCTCGTAAATGTTGTGACTTGTAAGATTTTACTATTCACAGCTTACAAAGGCTTAAGGCAGTAAAAAGGCTTCCCAAATCTTGTTGAGAGGCGAGCGTGCGTAAAATCAAATTTAAATTTACTTGTACAACTTTTACTATATTTTTCAGAGTGACTGCTTTGTTGGCCTAGTGATCGTAAACGCGATTGTTGATTGTAAGGTCTCGGGTTCGAATCCCGGGTCCGGCCAAAATCAGCTATTGGCCTGGAGCCAAAAAGGTAGGTAGCTGTGTATCACCCCGAGCCTCGGAAAGCACGTAAAGACTTCGGTCCTACGCCTGATCTTTTTCCGGTCCTGTCGGATTACCGTCCCATCGCACTATAAGAGTGATGGAATAGTGAGTGCACCTGTGCTTGCGCACACACTTGCACAGTAATCCTGTACTGCGCAGATGGCTAGCATTTGTTGAGGCTGGCCGCCATGATCAAAATTCGGTCTGGAGAACGTTATTACAAATACAAATTCTTTAATTGCAAGAAACACAATTGAAAGGGTCTTAAGTTAAATATCTGTAATATACATGTGTTTAGTCTGCTCGCAGACGTGCAAATATTTAGGTACATAATACAAAAAAACTATATGTAAGTGGATCACATAAATCGTTAAACTAATTTTTCCATTCTAAATATTCTTTTTCTCACGGGGGACTACGCGTCTGTATTTTGATTTGTAATAGAAAATAGATGTATGTGTCTATGGGCCGCAGCAACCACTTACCATCAGGTGGACTGTGTTCTCGTTTGTCACCCTTATGTTATAAAAAAAATCTACAGCAGTCTAACGACTCTTAAAAATTAATAAAAGTCATCAATCCATCCATTACAGCCTATAAAAGTCCACTGCTGAAGGGGAATTTCGTTATAGTTGCCACGCTTAGTAGGTTGGTTGACAACCGCTGTTTTTTATTATATTGAGTTTTTATCAGGAAAACGCAGCTGGCAATCACCTGTTTCATTTTCCCTGCGTCGTTTCTTAAGACACTATATCATAAATTAAAATAGTGCATCATGTGTGCGATAACAGAAGCATCTCATTCAAAACCTATTCATACATGACTTCACGCTCCAGCGATATAAGGTCAAGGGTAGACGAGGATGCAATGTCGCAGACTACGACAGTTACTACAGCTTCATTGCCACAAAAACTAACCGGTCCTAGGAATCTAGGACTTGCATTATAGTAATCGAGTACACCGACATTACGCTACGTGGTCATCAAGCTGATTTATATATATATATATATATATACTAATATAATAAAGCGGAAGAGATTTTTTGTTTTTTTTGTTTGTTTAAACGCGCTAATCTCTGGAACTACCAATCCGATTCTTTTTGTATATTATAGCCAGATTCATGTGGAATAGTATAGGCTATCTAACCTTAAGCTATATCACTCAGCTAGCCTAAAATATGGATATTTGTTAAGCAAGTCAGAAGAAAAAGCACTCGAAATTATCTACCCGCGCACGCTGGTGTTATCGTCAGGGATACGTAAATACAATGTTATGGAGAAATATAGATCTTTACTCCGTCTAAAAAAAGGTCTGCGATACCATATGTCTATTTCTTATACATAAGCCATAATTAGGTATTTTATGACAAAAAAATATTGAAAATTAATAAAGTGATTTATGAGCGTTATTATTAGGCATGGCCTATTTATCCTTATGAACGAAAGTTACTTCATCATCAACACATTTTATGAAGATAAACTTTGTTCTTTATACCATGTTATTTGGACGCATAGCTTAAGAGATGATGTAAAATTAAAATAATTCAATACTTGGCTGGGCGCGCGAACGACGCATAAACCTTAGCCGCCCGGTGAGAACTGCGAGAACTGCTCAACCGGGAGGGGGAGGGAAAGTGGATAAAATTTAACTTCGCTCTACATCATACATAATATGCCGACAGATAAAAGTACTCCATTAATTAAGCCAATTTTTCCATCCATTGCTATCAAATAAAATATTTAATTGCAATTATAAAATGCTTGAACTAGGTCATGTCGCGCACCTCCAACATGTGATGACGGCAGGTGAAACCGCGGGGCGCAGCTAGTATATATATATATATATATATATAAGAGGAAGCAAACGAGCATGCGGCTCACCAGATGGTAAGTGACCACCGCCGCACATGAACAACTGCAACACCCGGGGAATTGCAGCAATTGGATTTTAAAAAGAGTAGGCTCTTAAATTGAATTGAAACGAATTACAGCGATGAAAATATTACGTGGCACGGCAACTTGTTGATATCCACTCCGGCGGTCAACCCACACCCCTCGCCCCTATCCCGCACCCTCAAACCCGGCAAACTTGCAAATGTCAGGTTTCTCATAATCGATATAATTTGGCAGTTAATAGCGTTTGCTTTTATTTTCTGCCTACCGCATACTTTAATAACCTAGATGCAAGTCTAAGTTCGAATCCCGAAGTCACGAACTAATTATGAAAAAAGGTATTGTTTAAGGGAGCACAACAGCTGTTCAATAAATTACCAGATGACATAAAAAATTGCAATAACGTGAATATGTTCAAAAGTAAACTTAGGAAACATGTACGTACGTACTAATATGTTTAAGTAAATAATTTATAACTATATCGCTTCCAACACTAGCGGTAGATGTGATAATCTATACAAATAAATAAAATTGAAGTGTCTGTTTGTAATGTCAAAATAACAGCTTTTTTCTAATTGTATATAAAATATATGCGGTACCTCTACAACAAAAATACAATTCTTCTTGTCTGTCTGTCTGTCCGTCTGTCTGTCTGTTTGGTCCGGCTAATCTCCGAAACGGACTTTCACTGGTAAATTACTAGATACTTAATTCTAGAAAAATAATTAGGGTTCCGCGCAACAAAATTAAAACCCTAAATTACACGCGCGCGAACTATATACATACATATACAACAATTTTTAAGTGATATCTTAGGCAAAAAAACGCCCTTGTTTTGTCTTCTGGTGGCCATTGCACATTCATGCAAATAAGTATTTACATTTACAATGAATATTTAACAATTTAAATAACAATTCTGCATATTATAGTATATCCTACTACGTAGAAGACGATAAAATAAACAATCTAAATATATGTACATAATAATTTTTAAAGATAACTCGGGACAAAAAGCGCCCTTGATTAACAAGTCTTGTGTCTTCAAGTGTTGTATTTTGGTTGCGATTGCACATTTAATCAAATATGTATTGAAACAAAGGAAATTTCTTTTATAAGCATTTTTTCAGTTCTCCAGCTTAACGCTGCTGTGTTTCGTATGGTGAGTGTAGAGAACCGGAGACCCTTTTTACTTGAAAAGAGGCATTTCATCTTAGCCCTCACGGGTGATTCGTAATCGAATATAGATGTATATATCTATGGGCCACAGCAACCACTTACCATCAGGTGGACTGTGTGCTCGTTTGTCACCCTAATCCTATAAAAAAATAAAATAAAATAAAAAAACAAATGCGTCATTCGTACCAATGTTAGTCACCTTTTGCATAAATTTTAGTGTAAAGTACATATTTAAATTTTGCATAAATTTAAGTATGTACTTTACACTAATAAAGTATAATTAAAGTATAATATATGCACTACTCGTAGTATCGCAATTATTTTTTATGATAATAGAGTTATGAACGAGCTCTCAACCTATCTGATGTTAACTGAAGTCCATAGTCACCTTCCACTAACTGTAAAGCGAAGGCCTCGGTGATGTTGTTGTTTAAGGAAAATGCTTAATAGCCTGAACCTTAGTAACAAGGTTCTTTTCCGCGAAATAGACATAATAGTAAAACAATCGACATTTTCAAATATGATTTACTTGACTGTTCACCGTGTACTGTCTCCGTAAGAATATCTACTACTCAGTTGTTATCAGGAAGATGCTGCGGGAGATCTACTTAGATTTATTATTGAAGATTATAGAATTATTGTACTTAAGATTTGTTTTAGTACACAATTATTACATAATGTATTACTAGCTGATCCGGCAAACATTGTTTTGCCGTATACATTATTTCTAGGAAATATTTTTTTAGTTTTAAAAAAACAGAAAATCACAAAAACAGAGGTTGATCGTAGAAGAGTGAAAATTTGAAAAGTTTATGTAGTTATCAATTTAAAAAAAATTGTCAAAAAAAAAGATATAGGGGTAGATCACTCTTATCATTTAGGGGTTTGAAAAATAGACGTTGGTCGATTCTCAGACCTACCCGATATGCACACAAAATTTCATACAATCGGTTCAGCCGTTTCGGAGGAATTTGCTAACAAACACTGCGACACGAGAATGTTATAAATTAGAGATTTAATTTGCCACCGAAATAATAATTTTTATACCATATAAACTCACGTATTATTATGAATCAGTTAAACATTTGTCATAATTTGTGTCACCCCTGCGTGTCGTCAAGTGTGCGAGAGCGGACGGCACGGGGTCGCCGGCTAGTCGCCGCACTGAGGCTTGACGCCACCCTAACTCGTTAACCCCGTTCCGCTCTCCCTTTTGTGAGCCTGAAAACGGGAAGAGCGGGATGACACGGCCATTCCGCTCCGAAAGAAACTTGGTAATCTGAGAAGAATTGGGGTCAGAAATATCTTATAAATTGCTGTGAGTAGTTTTTACACAATACAGTTTTATACATTGTTAAAAACGGTAATGGTGAATATTAAAATGAGGAAAATAAAGAATAATTTCTAAGAATCTTTCGCTAGAATATAAATAAAGAACAGTATTCTTTTGCATCTTAAACAATTATTATGGTATAAGATTTAATGAAAAATAAGTTGCTTTTTAAAGAAGTCGCGTAATTTTTTTTTATAGAATTAGGGTGAAAAACGAACACAGTCCACCTGATGGTAAGTGGGTACCGTGGCCCATAAGACATCTACATCCATGTTTGATTAAGAATCAAAATGCTGATGTGTTGATTGTAAAAGAGGCATTCCATCTTAGCCCTCACGGGTGACAACGCATCTGCATTTTGATTCGCAAATGGAGATAAATGTAGATGTCTATGGGCCACAGCAACCACTTACCATCAGGTGGACTGTGTGCTCGTTTGTCACCCTATCCTATAAAAAAAACCTTGAGGACTAAGATGGAAAGCATCGTATCCAGTAAAAAGGGTCTCCGGTTCTCTACACTCACCATACGAAACACAGCAGCATTGAGCTGCTATTTTACGCTGGTGTTCTGTGAGAGCGTGGTCCTACCCCGATCGAGCCGATCCATTATAGACAGTAATATACAATACAATACCATAATAGACATACGTGCTGCAATCATAGTATAATTAAATGAGGAGGCCTATGTTCAGCAGTAGACTTTTATAGACCGTAATAGATAAGATAGTAGCAGCGTAGGGCTGCATTTTCTGGCAGTTACACAAAGCATTCGCATTTTGATTCCTAATCGAAGATCGAAGTACAGCATCCACATATCAAGTGCAGTCTCACTTTGACACATATACAGATACGTGTTTACCACAAGTAAAGCCCGCTCGACTTCGTGAATTACAAGATGATCCGTACAGTTAGGCAATAGTTTTTGTATTTGTACGCAATGCTTGGTTCAAGGTAAGCACGAGTCAATGTCGAGCGTCTTCATTGTTTATTACTGTTTTCGTGAGACAGTCATTATATATCTACGTCGTAAAGTTCTCATTATTCAAAACATGTTCACATTTTACTCATTACTATTCCGGCTAAATTGACTAATATTAACAACAACAATGTTTCCTACACGAACGAATCGAATCTAAATTGCATTGTGAACACTGTGTAAGAAAGAGGCCTTGTGTGAACAATCAGTTAAACTAACTAGCTTTTTTTATAGGAGAGGGGGCAAACAAGCATACAGCTCACCTGACGGTGACTACCGCCGCCCATGAACAACTGCAACACCAGGGGAATTGCAGGTGTGTTGCCGGCCTTTTAAAAAGGAGTAAGCTCTTTTCTTAAAGGTCCCTAAGTCGTATCGGTCCGGAAAAATCGTCGATGGTAAATTATTCCACAGAGCGGTCGTAAGCGGAATAAAACTCCTAGTGAAACCTACAGTAGTGAACCGTCAAGCATCCAGATAGTGTGGATGATATCGGGAGTTTTGCCGCGATGTGCGTTCGTGAAATTTGGCGATTGGGATTAATCCGAACAATTCCCCAGAGCACTCCCCGTGGTAATCCGTTCGGAAAGGACTCGGTCGTCGACGATTCTAGCCGCTCTGCGCTAGATGCGGTCAAGTGGAAAAAGCTGGCACTGGGGAGAGATGCCCTGCCAAGAGATGGGAACAGCATTCCATGTGAGGCCGAACCTGTGCCTTGTAAAGTTGCAGGCGGTGTGCCGGTATGAAATACTGTCCCGCTCTGCTGAGCACGCCAAGCTTTATAGAAGTAAATTTGGCCTTCTCTTCCAAGTGAACACGAAACTGCTCTTCACTCGATATGTCGACGCCGAGGATTGGCTGAGGCAATAAAGTGCCTTGAAACTGAGGAGCCTAGACTTGATGACGTCACTTAACACTGTGTGTTTGTCTGTCTTCGGTATGGCTGAACCGATTGTGATGAAACTTTACGAACAGATAGAGAACAATGCCGAAAGGGCATCTGATATATTTATCCGAAAACATTGTCATTAATTGATCCTGTCCAAGCGAAGCCGAGACATGTCGCTAATACTTAAATAAAAAAGTAAAGTCACAGCCTAAATACCTGCTGGGTACAGGCACCCTCTCATTTCTGAGGTGAAGCAATTTGTTTGCTGGACTTATTCAGTGCGTGTTGGTGGACACATGTCACGTTCACATATCCTCGAAATATCTTCATTCCTCAGTTTCCTTACGATGTATTCCTTCACTGTCGAGCATATATGTGTGAGTTTATATATCTAGCATGAATAAATAATGATTTAGACGCAAATAATTAACAACGAAATCGCAAATTCAGACTGATTATTGAACGTACTTTTTACCCGACTGCCACACGACTTTTACGAGAGCCAGGACAAAAAAAAAATAGTTACAGAGTCTCTCAGTTATCATACGATGCCGTCATATAGCATTCCTACATCATGTTACTTTTCGACAAATGATATAGTCAAAGCGAAACGACAATTATTGTGTTTCGTACACCACTACTCCTGGAACATGTCTTCTTGCTTCTTCACCAGTCCGTAAAAGAGTATTCGGATACTGTAGAATATCGCAATACTAATTTTATGTAATCTTTGACACTAAAACTGCGCGACAAATGATGAAAGCCTAAACTAGTCTCGTTTACTTGATTAGATAAGATTAGCAATGTCTAATTACGCTCATAATAATTATTAAAAAGTTTTAAACACATATTATACTATATAATAATTACATTATGTATATTGTAATTACAAACTATACATTACCATACACATAATTTTTCATTATCAGATTATATTTAGTTATGTATTTATACTGTAAAGTGGTTACTGTTTCGGAATACCATTTCGAATCCAGGATCGCAACTTTGTCCTAATTATTTTAATTTTTTTATTTTATTCTGTTTCTCATCATTATCATCATTCAACCCATCACAAGTCCACTGCTGAAAATAGGTCTCGCCCAAAGAATGTCAAACCACGTACCTAAATAAATAAGCACACGAATTAAAATCTCATAAAAACATCTAATGTCCCAATATAAAGTATCATCAAAAACGCGAGCAAAAATTGTCAACGTTTTGGAATGTCGCCTAATTTAGTAGGTACTCATTTTACGCATATTAAACATGTTTTGGGTATGGTAACAGCTTGTATAATTGTTTCGATAAACTAGTTTCGGTGATAAGGCCCGATGAGAGCACGCAACAATTTTAAGAACTGGAATTATCATGAATATTGAGCGTTACCACCACGCTCGGTGCAGTTGTACTTGAACTTGTGCGAAACTGCGTGTTGGCATTGATTTTATGATTTCTGTTAAACCACATTGTTTACGAATGTATATTCTCTTATTCTCAAAGAACAATGGCGAAAAAATTGTTCATGGAATTATTAAGCGTCTGTCACCGTTATAGATATCAATAAAATAATTTTATGTTTTATCACCTGACGAAGTCTGGAAAAAAATCATCATACCTATGTACATAAATTAAAACTAAACTGGCTAGTTGTTGTTGTTGCATTACGATTCGCCAATTAAGGCAGGTAAAGGTATTATACCATACAGCCTAGTCTGATTTGTTCAAACTGGAATATCCTTCCGGACTTCCTGTAATATCCAGACAAAATTGTTCAGACATTTAAACTCTATACTTTTGCATATTTTTCATTTGCAGACGCAAAATAAAAATGTAAACAATAATTTGTTTGGGAGCTCTCTTTCGCTATTCTTCAAAAAGTCCACAAAATATAATTAAAAATTAAAAATTTTGTACAGCCGACTTCAATATGAGTTATTAAGAATAACTCAGAAACTATTGATCTGACCTTGATCAAATTCATATGGGACCACACGAGAAGTATCAGCTTTCAAATAAAAAAAGAGTCGTCCAAATCGGTTCAACCAGTAAAAAGTTATGAGGTAACACACATAAAAAAAACATACGCGTCGAATTGAGTACCGTCTCCTTTTTGGAAGTCGGCAAAAAAATCAAATGAATTTTAAAGCGAAAAGCAAACGAATGTTACTGTAATGTTACTACTTTCAAAAAGGTGTTTTCTAACTGATTCCTTCCACGACATAAGTTTTTACGAAACCAATGGTAAAAGTAGAAATGATTTTCAACGAGGATTTGCCGTATGGTGGCGGCGTAGAGGCATCCATTATCATCTCGTGGCTGTCGTAAGAGGCACCTTCCTGACAACAACTCATTTATTTTTATAGAATAAGAATGAAAAACGAGCACACAAACCACCTGATGGTAAATGGATGCTGTGGCCTATAGATATCTATATTTATCCTCCATTACTATTCAATATGCTGATGCGTTGTCACTGTTGAGGACTAAGATGGAATGCCTAGTATCGAATAAAGAGCGTCAGGAGGCTTGCGATTGATGGCGTTATAATCATGTTCTCGCAAGGCGTAAAATAAAGAATTCAGAATCATCTTCTCGCAATGTAAAGAATCCAGGGTCAAAGTCCTTCTGCAACCACAAATACTCCATCTATTCAGGCAAATCCTCTCTACAATGGTTGAGACCCATGTTCAACAGTATTGATGATGAAGAAGAAGACGTGAAATTTTACAAGCCTAATAGAGGCATGGGCCAACTTCCTGACTCCGGGCTGCAACTGAGTATTTCTTGACAGAAAAATCCAATTACTGATTTGAGCCCTACCCGGGATTCGAACCTGGGAGCTCATGATCAGCAATCGCGTTTCACCACTACTGTAACAATGAGACAGGCGACTTATTACTACTTATGATGTCACATTCGGCTCAGTTAACCGTAATAAACCCACTAACGACAATTTCGCGTCACGTCTCCAACACATGACATTAAAATCTTGTTGCACGTGCACAGAATATTATATTTTCTTGGCAGACGCGTACGCAAACTCAAATGTAAGCCAGTGTGTTATATACACTACCATGTTATAGTAGGTTGTATCTACTTGTAAACCGTGTAGTGGCGGTGTAAGAAAATCCACTACCCCATATTATGTCGAGGGTGCCGTAAGAAGTGACAGAGGGAAACGAATCAGATGCGCAGCAGCATCTTCCCAACTAAATATAAAAACTGCAGTTGCCAACCCGCTTGCCAAGCGTGGCAACTATTGCAAATATAACCCCTACGAGACAATCTTTGGGGATGTTCAGCAGTGAACTTTAACAGGCTGTTACGATAACGGTAACGGTAGGTTACCTCAAATGACTTTCTGCACACACTCAAAGTCAAGTTGCAAGGCTGTTTTATTTACTAGAAGTTTTATTCCTCGCATACGTTCCTTGTAGAATCGATTATCACTAGAGATTTTTCCTGATACCTTCTCTATTTTAAAAGGGCGGCAACGCATCTGCAATTCTCCCGGGGGTTGCAGTTGTTCGTTTGGTTTCGTTGTTCGATGCTAGTTTGCTCCCTCTTATATAAAAAAAAGTGAAACAGATGAACGAACATGCAGTTCACCTCATTGTAAGTTGATGCCCAATAGTCATCTACGTCTAACTAAAATTCAGATGCGATGTTACCCTAAAAATAATGCAGATGCGTCCTTTTGTTTCTCGTTTTGCCATTTTCGTACTCAACATAAAAAATATAATATCGTTACCTACACGGCTGTTTTACTCTGGTATTCTATAAGGGCATGGCCTCTCCAAGATCGAGCCAACCTATTCGTACTGCGGTTATAATACTATGTTATCTAGAAGTGTTTTAAATGTGTTATTCGCTTAAACTGCAGGTTACATGAATCCCCAATAACCATATCGATTTAGTTATGACAATTACCATCTCTGATCTTCATGCCATAGTCTTTGTAAAGTGTACATTGTCTGTACGGATTTAGCATTGAAAGCAGTGTACACTTTAAAAACCAAATCCGGACAGTCAGCCGTCTAGAGCTGGAACCAGAACATGAAAACACATACAAGTACAAATCATCCTCTATCCCATCAAGCAATCCTTGAGGTAGGCCTATGTTCAGCAGTGGACTTTTAAAGGCTGTAATGGATGGATGTATGGATACAAGAACGAGTTATGTCTAAAAATATTAGTGTGCTGGCTATATAGAAAACACACACGCACAAACACACACACGCACACACACACACGCACGCACACACACGCACACACACGCACATACACACACGCACATACACACAAAACACACACACACACACACACACACACACACACACACACGCACGCACGCGCACGCGAACACACACGCACACACACACAGAGAGAGAGAGAGAGAAAGAGAGAGAGAGAGTTAAATCGTACATACGGCGGACTTAATGCCTTAAGGCATTCTATCCCAGTCAACCATTAATTTTCTAAACAGCTGTGACAAGAATTAAAACTATGTAAAAAAGGTCTTTAAACGTGTTTAGATGTAAAACGACTCAACTAAATGCGAAAATTCATCAGTAGGCCCAAGAGTCAAAGTGTAAATATTATTGAAAAATCTAACTGACACAACAATTGAAACGTTTCTTTTGTTCTTACTTCACGACAAAGTATGCATGATGTTTACAATTTACTCATACTCGTACTATATATTCGGGGAATTTGTGTTTCAATCTAACCAATTGAAAAGAGAAGCATTAACGTATATAATATATACTTACACACACACAGCTGGTGGTAAATAAATAAATGGTATCTGTATATAATCCGCGGTGGACCGCCTATCATCCAGATATTTTTAGGGTCCCGTTATAACACAACAAGCTGCAGCTATATTAGTAGTGTAGTTGTAGCACGAATGGGTCGGCTCGACCGGGGAAGGACCACGCTCTCGCAGAAAATCAGCATAAAATAGCACAGCAGTGTTTCGTATGGTGAGTGTGGAGAACCGGAGACCTATTTTACTGAAAAAGGGGAATTCCATCTTAGTCCTCACGGGTGACGACGCATCTGCATTTTGATTCTTTATTGAGGATAAATGTGGATGCCTATGGATCACAGCAACCACTTACCATCAGGTGGACTGTGTGCTCGTTTGTCACCCTACCCTATAAAAAAAAAACAAGGAACCTTTATAGTTTCGCCATGTCCACCGTGCAAACTTGTAACCTGTGACCACCATGAAAACTGTTAAAAATAAATATTTTACTAAGAAAACGACTTATATGCATTACAACTATTAGCTTTACTTTTTCATTTGCGTGATTGATAGGGTATTATTATCAAAATCGAAGTTTTTTAATATTTAGGCTGATTTGAAAATAAGTCCTTCAGTTACGATCCTTCTATTTGGGCCCATTTTTAGTCGTTATAGCGGTCAAACCGCGAACTCTCTTAATATGCTCATTATGAAGGAAGCCCACGTATTGTGACGGGCAACTACGGAACCCTACCTATACATTGTGCGTCGCCCAACACGCACTTTGCCAGTTTTTACTTGTAAAAAATCACTACGAACCGAGGTCTACAGAACAATAATTCCAGGTTGCTTCTCAAATTTATCGGTGTAACCGTCTCGTAACCATGATAAATTTTATAGCCGCAAGCTGCTTAATGTGCGCCGCTCTCGACCTTGTACTTCAAGTTGATCCAATTACGCAACTGGAAAATGGTTTGTTGCTTTTGTCGTTATTTTATAATACTTATAGAATGACGAACTAGCTGATTGTGTTTGTGTGTCTCATGGTAAGTGACTACTGTAGATCATGAACATTATATATTTAAAATAACCAATTACATTATGTAATTATGTAAATATACGGGTGCTGACAGAATAACAGCGTTGTAGATTCTATGCAACACATGAACCTTTTCATTGTCCTTCTTAAAATATTAATTTTGTATTAGTTTAACTTCGAATAGTTTTGTTACTTTTGGTCAATGAATAAATATTTTAATATTGTTAATTTTTTATAGGTGTATTAATAAGGAATCTATATAAATTAAAATCAATTGCCGCTTGTACGATGGCCATCACTTGAGAACGGCTGGACTGAATTTGATAAAAAAAATTGTGCTTTTTTTATTATGGATGACAAACGAGCACACAGTTCACCTCGTGGTAAGTGGATGCTGTGGCTCATAGACATGTACATTTATCCTCGATTAAGAAGCAAAATGCAGATGCGTAGTCACATGAGGACTTAGATCGAATGCCACGTTTCCAGTGAAAAGAGTCTCCGGTTCTCGACACTCACCATACGAAACATAGCAGCCGTAAGCTGCATTTTACGCTGGTATTCTGTGAGAGCGTGGTCCTTCCCCGGTCGAGCCGACCCATTCGTGCTATACATCTATACGGTAGTTATAACAAAATAATTGTCTGTAAGACTGTTTGTCTGTTGGCTTGTTCCAATTTTGACGAGATTTTCACTGGCAGACAGCTGATGTTATAAGAGGTATCTAAGGCGTAAGACGTAGTCGCGGAGAAACAGCTATGTAGTTTAAAATAAAACCCGCCAGTACCTTTAACTAATGACAAATGAGTGTTTCCTGAGCGGTTATCAGTAGTAAAACAATAACTGATTCGTAACACTACGCCTCGCTACGCTTATAATGCTTTCATAATTGAATGTATAGTGCATACATTTTGTTGTAATAAATTTTATTGCACGCATTAATTTTCTACGCGATAGAGCCACGCTGCAGCTATATTATGTTTGTAGACCAATGGTGGGAATGAGACAAAAGTTGTCAAACTTT
Organism: Parnassius mnemosyne; assembly: GCA_963668995.1. Classification (NCBI taxonomy): domain Eukaryota; kingdom Metazoa; phylum Arthropoda; class Insecta; order Lepidoptera; family Papilionidae; genus Parnassius; species Parnassius mnemosyne. Next base: position 72,478,635 of record CAVLGL010000001.1, read on the forward strand.
TTGTCTAAACGTCAAATTGTCTGCACGCGGTGCACTCTGACTACCGGCCTATGGTACGGCGACAAATGACGGTTATGTACTTAGTCATACATATGTATGTGTGTTAATTACTCAAAGGGTCCAAAAATTAAAATATTTTAAATCTTTAAATTTTCGAAACCATAACAATACCAAACATACCAATCGGTGAAGCGTTATTAGAGTGAAGGTGTCTACTTTGAAAACTTTTTGATGTAACTTCTGATTTTAAAACAGCGCTAAAAGCTGTAAGTATACAATTTACATAACATAATACATAAACACTCGCGCCTGTCACCCACTTGGTACGATCCTAAGTTCCTAACACACCTCTCTCGCCTCCTTTACATCCATATACCTACGCATACACGTTCGTCGGTTAAAGGTACTTTTAATTTGGCCCATTTTCAATATATCGCCAATATGGGCAATAAACTTCCGTTTAGGGCGTCCCTTGCCGACTATGCCGTTCACTCCTGCTACATACATTTGCTTTGTCATTCTTTCGATATGACCAAACCACCGAAGCGTTATTCTTTTCTTCACACCACACTCTTCTTTTATCACACAATTTCTCACCCTGTCATTCAGATTCAGCCGTAACATACTTCTTAATGACTGCATTCCTACAGCATTTATTCTACTCTCGTGCCTCTTCTGCCACACCCAACTATCACTACCATACATTAAGATAGCTATCACAACATTGTGAATTGCCGTACGTCTACGCTTCCTTTAACACAAGACTTCCCACAATAGAATGAGGAGCCCCATGTAGCATGGGGCATAGAGTTATGCCCTGCGTTCACTCGTCGATCTATAACCTTGTCATATCTTCCATTCCTGGTAGGTAATTATACAAACAGGTATAAATGTTTTATGATACAACAAACATTAGTAGCTTAACAGGAAATAACAACACTTCTATGCTGGTGTTATGTACAAAGGGATCTCTATCGTAAATTACTTTAGTAGTAGTTTCGATTTGCATTGAATATTTATTACTAATTGGATGCCGATGACGCGAGAATATTATCAAGTTTGTTATTAAATACATTCATTTTACTGCGTTGAGATCAGCGGATGTGCCACAAGGATTTTCTATTACAACAGTTATATGCATGTGGCTCCCGTGGTAAGTCTTTTTCGTTCCTTTTCAAGGATACTCATATCATATTCAAAGGCGAGCAACCTCAATCGTCGATGACCAAGTTCTCTTCGATCGGATGGGTGCTCTGGCCTTGCGTAGGCCATCTTTTACCGCATATAGCACGGGGAGTGCACAGAGGAATTGTTCGGATTCATTCCAGCTGCTAAATTCCACCATTATACACTGCGACACAACTCAAAATTCCTTCTCTATCATCCCGATGGCTCGCGGTCCACTACTGTGTGATTTACGCGAGACGACGGCACGACCACACTGTGGAGTTTATTATCGCCAGTGACCTTCAAAAAAAGAGCTTACTCCTTTCTAAAAGACCGGCAACGCACCTGTAATTCTCTTGGTTTTGTGGATGTTCATAGGCGACGGTGATCACTTACTATCAGGTGAGCCGTATGCTCGTTTGCGTCCTCTTCCATAAAAAAACCTTTTTCAGCTAAAAGATATGTAAGGTGGTTTCGATCATTAACTGTGTAGTGGCAGTGTAAGTATCCACTACCTCATATCGCCCCGTGGCATGTCATGTAAGAGATGACAAAGGGTAACTAAAGCGTTGGGCAGTAGCAACTTCCTGGTAACAACAGAAAATAATAAAAAAATGCGGCTGCTAACGCGGCTGCCAAGCGTGGTAAAACACTCCATATAAAGCACCTAGGATAAGATGCAATGTATGATGTTTCGATGATATAACAATAAAATTGGTTTTTAACTAGGCAGCGTGGCCCTTTCTTTGTCTAAGACTCCATCTTGCCTATTTCTTTAAACAGCGAAGTAAGTAGTAGAAGTAAGTAAGAATAGTAGAGAACTGTAATAATTACAGGCTTTAAACAAACGGGAGTTAAACAAGTGATTTTTTTTTTAAATTATGAACTTTTTCAACATACCACTTTTTGTTTTTTTTTTTATTCTTACATTGTCATCCGATTCTGAAGTCTCGAACTCATCGGTAAGTTACTTTAAAATCAATTACTAAATTTGACCCGAACGGCGACATACATGAAAACGAGTTAATAAAAACGTGGTAATAAAAAGATTAAACTATTATAATAATTTAAATTCCGTAAAATCAGTTTTGTTCGATGTGTAGTATTCACGTTAGTATAAGAAATAACTAAAATTACAGGCTGCAAAGCATTCCAATATTAGTTTCAAGTGATTATTTTTTTATAGAATACAGGATACAAACAAACACACAGTTCACCAGATGATAAGTGGAACTGTGGCCCATAGACATCTACATCTATCACCGATTAAGAATTAAAATGCAAACCCCTGAGGACTAATTGTGAGATGGTGGCTCGTTTCCAGTAAATAGGGAGACACTTTTAATATAATGGTTTTCCGCAAAGTAACGTCTGATTCTATTAATTGGAGCCTTTTCCGTTGTAAGAAGAACTTGCAACAATTGTCACGCTCGTCTGGTAGATTGACAATGACAGTTCCGAGGTTTCGCATTCGCGGTTCTGTTTGGTTTAATTTGTTTCCATGTGTTTAACACTGTATCCGAATGCACTGATTACGTGATAGAGTCATGTTGCAGCTATATTATGGTTGTATCACGAATAGGTCAGTTCTCTATACTCACCGTACGACACACAGCAGCATTGAGCTGCTATTTTACGCTAATATTCTGTGAGAGCGTTGTTCTTCCGAGGTCGAGTCTCGAAGATGACATACCAGCTGTGATTTCGTTGTTTGAAATAGATTGTTATTGAGTTTTTCTGTCAAATTCTCTGTAGCAGCGCGGAGTCTAGATGTTGGCGGTGTCTCACCGCCGTGCCTCGGAAAGCACGTACAGCGGTTGGTCCTGCGCCTGATCTCTCGACGGTCGTGTCGGTTTATGTATACATCGGAGTATGAGAGTGAGGGAATAGATAGTGCACGAGCACTGTAATCATATCCTGCACTGCCGTGCCGGCGTGACCGAAATTCGGTCCGGAGGAGGACATTATTATTATTATTACAATAAGTATTCTCTTTTGAACCATATTTATACGCTTATAAGACATAGGTACATATATAGAAGTAGTCCAAAGCCGCCAGACGCAATTCCCGAAACCTTGAGCCATAAAACCGAGGTCTTACTTAACGAGGTGTGACGCAAACCGTGTACGCAAACTACACCCATGAGCCCGGGTAGCGCGGCCAAGCGGACTGGATCCTGAACCGTACGAGAATGCGAGCTATTTTGAGCGATAGTAAGGCAAGGATTTATTTCGTTACAAATATAATGTTTTCATCCCTTAACAAGTAATATGTGGTAGGGCCATGTTGCAGCTATATTATGGTTGTAGTACGAATGGGTCGTCTCGGCCGGGGAAGGAGCACGCTCTTACAGAATACCAGCGTAAATGGCAGAAAAATGCTGCTGTGTTTCGTATGGTGAGTGAAGAGAACCGGAGACACTTAACTGGAAACAAGGCATTCCATCTTAGTCCTCAAAGGTGACAACGTATGTGCATTTTGATTCTTAATCGAAGATAAATATAGATGGCCACAGCATCCACTTACCATCAGGTGTACTGTGACCTCGTTTGTAACCCTTATTCTATAAAAAAAATGCTAAGAAGAATAAGTTGCCAGATTTGTTTTAAAATATTTTTTTATGCCTCATGGTGCGAAAGTAAGTTGTGGTATTTTTTTACGCCGCTACCACACGGCGAGGAGCCCAGTCAGTTCTTTCGGCTTTGTCGCTCGTTTAGCAATACCCGGGGGACACGTGTAGGGTGGGCCTAGGATTAGGTGGTCGAAGCCTACGGACGCGAGCGACGAGCGACAAAGCAAATTTATGTTGCAGAGGTGAACGGTATAGTCGGGAAGGGTCGCCCTAGGCGGAAGTTTATCGACCAAATTGGCGATATATTAAATTAAAAATGGGCCATATCAAGAGTACCTTTAACCGACGAGCGTGTATGCGTAGGTATATGGATGTGGAGGAAGCGAGAGAGGTGTGTCAGGATCGTGCCAAATGGAAGTCCATAATCTCTGCCTACCCCTCTGGGTGACAGGCGTGATGTATTTATGTTATGTTATTTGTTTTTAATTTAATTATATTTTGTATCGGTTATGAATTTAAATAATAATAATAATGAACAGTTTATAAAAACTAATAGTGGTCGCCTGATGGTCGAAATTCAAACTAAACATACAAAACATGAAATAAACGCTTTTTTGTCTAAAATGTAGAGATTATACAATACTCTTTGGTACTTACTCTGAGAGATTGGCAGCATAAACATCAACGAATGACATAATTTATCCAAGCGACATTTATGTGTTTCACATTGACAGTATGAACATAAACAATGTTTGTAATACTTAATTTAATTTATTTTTGTAGCACATATTATACTTAATATATAAATTTTAGATTTTTGCACTCATTCTACATATAAACTGCAACTATACCAAATCTACCTGGCAACATATAATATACGCACACTAAGGACTGACGAGAAGATCCTGTAGCTGGAAGAAGAGATAGACAAGTTGCGCTGGAATATTATAGGATTATCCAAAGTCCGAAGAGAGGGGGAGGACGCGGTAATCCCCGAATATGTTCTATCACCGGGAGGGCGACCATCTGTCCCAAGGAGGTGTCGGATTTATCGTCCACAAGTCTCTCGTTAACAACGTTGTAAAGATTGGCTACCTTATATTCAGAATCACCCAATGGTATTCGCTGAAGGTCATACAGGTTTACGCACCAACCTCGGCACATCCCGATGAGGAGGTGGAGGAAATGTATGAGGATATATCTAGAGCCATGCATTCCTCCAAAACCCACTATACGGTATTAATGGGAGACTTCAACGCAAAAATAGGCACAAGAGAGAACGATTAGCTAAAGGTAGGGCAATTTCGAATAGGGCAACGGAACTCAAGGTGCCAGCAGCTGGCCAACTTTATGTAGAAAGAGGGACTCTTTATGATGAACTCGTTCTTCCAGGAGTGGCCCCACAGGAAGTTGACCTGGTCGAGCCCCAACGGTACGACAAAAATGAGATTGACTTCATTATGACGACCAGACGACAACTGTTCAGTGACGTCTCAGGGATCGCGAAGGTGTAAATTGGCAGCTATCACCGAATGGTTCAAGCCGCTCTCAGAGCCGTAACTCATTGCTAAGCCACTGCCACCATGGAGCCATCAATTATAGCATTGCCGAAGTTATCAGAGGTTCCAATACTTTTAACCAAATGTTATTACAATATTTCATCATCATCATCGTCATCATCATTACATCCTATTAAAGGCCACTGCTGAACATAGTTCTAGCCATAGATTGCCTGATAAGCGGTCCGCAATTTTATTTTCTAGTTGCTATGAGGAAGACGCTGCCACCCATCTCCCAGTTTATTTCCCTGGGTCGACTCTGACGACACCCACGGGACGATACGGGGTAGTGGATAATCTCACACCGCCATTACACAGTGTTACAATTCAAAATGTCTTATCTATATAGCTTTCAACGTGATTACAATTCACAATTATTTATCCGTGCATTACTTTCGGTAAATGTATTTAACAATTTAGCTCCAAACTTCTCGCCTCTGCGCAATTTTTTTTAAATTGAGGTTAGTAAAACATTCAGCCTCGTTTATACATCGCCGGCGCGTTTCGAACACGTCTGCAAAACAATTTGAATCGATAAAGTGGGAAATATTATGTGTTTTCTGTGAAATACACCGTCTGTTTACCATACTATCGACGTTATGTGTTGATAGTGTTACCATATTTCATGTATTATTTTTTGATTCTTGTATACATTTTCTAATTTCTAATAACTTAACTATATAATTCATTTATTTCTTTAAAAGTTTAATTGTAATACATTAAGGCTAAGGGTACATAGGGCGGACTTAACGCCATGTGGCATTCTCTGCCAGTCAACCCTGGGTGACAAAGACAAATGTTGGCAAGAGCGAAACATTTTACTTAATGTACATAATGCATATGTTAAAAGTTTACATTAATCATTGGTTTACAAATATATACACAAAGTACATACACACTAACATATATCATATTTAATTTTTTTTATAGGATAGGGTGACAAACGAGCACACAGTCCACCTGATGGTAAGTGGTTGCTGTGACCCATTGACATCTACATTTATCCTCAATAAAGAATCAAAATGCAGATGCGTCGTTTCCAGTAAAATGGGTCTCCGGTTCTCTACACTCACCATACGAAACACAGCAGTGTCAAGCTGCCATTTTTCGCTGGTATTCTGTGAGAGCGTGGTCCTTCCCCGGTCGAGCCGACCCATTCGTGCTACAACTATACTACTAATACAGCTGCAGCATGGCTCTACCACGTACAGAAATATAATTACATATTATAATATACGCATATATATATTATACTAGCTGTGCCCCGCGGTTTCACCCGCGTATATCACGCGTCTGCGCCTTGCCATGCGAAATTCGAGAGAGACATCACGACGGACGGTTGCTGAATTAATAAAGATTTAAAAAGTGAAATATGTTACTAAACTTACATGGTTAACGTAATTGGTGGTTATGCATGATACAGGTAATGATACGAATAATGTGGCCTATTTTGTACCGGCGTTACTATTTCACATTTTAACATGAAAAAGTAGTTATTGTGACAGAACTGTAATAGTTAAACACATGGTATCGCACACTTTTTTGTAGATATTGATATCCTCTATAAAACTGACGTACATTACTTTGCTCTATTATCAATAGTTTCCGCAGCGTACGCGATATAAGGATTCTTTTTGGTATTTTTTTGACACCTTGGGTTACATTAACAAAGTTTTCATACGGATCCCTAACTTTTTTGAAAATATTACATAGCCTATGTTCATCAGGGATAATGTAGGATTCTAATGGTGAAAGAATTTTTCAAATTGGTCTAGTAGTTTCGGAGCCTATTCAATTCAAACAAACAAACAAATCTTTCCTCTTTATAATAGTATAAGTGTAGATGTAATTATGTATGTATAATATATATGCGTTTAATATAATAATATTCCCGTTAAGTGCATTATCAGAATCGGTATTCAAACGTATAGAAAAATAGCTTTACTTCAGGAAACTCGACCGTAATTTTTTTTTAATTTAACTAACTTCTTATTTGCAAATTGTATGTGAATGGTGATCGTGAGGCACTGAGTTCAAATCCCGGGTCGGTCAAAAATCAGTTTATCTGTCAAGAAATTCTCAGTAACAACCTGGAGTCAGTAAGTTGGCGGTGTTTCACCCCGATCTCCGGTCGTGTCGGATCGGACTATGAGACTAAAGGAATAGAGAGTGCACATGAGCTTACGCATACAGCTCGGCATCTATAATTCGGTCCTGCGCAGATGGCTAGTGTCCGTCGAGACCGGCCGCCGTGACCGAAAATCGGTCTGGAGTAAATTATCATTATTTTAAAAATTATTACGCATATTAGTAGAAGTGTTTACGCTCTATTCTACAGACATTTTAAAATTAGAACCTTGATTAAGTAACCGGGTTAAGGGAGGTTAAACTGTCGTTGTTTTGAATAATATTTGGCTATACGAGTATGATGCGTACCAAATACATACCTATCAAAGTAATTACAGAAAATTCGGTCGTGCGCCAGGGGTGTGACGACTTCCGCTAAGGGGAACGGGGTATTACAACTATGGTGAAATTGATTTAACTGTCAGACAATGGATTGAGTTTTGCTGTTTGAGGAATTTTTTTGTAGTTTAGTCACGGTAAACAAATAAATGTTGTAAGGAAACAAAGTAGTTGTTGAACAAAATCATAAGAGAATCATTATACTCGTATCATATATGTACAATAAATAATATGACGGAGATAGATTGGGGGTGAGAGTAATACTAGATGTTTTCCTCGTCGTTAGTTATTACAAAAGATAGTCAGGATTGAAATCATTTTTAGAGTGATACAAGTGGTAAAACGAAAAAATATGTAGGTACAACCGACTTCTATATAAATAAAATGAGTACGTCAGCAATGTAGTCGAAGTCAATTAAATAGGCATTATTAAGGATCACTCAAAAACTACTGGTCAGATCTTGATCAAGTCTATATGGGACCACATGAGAAGCACCAGCTTTCAAATAAAAAAAGAATCATCAAAATCGGTTCATCCAGAAAAAAGTTCTGAGATAATACACTTAAAAGATACAGTGGAATTGAGAACCTCTTCCTTTTTTGAAGTCTGTATAAACGCCTGAATACTTTAGAACCTCCTGGAATGGGGAACTTAGGTTTCAACCACAACACACGCGATAACATACACTTCTATGTATTAAAGACCGACATGTTAGAACAAGTACTGTGTCACAGCTGCGGCTCGCTCGGGCGGGTAGCTGGCACGGTAAATACGCGCCAGCGTCACGCAGTTGTATTTTCATTTACGACAGTTAAGTACTGTTTTTAGAGGCCTGTATTCACTTTGATTAGTACGATTGCAGGTGATTAGTAACTGCGGTTGATTAGTGCAGGTGTGTAGTGTGAGTAGTGTTCAATTCAGATTAGCGGCTGTGTTTAGTAAATTCAGTTGTTAGCCGTCGACCAACATGTATGGAGGCACCTCAAGAAGCGCGCTTGCAATTGCAAGAAATACTGAAAGAAATATTAAAATTTTAGGGTATTTACTATTGTAAAGACATTCATGTTTTAGATACTTCTGCACAAATTTAGGTTATGTCTTCGGTCCACTTTGCCATTTTTACAACACAAGCGAGCGTCCGACGCTAAACGCTAAACACTAAACGCTGCTGTCCAGATATGTTTGGTGGCAGGCATGCTGCGAGTAAGGGCGAAGGGATGGCGCGTACGGCGTGGATACTCACAGTCTACTCGCAAAAAAAAATAGAACACGCTTCTAATCACTTTACTACGCAGGTTAGTAATCAATCGCTGTCCACACGTGATTACTCCTAATTACTAAGCACCTGTACTAATCACCTGCTCTCACACTAATCAACGTGAAAACATGCCATTAAGGCAAATACAGAATAAAGCAACACACTTATCTCTATATAATATAAATATAAAAATCGACTGACGTCCGTTAGTCTCAATAAAACTCAAAAACGGCTCGACAGATTTTGATGACTTTTTTGTGTGTGTCTGATTTGGTCCCTAGATGGTTTAGATTCATATTAACATTTGGACCCGGTAGATTGTCGAGATCCAGAAATCACCCGTGCGAAGCCTGGGCGGATCGCCAGTCTAAAATAAACTTCAAAACACGTAGCCAAAGTACGCACATAAATAATGACAGTGTTTACTTAGTGTCACTAACAAAATTAATGTTAGATTGTCGGAAACAAAGAACTAGTTTTCTCGGCCGCTCGCATTCGACAAAGAAGTTACGGAGAATTAACCGTAACCTAGTGTACAATATATTAGTACCGCAGAGCACGTAGTATTATACATTGAAGTCTTTACTGGGGATGTGTATATAAAAGAAAAACATGTACACTCACCCTTGCGTCGTAGACCCTGGTGAGCGCGTCGTATCGGATGGAGCCGAGGAATATGACAGCGCAGGCCGCGTCTCCACGCCCCCGAGCCACCAGCTCGACACACACCATCTCACCATCCCTCACCACGATATCGCAGAACACCTGCATCAGAAAACACACACACAATAAAATTTTAAACGTCTTGTAATTACAGTTAATATATTTGTCTACGTGGTAGAGCCACGCTGCAGCTACATTATTGTTGTAGAACTAACGAATCGACTCGACCGGGACCACGCGCTGCTGTGTTTGCTATTGTGAGTGTAGAGAACCGGAGACCCTTTTTACTGGAAATGTGACATTTCATCTTAGACCTCAGGGGTGGCAGCGCATCTGAATTTTGATTTTTAATCAAGATATAATATTAAGAAGATGTAGATATCTAGGAAACACAGCATCCACTTATCATCAGGTGGACTGCGTGCTCGTTTGTCACCTTTATTCTATAAAAAAAAATGTAAGGGATAATAAACAGTTAAAGAGTTTGATCGGTGTCGATAATTTTTCCCCGGCCCCAAACACTCCGAATGAGCGAGGATGTGTATTTTCGATAAGTATTCAACAGATCGCTTGGCTATCGGTGAATTATTTGCGATAGCGTAATGCTGCGTTATCTTTGCGATAGTGTTGAAATGTCGCCGCCTTCGATAATGTCGGTTTACCAAAACAACGAGTGAAAAAAGCAAAAAAAAAAGTGAACAAACACTTTTTACTCAATATTCATCTTAATTCTTTTTTTTTTGATTAGTAGTATAGTTGTAGCACGAATTGGTCGACTCGACCGGGGAAAGACCACGCTCTCACAGAATACCAGCGTGAAATAGCAACTTAACACTGCCGTGTTTCGTATGGTGAGTGTAGAGAACCGGAGACCCTTTTTACTGGAAACGAGGCATTACATCTCAGTCCTCACAGGTGACAACGTATCTGCATTTTGATTCTTTATTGAAGATAAATATAGATTTCTATAGGTCACAGCAACCACTTACCATCAGGTGGACTGTGTGCTCGTTTATCACCCTATCCTATATAAAAGAAAAAGTTCTCGGGGAAATGTTTTATTCATTAGAAATCAAAATGCAGATGCGTTGTCACCCCTGAGAACTAAGATGGAATGCCTCGTTTCCAGTAAAAAGGTTATCCGTTTCTCTACACTCACCATACGTACACAAGCATTATTCTGCTGTTTCACGCCGGTATTATGTGAGAGCGCGGTCCTGCCCCGGTTGAGTCGACCCATTCATTCTGCAGCCACAATTTAGCTGCTGCGTGGCTCTACTACGTATTAATTTTTGGCTTTATCGGCCATCGCTCTTCAGGAGCTAGGTCCACTCTGAAAAATAAGTCTAGATATGCCATTGCATAAGAGTTTCCATAGTTAGAGTATTTAATTCATTTAAGACAGCTCGCGTCCAGATTTCAAACAAAAAACATTTTTTTAACCTCCCGCGTAAATTCAAGAACTCCATTTTAAAGGCTTTTTGCAGTATAATAATAGACAAGAGACAATTAAATGTTAATTTAAGTCAGTGCGCGTCCAAACCTCAAACAAATAACACGTTTCAACTTCCGCGTAATTTGCAATGACGACTCAGTACTGCTCAGACTGCAGTGGCTTAGCAATGAGTTCCAGCGCTAAGGGCCGTGTTTTCGAATGCCATGTACAACTATTTGTATGGCCTACAAATAATTGCTCCGGATCTGGATATTTATCCTTGTGAATTTTATGTATGTAAACTGTACAGGATACAATGTCCACGATACAAGAGAAAATATTAGTGTAGTGGGTAAAGTTTATTCAAAAATAAATAAAAGGAGAACAAAAAATATGTCTTGTGTGGAAAGAAGAAACATACTTCATAGTATTTTTTTCTCAAACAACAAACATGTTTGAACATGAAGAAAGAAGAAAGAAAGAAAAAACATATTTATTCGTTGCTACAACTTACTTTTACAAGACAAAAATTAAAAACTTAACAAAACATTAAAACAAAATGGACGGCAGCAACCGAAAGGCCATCGATTCGGCATAATGCTACAGTAACCGAGTTACCGCAGCGCCGATAATCTGTCGGAGATTAAGTCGAGTCGCGAGCAATTAATCGCTCGACATAATTTATTACCTATTTTATAACTTACAATCACTTAGTACTTAAGCAAACTTAACATTAAATCTAAAAATTATAATTATAACTATTATATATTATGTACATTAAACTAGATACCTAAATCTATGCTACGTTCCTGTACTCTATGACTATGTGATACGAAAGGGTGGGGGGCCATTTAAGATTTGGAATTTAAATCGGCTATAAAAAAAACTAATTAATATTTTTTCAAAGTTACCGAAGATTAGTTACAGAAAGACTGAATTTAGGAATAGATGACAACATCATTCAAATGACTGTCACGGCTAGCCTTACAATAACCCCATTCGATCAGTCCAATTTTTTAGTATATTTTCGATTGTTTGGGCCTCTATTTCGTCAATGGTAACTTCGATTTCATGTTTCAAGTTGTCAATCGTCTCTGGATGGTTAGCGTAACACTTGTCCTTAACGGCTCCCCACAAAAAAATCCAACGGAATCAAATCGCAGCTTCGAGATGCAAAATTGACATCAGCATTTCGGCTAATTATGTAATTTTCGAAAACAGTGCGCAAAAGATCGATTGTTACGTTGGCTGTGTGGCACGTTGCGCCGTCCTGTTGAAACCAAATGTCGTCTGTGTCAACCTCTTCAATTTTGGGTAACAAAATATCGCTTAGCATGGCGCGGTAGCGATCGCCATTCACTGTAACAGCGTTTCCTTGCTCATTTTCGAAGAAAAATGGCCCAAAATGGCATTGGTTTCTCCACGATGACGTGTGGATTTTCTGAGCCCTAGATACGACACTTTTGCTTATTGACATATCCTACGAGGTGGAAACGAACTTCATCTGAAAAGATGATTTTTTCGGTAAAAATGCTCATCTTAGATCAAGCTGTTTGCGGCCCATTGAGCAAACCGAAAACGCATCGGACGGTCATGCGGCTTCAGCTCTTGCAATAATTGACTTTGTAAGCATTCATACCGAGATCTTTATGAAAAATACTTCACAAAGAAGTTCGTGAAATGTTCAATTCTTGAGGACGATGACGAGTTGATGTTGATGTTTGTTCACGATCAACAACAGCAATGTTTCAGTTGAGCGCACTGGACGAGTACGTACACGGGTTGTTTTATCCAACAACGATCCAGTTTCACGAACTCGCTTCACAAATTGATCCACAAACTGCGTTACTGGCAGATCCTCTTTATCAATTTTTTTTTTCATAAATTTCTTACAGTTTGAGTAGAAAACTCACCACTTTGGAAATAAGTTTTTAATATCCGAACTTTGTTCAAGCGAAAAGCGACCCATTTCATAAATTTCCAACATAAAACTAACTTTCTGTCACATCGGAAATGTCATGAAACCTTCCAATCTCAAAATAACCTGTAGTTCCAATTCCAAACGTTAGATGGCCCGCCCTGTAAGTCTATATTAACAAGACGCGTCACCTTCACAGAATTATCAAAATAAACGGCCCATGTCGCAGAGTTGGCACCCTGTGTGATAAGGCATCACGTCACGTGTAAATATAGAAGAGGAGTCGACGAACTTCTCCATGACAAAGTGATTCACAAGCATTATCCACCAAATTGACGAGAAAAAATTGAGTTGCAAAAAAACAATACAATCCTCGATACTTTTATATAAAAATGCATGGTCAGCCAACTTCAAAGAAACAAGGCTACAGAAGCGTTGTCACCTCTGAGAATTTAATGCAAAGCCTCATAGCATTTAATTATACTGACTCTCTATACCCTTGCGACCAGAACTCAGCAGGTCAGGTACTTTTTACGTGGTAGAGCCATGCTGCAGGTATATTGTGGTTGCAGCACGAATGAGTCTCACAGAATACCATCGTAAAATAGCAACTTAACGCTGCTGTGTATCGTATGGTGAGTGTATAGAACCGGAGACCCTTTTTACTGGAAAGAAGCATTCCATCTTAGTTTTCAGGGGTGACAACGCATCTGCATGATAAATGTAGATGTCTACGGGCCACAGCATCCACTCACCACCAGGTGGACTGTGTGCTCGTTTGTCACCCTTTTTCTATGATAAAAATAACTGACACTTGGCGTCAGAAATAGGTAAGTGGGTGGTACCTACCCAAATAGTCTATCAAAAGTCCATTGGTAAACATAGGCTTCCCCCATAAATTGTCTCATAGGGGATATTTGCCATAATAGTCGCCGCGCTTGGCAGGAGTTAACAATTGCGGTTTTTCAATTAATATAAGTTATCAGAAAAATTCTGCTGTCCATCTCCTGTTTAATTTCTCTGTCGCCTTCTACGACACCTCGTGGTGATATGGGGGTACCTAATGGATTATTTTAAGCAGCCACTACGCTCTCTATAATAAAGAATAAACAGATAAAAAGTTTGGAGTTTATAAATACATATCAAACTCGGCCAGATCAGCACCTAATCGTCTATTTTCATCCTTTACTTCCCGAAAAAAACGTGGGAAGATTATAATAAGGCCGCTATTACGTTATAATTTTATTTTATTACCTATATACTAGTTAGTGAAGGAAAACTTTGTCCCTCTTCGCATATTGCACGCACGGAGGAGTGTGGGAGGTGTAGAAAGCTAAAATTTACACATAATATGTGTTACAAATACATTAAATAAAATAATAATCAGATGCAGAAGACGGTGCTCCTCGATACCGCCCGCATCGTCCTTGAAAATACCTCATTTGATTGTCTGCTATAAGCAGGTCTGCTATAATAAGGTGAACGAAACTAAATACCTCGGCATCATCGTTGATCAAAGGCTTAGTTGGCAGTCGCAGTTGGAAGCTGTTATAAATCGGATCAGAAAGTTAATCTGGGTATTTAAATCATTAAGGTCAACAATGTCTAGCATTCTATTAAATAAAATTAGCACAATAGATAATTTCCTTTTGCATCCCAATCTGGCGAGGAGCCACCAAGACCAACTTTATAGATCTGGAAAGAGCACAGAGGTCTCTTAAAAAGCTCATGTATTTCCTTATAGATTCTCTACTAACACTCTATATCAGATTAGTAAACTTCTCTCAGTTAGAACGCTTTATGTTCTCAAACTCGTTCTAAAATGTCATTAATCCCTACCGTTTAATGAATCCCTTCAAAAAAAGAGAAGAACTGATATTGTGCCGCCTATACCTTTTATACGTACTGTCTTTGCTATTAGACAGTACCCATGTCAGTCTGCTTTTATAATATATAATAACTGAAATAAAATACTTAAAATATATCCTATGCAATTAAATATATTATGCAAAAAAACTTTAATGCATTGGTTGTATACACTGACTTATGACGAGGGTGAAAATAATTTAAATAGAATTGTCTGAAATCTATGTCACCAACATCTTATACATTTACAGGTAACAGTCTAACAATATGTCGTCTTTCATATTTGATCAGTAAATTTTTATTTTGCAAGGCAACTAGTCTTCTTACTTATAATTTCTTCATCCACCAGCACATACACACACACCCCCATATCACACAACACTCCTACACTCACATTCACACACTCCTTAATATAATTACAAATTTTCTAGAGGTTAAACTTTTTGTAATCTTACTTTTTTTGTAATTCTTAAGGGAAGTAGCGGTACATTCCCAACACGAGTATCCTCTGATTACTCACTGGGAAGTATCTATATTATGTTGTTAACAAGTTATTAATTATTTATTATTATTACTGTAGAACATAGGCCTCTCGATAGATTGTCTCATACACCCATGATACGATATGGGGTACTGAATATTCAAACATCGCCGCTACACGGTACTACATACGACAGTGTAATAGCGGCCTAACACAAATTGATACAGCTATTTTTAACCGAAAGCCAATTTCATACATGAGCGTATTCGCAATGCCCTGTTTATAGCTGGCAGCAGGCAGACCGCGCGCTAGGCGCCTCAAAACCAAAACAAACAAGCCAACAACCGGTAACGTACTCTATTGCCACGTGATAAAGTTGCATTTACGATAAACACGTGGCGAGCGAGGAAATCATCGATGATTGACTGGAATGCACACCAACCAGACTGCTGACGTTTCCTTTGCGGCTTGCTAAATTAATAGACTGATGCTAGGTTTACAAATGTAACCTATTTCGCTACATTATGGCATAGGAATAATTATTTACAAAACTAGAGAAGCTTGAAAGTACGTTTTTTTTTATAGAATAAGGGTGAAAAACGAGCACACAGTCCATCTGATGGTAGGTTAATGCTAAGGCCCATAGACATCTTCTTCTATCCTCGATTAAGAATCAAAATGCAGATGCATTGTCACTGCTGAGGACTAAGGTGGTACGCCTCGTTTCGAGTATAAAAGGCCTCCGGTTCTCTACACTCGCCATACGAAACACAGCAGCATTAAGATGCTATTTTAGGCTAGTATTCTGTGATAGCGTGGTCGTGGCGTGGTTTAAATTTATTTAAACGCAAGATATAAACCGTAAATCGTGTTTTATTATAGATCACGCTCATTTACCTACGCATTTTTTTTGATGTGGGATTAAAATTTTGTGATAGGACTTAGTTTCTGTTTTTTTATAAGATTAGGGTGACAATCGAGCACACAGTCCTGGTAAGAGGTTACTATGGCCCATAATATATCTACAGCTATCCTTAACCAAAATATATGCGTTGTCACCCCTGAGGACTAAGATGTAATGCCTTGTTTCCGTTAAAAAGGATTTCCAGTTATCTACACTCAACATACTAAGCAACAGCAGCATTAAGCTGGTATTCTGTGACAACGTGGTCTTTCCCCGGTCGAGCCGATCCATTCGTGCTACAACCATAGAATAGCTGCAGCGTAGCTCTACCACGTACCTATTACCATACGAGTCGTGGTAACTCAGATGGTTAGCGCTCGCTGTAAATTTCACAGTACGTGGGCAACCCACGTGGGAAATTGTTAATTGCAATTTTAAATGCTGATTTACCACGTACTCGGCGGTGAAGGAAAACATCGTGAGGAAACCTGCATGTCTGACAAATAAGAAAAAAATCGAAGACATGTAAAGTTCGCCAACACGCATTGGGACAGCGCGGCGGACATTTCCTTGTCTTAACAAAACACTCAGGAATGAGGGGACGCCTGTGCCCAGCAGTAGGAAGTATATAGGCTGTAACTTTTTTAACTTTTATATACGTCCACATAGATCAGAAAACCTGGGGTATTCCAGCTCCGGGCGATTAAAGCTGCATTCCTGTGAACTGACCTAATGTCCGTTTTAACGGCGTGCAGTCTGGGTCGGCCGGATGGAGCCTATTAATCGCACAATGGGCGACTCCAGACTCGGCCAGTCCCGATTTGAGCAGAGAACACGCACGCTTTCGTTCTTTACCTTATTGTCCTATCTCTTTCTGACTGTGTGCTTGTTTATCATCCTTATGTATAATATATTTTCTCCTAAACGATCGGACGATTTTGATAAAATTATGTGTGTGTGATTAAGTTGATTCGGGAATGGTTTAAGTAGATTAACAATTGGGCCCGGTAGGTAGCGCTGTTGTCGAGATCACGAAATCAGCCGTGCGAAGACGGAGTGAATCGCTAGTTCGCTAATAGTTGTAGGTATAAATGTGATGTAATGATTTCTTATACCCCCCGTGACCATGGGTGCTGTAAAGCACCCGAAACGTCGGGTATTAAAAAGTTTAATTAAACGCGATAAAATCCGTAAAAATAAGTTTCATTTAAATGTGATGTGAAAAATATAAATGTATAACGACTAAAGAAATATCAACAATGGATATAATCCATTTTTTAAATAGACTATAAACACCCTTCAAAATGTATTTAATTACTAATGTTAATCAACTCAAAGTCCAGTGCGAACGGCGCTTGCTTATATTTCATTCAGTCAAAGAATGCCGCAAGACGCCGTCAATCCGGTTTGGTCCATGTGGAGGCAAACGTGTAGATAAACCGGTCACGTGGACATACACGCGCTCGTGGGCGTACACACTTCATCAAAATAGAAACAAGCCGTAGTTCAAATTATACAAGTTTTATTTTTACGATAACTTTGAATCTTGTAGCAATACTACTAAAATAACGTAGAGTTGTTTCAACTCGACTCGTTGAAAAAAAAAAACACCTAGACTTTTTGAATTATGATGTTTAATATTGCAATACCGGAGCAACCGACAGTTTTTATTATCTCAGCGGATTTTTTTACGCAGTAGAGCCATGCTGCACCTATTTTTTCTGCACACTGCAGTTCGCCGTCTTTCGAGCGTAAACATTTTAATATTGTTTAGAGTAAGAAGATAGTTCGCTCGCTTCTATAACAATAACGTGAGGATGAATTGTAGTATACAGGTTGTTCAGAGGAAAAATTATTTTATATTTTTGAAATATAAATATAGTAATTTTATTACAATTAGTATAAGTATATAGTTATTATTATTATCCATATAGTTGAAGCACGTATATGGATCGGGCCGAGAAAGGATCAGACTAACATAATACCAGCATTAAAATAGCAGCTTAATGCTGCTGTGTTTCGTATGACAAGTGTGTGAGAACGCGAGACTATATTTATTGGAAATTCTATCCAGGTCCTCGGGGGTGACAGCGCATCTGCATTTGATTCTTAATCGAGTATAGATGTACATGTATTTGGGCTACGGTATCTTACCATCAGGTGGAATGTGTGGACGTTTGTCACTCTATTTCCTTATGCCTACTAAAACTTTCATAGATTGGTGATAATGAAGAGCATTCTAACGCGAGTTAGATGGCTCATTCTAGGAATGATTAGTCCAGCAATGGACTGCTATGAATGTTGACATGCGTGACTACAACCTTAATAAATTCGGTTATGAAAGAAGCATTGAAGCCTCTGAAGTTAATTATTGTGACCTTCGAGAAAACGAATAGGTGGAATGGAAGTATTGCGGTCAAGGTGAGCCAATTATCATGTGATAATTATGATCGCAAATACAGTGAAGAAAACACACTTCCTTGTTACTTTCAGCACTTTTCACTAAATGTAAATACCAGTAAACTACATGTAACAAAAACTTTGTGGTTCTCGTAAAAAACATTAATTATATATGTAAATATGAAAAAAAAAAACAAAAGAAAAATACATTTTCAAGAAACAACAGTAGCGTATTAAATGTGTTAATGTAACGGGTAGGTAGTAGTTAACTGCCGAACCGTAATCACATGCGTTACCACCGCATCGTTAACATTAACTAAATTGACTATGAAATATCGATATTACTTGTTTCAACAAATTAATTTTGTAATGCATATAGTTATGAAAAAAAATACATAAAGCTTATAATTGCATTGCTTTGACTACATTCATGTAATCTTTTTTTTTGTAGATTTTTTTTAAAACGTTATTTATTTTTTTATTACATCACCATGATTTTCTCCTGTACCGTTGGAGCCAGTTTACATGACAAACATCCAGACACGGAACAATTATTTGTAGGTCATACAATTACTTGTTCAAACCCGCGGCCCCCAGCGGTGCAACTCATTGCTAAACCACTGCGCATCGGAGCCGTCAAAACATAGGAACAACATAGAACGCTCGAATACGACATCTTTATATACATATACTGCGTCCACGGTGTCAAAACAATGCTCTCTATTCTGGAAGTGTGCCAAAGACAACGTCATATCATGCTGAGATCATTGCAAAATAATTTAAAATTAATAATTTTCGACTTCAATGTAAATTATTAAGAATAACACAAAAACTATTGGTCAAAACTTGATCAAATTCATATGGGACCACATGTGTAGCACCAGCTTTCAAATAAAAAAAGAGTCATGGAAATCGGTTCACCCAGTAAAAAGTTATGAGGTAACACACATAGAAAAAAACATAGTCGAATTGAGTACCGTCTCCTTTTTGAAGTCGGAAGTCGTACCGATAAGTGTAGGGCGGCCCCCCACTAGATGGAGTGACGACCTGGTAAGACATGCAGGAGTCGATGGATGCAGGTGGCTCAGGAGCGTGCTTAAGGGTGACAAACGAGCACATAGTCCAGCTGATGGTAAGTGGATGATCTGTTCCAATACACATCTACATTTATCCTCGATTAAGAATCAAAATGCAGATGCGTAGTCACCCCTGAGGACTAAGGCTGAGATCTATAGACCGTACTTTGACTTTGCTCAGACTTTACTTTCGAGCTAAGACAATGTCGGTATTTATAGAGTTAACTTAGAAGTCGTGCTGAGTGCGCGCCTAGCAAAATCAACGATATCGACGACTTACGTAAAACTCAGGATATTATTCAAAACCACCGTACTAACTTTAAATTGTTGTTTTTATATTACTCTAATTAATTAAAACAATAAATAGGTAGTTTTAGGCCGTCTTCTAGTTTTAAATAGCATTAATCCATTTTCTATTTACGTAATTTCAATCTTATTTCGAATTTTAAGACTTAGAATCTTAGTTTTTTTCTGACTTTGCACTCATCTCATCAGTTCCCGTTCTCATAGGAGCGTTTTCATGAAATACAATTTGAACTTTTTTCGATTTTAAATATAAGTAAGTATATTTAATTTTATGCAGTAATTTTGATTTTAAATACGTATATTTTTTAATTTTATACAGTAAAGTCAAAAACATAATGCGTGGAATAAAGCATCCACTAATATTTGGACTGTCTGGGCCTTAGCATACAACTATAAATTCAGAATCAAACATTATACTGAGCATATACTCAGCTAAGTTTGTCGTAAGCTAAGTCTGAGCAAAGTCAAAGTACGATCTATAGATCTCAGCCTAAGATGGAATGGCACGTTTCCAGTAAAAAGGGTCTCCGGTTCTCTACACCCACCATACGAAACACAGCAGCATTAAGCCACTATTTTACGCTGATATTCTGTGAGAGCGTGATCCTACCCCGGTCGAGCCGAGCCATTCGTGCTACAACCGTAATATAGCTGCAGCTTAGCTCTAACACGTAATCCGATTATGAATCAACACAACACGACATTCGGAGTTACCGCAGAAAATGTTCCGTCAGAACCGGCCGCACGCGAAACATTGTGAATCATTTCTTATAAATAGTCATCGTTAAGGTCTAGCTCGTACTGTTAATTGTTTCGCAATACTTAGTGTTACAATCTACAAATAAATGTTTGCTTTGTTGTCTGGATGTATATCACCGTGATACTTACTTACTTACTTATCTTCACGCAAAATCCCTGACGGGGTAGCCAGAGAGAACAGATCGCCAAGTGTCACGATCCTTACAAACCTCTTTCGCTTCTTTCAGATTCATTATCTTCTTCATGCATGCATGTCTAGGTATCCGAGTACTTTTGACCCTACCCTCTTCGAGCAATTTGCTCACATGGTCTTCGAAAGCTAGTCTCGGTCTACCTCGACACCTTTTAATATTTCTTTCGCGCTATATATTTTCTTCACCATTCGGTCTTCACTCATTCGCTCAACGTGCCCAAACCACCGAAGCACGCCCTTATCAATTTTTGTGATAAGGTCATCTTTCAAACCTGCCATATTGCGAATCTCTTCGTTTCGCTTTCGGTCGGCCATGGTAATGCCGCACATTTTACGAAGAGATCGCATCTCCACTGCATTCAACTTACTTTTATGCTTCTTCTGGCATACCCAGGTTTCGCTGCCATATAACAAAGTCGGTACCAACACTGCGTTATGTATTGCAAGGCGTGCACTCTTCGCTACGCCTTGCCTTTTGACTAACGCAGTCTGGGCACCATTGACTTTGTTCCCGGCAGCGACACGCCTGTCCACATATAAATCACATCTTCCATCCCGGCTAAAAGCACTCCCCAAGTATACAATTTCATTTACCTGTTCTAGACATTCCTGATTTACCCATATTTCACACTTCGTTCTCTCTTCGTCCCTTTCAAATGTTACCGTTAACCGTGATAATGTTTTTAAACAGGACAGGAGGAGTCAATTAACTTTTACCCAGTTCACTTCACTTTGTCAGTCGAGTTGAGCAGTGGACCGTTCGATTTAGCTCAATCTGGTCGTTTAATTCGTGAACGAGATCTTCTCATGTACCCGATGCAATAATGTGTAATGATGGAAAGCTTCCGGGGCTCCGAGACTGTCTTACAATTTGTAGCCAACTATCTATTTTAATTCACACTTATTCATATTATCTTTTTTTTACATAATAAAGGTGACAAACGAGCACCAATCCTGACGATAAGCAAATCCTCTAACCCCAAGACATCTATCATAGATTCAGAATTAAAATGTAGAATGCGTTTTCACTCCTGAGAACTAATATGGAATGCTTTGT
This sequence comes from Parnassius mnemosyne, assembly GCA_963668995.1. Classification (NCBI taxonomy): domain Eukaryota; kingdom Metazoa; phylum Arthropoda; class Insecta; order Lepidoptera; family Papilionidae; genus Parnassius; species Parnassius mnemosyne. Next base: position 72,500,717 of record CAVLGL010000001.1, read on the forward strand.
TTCGAGTAAAAAGGGTCTCCGGTTCTCTACACTCACCATACGAAACACAGTAGCATTAAGCTGCTATTTCACGCTGGTATTCTGTGAGAGCGTGGTTATTAATAATCATAATATAGCTTCAGCGTGGTTCTATAACGTAAAATATTCTAGGTATTATGTTCATTTAATTATAACATGCGTCCAACTCACAACTATATTATAACTACGTCACTACGTGTATGAACATTAATTACAATGTACGCGTACATAACAAATATGTTGATAAAACACTGTGACTCGGCACGCTCACCGACATTGTTATCGGAATACGTTGCTATCGAGTGTCACAAAAACACAACATCCATGTTGCTGTGCTTCGCTTGTAAAGCTTGTAGTCATGGCGTCATTTCGGAAACTTTTGTACGTGATAGAGACATGCTGCACAACTGCAGCTATATTATGGTAGTGGCACAAGTGGGTCCACTCGACCACGCTCTCACAGAACACCGGCGCGAAATAACAGCTCAATGCTGTCGAGTTTCGTATGGTGTGTGTAGAGAACTGGTGACACATTTTACTGGAAACGAGGAATTCTATCTTAGTTCTCGGGGGTGACAGCGCATCTACATTTTGATTCTTCATTGAGGATAGATGTCTATGGGCCATAGCATCCATTTTCCCTTGGGTGGACTGTGCACTAGCTACTCACACTTATTCTATAAAAAATAAACCTTAGCTATAATTTAAAAAAAATAATGATCTCTGCAACACTCCGCAGCCGAAATTGTCACATGTCTCATGCAAAAACTTTCATGTTGTTTGGGGGCGTGTGTTCCAGCATTGTTTCATCACACGAGACACCGTTTTGTTCCCAACTAAAAGTTATTTCTTGTTTCCATTGCGGTGGGAAAAATGCATAATATTGCTTGTGCTTGCTTATTGGTGTGTGTGTGTCATAATAATTGTTGTACTTGCAACCGAGATATTTAGGACACGGTTTGAAATGTTTCATTCAGTATAATATGTAAGACTGAATAAATTCGCGTTATGTAATTCTTTTTATGAGTTCTTGGTTTAAACAAACAGGAAAAGAAATTTAAGTAAAATTGTACCAGGTCTGAAATTTCTAACCATTTGCATTGTTAAAAATATTTCTTATGAACCTGACACTGCCATTTGATTTCCAAGAGATAATAAGTAGATCGATGTTATTCTAATGTCCTCCAGACCGAATTCCGATCACGACGGCCAGTCTCAACGGAGACCCGCCATCTGCGCAGGACAGTATTATAGTGCCCGAGTGTATGCGCAAGCACAGGGGCACTCCTCTAGTCCCTCACTCTTACACATGGGATGGTAATCTGATACGACCGGAGATCAGTCTTAGGACCTACGCCTTTACGTGCTTTCCGAGGCCCGGGGTGAAACTCCGCCAACTTTCTAACTCCAGGTTGTTACTGAGAATTTCTTGACAGAAAAATTCATTAACTGATTTTTGGCCCGACCCGGGTTTCGAACTCGGAACCTCATATGATCAGCAATTGCGTTTGTCGGTCGGTTGATGTTGAACACCTAAAATCCTGTGTAGGACATCGGATTATTTAAGTAAAGACTAAATTGGATTATGTGGAGATTACTAATTGCGTTATATTGGATTATACGATTACTGTTAATTAATATAATATAATTATTACAGTTTTAATTATGCTTACGAGGTGGCAGAACTACTGAGCTCATTTAATTATTTGAAAATACCTTCGATTTCAAGAAGGAGCTAAGTAACCATACATTTCTTTATTTATTTATTTTTATTTATTTAAAAAAAATCGATAGTATTTTCTCCTTCATCGTGGCAGCAGTTTACATACAAAAATTTCACAGGGACGAACACCCAGACCCGAAAAAATTATTTATAGGCCATACAAATATCTAATTGTTCCGTGCGAGATTCGAACCAGCGGCCCTCAGCTCTGCAACTCACTGTTAAGCCACTGCGCCACGGGGCCGTTAATCACTAATATGTATTCTATAATATGTAAATTCCTAATGCCTCTACGTCATACCAGTGACGCGATACGGGAAATAGTATCAGTATGGAAACCCTTAGTGGAGTACTAAGTATTTTCGAACTGATACGAAGCAACAATGAACACCGATCATAAACACCGCCTTGAGCGTAATGTTTAAAACAGTAATTTAAGAACCCCGACTGCGAAAAAAAGTTTACTGGAAAGAGAAAAGTAGGTATTAGATGTTGTCACACTACTGTCCTTTCTCGCACTTCTCTTTTGTTTGTGTCGAAACGTTAGCATAAAAATGTTAAAAATATATACGATATACGATATACGATATATATATATATATATATATATTTGAAATTGACTTTTACTTATTTGATACTAATATCTAATAATATTGTTGTAATTTATTAAAAAAAAGTGTCGTGTAACACTCGGTTGGAACGAAGTTCCTTTCGTAGTATACTATTATTGACAAACGTATTATATTATTGATTAACAAATACAAATAAACGTCTATTAAAATGAAGTGTCATTTAAAATAATATTTCTTTCATGGCAAGATAAGAAAGCGGGGTGGTGACGGAAAAATCTTACACTTTTTCACGCCTAGCCCCCATCCGTCAAATTCGTACCGTGCGATAAGTATCCCCGTTCCAAAAATCTTCTCACTTTTTGTATTTTCAGATGCAATATATAAATATTATATAGCCTATGTCACTCCCGCATATGAGACGAAACTAACGACACTTCATATGTTAAAATCCATCAAGCCATTCAGGCTACAAAGCGTGCCGAAGGAATAGACACACATGCATACATACTCTCGAAGAACATTACCCTTTTAGAGCACAAGATTGTATATAGATCGTTAATTTCACCAATCAAGATAAGAAAAAATAAATTAATCCATAATCTATACTTACTGTAAGAATTAAAGTAAAATTTAATACTTACTAGAACAGACACCGCGAACAAAATCTGTGCGGGCCGCGTGGAAGGAAGCACAGATTACCTTTTTATGGCACAGAATAAGTAATAAAGTAAGTTTAAGTCCACGGGCACAGAATAAATAATAGTAATACGCCACGGGCTCTACTACATGTTGCAAACAACAACGCCCCAGCGTCTCTTCTAGTACGTAGTACATATTACCTTGGCTTTAAATAAGTATCATTGTAATTAAAAAGACATTTTCGCAACCGCTTTTATTACAAGATGGTACGTACCTCGTCAAAGTTGTCAACCATGAAGCAGATGTGCGGATAAGTCATCTCCTCGCCCTCGCCCTTCGTGTCCATTTTCCGGCGACTAGGGGACGCATACACCTGTCGGTGGGACACACAATGTAGAACCACGTTTTTTTAAATAGAATAAGTGTAACAATCCATCTGATGGTAATGGATTAAGCTGCTACTCGTATTTTACGCAGGCATTCTGCGAGAGCGCAGTCCCACCCCGGTCGAGCCGACCCATTCGTGCTACAAACATAACTGCAGCGTGGCTCTACCACTGTTAATACATGTACCTACGATCACAAGACAATGTAAAACATAGTACCTAATATTATGTTTCCGGTAAGAAACAAAAAACTAATATAAGCCAACACATATTCTATATGCAAAAGTCACACACATTAAAAATTAATACCCATTACGTGAAACAATATGTTCAAACATGTTTTGGCACAAACAACACAATGGAAAAATATAGCGATAACAAATGTATCAAACATTTGTTATCGATATTTTTGTCATCTTTGGTATTTGAGTCGTACGTATTAGCACGCCAGTGTATGATCTTTCAAATATTACATGCCTTAAGCGCAAAGCGCTTAGGTATTTTCTACTATCGCCTAAAAATCAAGATTACAACGTTTTGTCGCATGAAATCGTATCTAACAATCATATTGAACATAAAAATGATATAAGAAGCACATTGTCGGAAAGATAAATTATTGTCGAAATTATTATTTCTTTTTTAAATCGCTTAATTGCTATTTTTACATAAAAAAGTGGTTTTAGTGGCTTATGGTGTAGACTTATCAAGTCCCCATGGAGTGGTAAACACGATAACTTTTGAAAATATCAATTGTTTAACTCAATCTATTTTTTTAATCTCTTCATCTATCATGTGGGAAGCCATGGAAATGGCAATTTAATTTTTTATATATTGTCTACAACGTTGTTATGACACGTTGAAAATCTGGTCTAGCAGTAAACTGTAGACAAATGACCGAGACAAACATACATTACATAAATTGACGAGCTCAATTGTTAAAACATAATTAAAAAAAAAACTGCGTAAAAAACTTTACTGAAAAGAGAAAATCATTCAATCTCACTTCTACAACTAAGACAAATCTAACGATACCTCATATGTTAAACTTACACGCGTCTGTGAAGTGAACTGAGAGACAAAATAACCATCAGAAATATACCTCATAGTTAGTTTTTTAATAAAAATAAAAGTAAATGTTTTGGCGCCAGGTAATTTTTACAGCAAAGAATACGATTGCATTATATTATGGACAAGGATAAGTTAAAACGAAGCTTGATTTTTTTTAAAATTATAGCACTATTAAACTACTAACATTACTAATATTCCTTTAGCCACTCCTGGTAAGCTTAAAATGCTTCTTAGGAGTGGTTCTCGACATTAGTCGAATAGCGGATTCCAACCTACGACCTTTTTGAGTTCGCGGTCTGCACCCTGCCATTAGGTTATTGTAGCTTCCCCCCGAACGGGTTCCCGCCTTGTCGTGGCGGGGAGGCTTAGTAGCCGTGGCTTGGTCACTCGCGGTGAACAAAGAGGAACCCCTTGGCTGGCCCGAGGTGGACACTCCGAGTGGGCTTGGCGAGCCCACTTCGGATGTGTGTCGGTGGGCTGCGGTGAGAGGGGTGTCCTCTCCCCCTACCGAGGTGGAGTCGCGGAGGAAGAGTAGTGTTGGTATGGTGATGCGCCACTCACCCTATCCTCCACTACTCTGACGGGGCAGCACCGTTGATGCGGTGTTGGTGGGGCCGCGGGGGGAGAGGAGTGTCGGTATTGCGAGGCGCCGCTCTCCCTACCCTCCGCGGCCAAAACTTGGTTGGCGGCGGAGCCATAGGCCAGATCCGCCGCTGGGGTCGGAGAAACGGGTGTCACTAAGCGCTCGATTTTCCTGGCCCCATGGCCTCCGCGTATCGGGCTGGGGGAGGGAGGGGGGTCCGATACGCAGGTGGAGTTGGAGGCCGTGGAGGGAGGCGTGCCTTGTGTTTCTGGTGCGCCATGCCTGAGAAGGAGAATGAGGAGGAGAGGTCCTACCCCGAGGCCGGCGCTGCTGGGGCCGCGGCTGTGTGCGAAAGCGTTCCCGTGGCCCTACCAATATGCGGCTAAGGTGGAACACCGTGGGGTTTTAGTCGGTGCGAGTCCAACATAACCCGTACTTGCCCCCGCGTGGCGGGTATGCATAGGCATTTCCCCATGTAAAGAAAAGGTTACTGTAGCTATATTATATATTTTTATAAGTATGAATTTCTTATGGGACTGAAACCCAACATACACAGTTCAAAAATGTTTGATGTGAAATATGTATTTAGGCGCCTTGACAGTAAAACCGACTCATATATTGTGACGGCAAACGGCATGACGCTCTCTTATGTCGTCATGCCCTCTACGCCACCGCTCTCGACTCCTTTGTGTATGCGTGCGCGTATAATATTCATTGCTTCTCTATGTAAGTTGTGAATTTACCTAGTAAGGTGTGCCTCTCAACTTAACTATAGTATACTTGACGCGTTCACCGCTTGTATTTTTTTATAAGATAAGGATGACAAACGAGCAGACAGTCCACCTGATGGTAAGTGCTTGCTGTGGCCCATAGACATCCACATCCATCAACGATTACGAATCAAAATGCAGATGCGTTGCATACTAACGTTGTAACTATACCAGTAATATAGTTGCAGCATGGCTCTACGTTCGATTATACGTTGTATGCACACTTTGTATTTCTTTTTAATATTATATTTATTTTACTCCATATTTGTTATTGGTTAACATTAATTATAAATTCTACCATCAACTATGATGTTTCACATCACCCGGGAGTTCTGTTACGATTATTTTTTTAATTTACGGTTTCAATAGATATATACTTAGGTTCACTATTTGAACAGTTTGTATCAACTATGAATAGAATTAACATAATATAGACTTGTTTATTATTCATTTATACTTAAACAGACCGGTTTCGCCTCACTTCATTATCAGGGTAGATACCCGGTCGGATGAAGGAGTTTCACCAATAACAACCACCAGTATAAATTATATCTATACATATAATAAAAATGTAAAAAGCAGACGTCTGTACATTTTATATTTTTGTAATAAAAGTGGTTGAGAGGTACTAAAAATAAGTAACTAAATACATTTCTACCATTTTTAGAATTTTCTGTCTGTCTGTCTGTCTGTCTGTCTGTCTGTTTGTTTGTAAACGTATCACGTATAAAGTACTAATTTATATCATAAGAATCATTAAGAAAAATATAAAGTGTATCTTCGTGTTACATTTAGTCTTTATTTTATTAAAATCAGCTCATTCAATCAAAAGTTATGATAAATATTCTGAAGTATGAATACGAAGTATAGGTACGAATTTGTTCAACGGTGGCGTTGGTTGAGTCATCAAGTGCATTTTAAACTAATACTATATCATAAATCATAATTAAATTGGGTAAAATAATGTTCTATAATGATATAATTATATCTAAAACGCAGTAAACAAAAGTATTAAAGAACGTATTAAATAAAATAATATACAAAAATATATTATAACCTTATTAACTAAATCTAAAGTGAAATAGTTAACCAATTTCATCGATAGATGGCGGTGTGGCCCAAATGTAATATAAAAAGGCGTTTTGCTTACTATGCAGACACTGGTTTATAAGTTCTTTAATGTTTTATATATATAATAATGTACCAATCGCGTCAATTAATCTCTTTTATTTTTAGAATTGATGATTGCTGTTAGCAGTGCCATCTCTCTTTAAATATATACTTATAATAAAAATGGTGATAACATGTTGTGTCTGTTTTTGTACATTGTATAGAATATTTGTCACTAAAATCATTATAGAGAAATGAAAATAATTAAGTAAACACATTTTTATAATTTTTAGAATTGTCTGTCTGTCTGTCTGTTTGTTTATAAACGCATCACATCTAAAGTAAACATTTTTTTTAAAAGAAATCGTTAAGAAAATCATAAAGCGTATCTTCAAGTTACATTTAATTTTTGTTTTATTAAATTTGGTTAATTCTAGCGAAAGTTATGATTATTAGTTTAAAATGTAGGTTCTAATTTGTTCAATGGCGCCATAAAATCTCAGAAAAAGTAATAAAAAGATTTGTGTGTAAAAAACGTTCTATAATAATATATTTATACTTAAAACAAAGTAAACAATAAAAAAGATGTTTTCCTTAAATTAAAAAAGTTTTCTCACAACGAACGTAATAGATGGCATTGTACAAATTACATTCTTTTCTGAATTACGGCGTGAAGATACTCCGAATCATATTGAGACTCACTGACGCGCAGTCACAGTCTCACAAATAACCATACATTACCCAGAACCAATGTAGATATTATAGATTTTCAATTTCAATTTCAACTTAATAAATTAAATTAAATGATATATATTATGAGTTATAAATATATATGTATATATAAGTAAAATAGTCAATTTATTTTGTATCAGATTATAATGAACATACTAATATCCGAAATCACAACTTCCCACAACTCAATAGCGAACTCATATCCCAACTTCAAAGGATGCTACATGAAATAAATCCATACGTTCATAGTTTTAGGGTTGCATTGCAATCGATCCGTCAAGATTTAATAAACAATTATAAAATAGTTATTAACGCTGACAGACGTCCTGTTACTAAAAAAAAAAAGGTTACTGAACACCGCGGTAGCAACGTTCCTGTCACTGATGAAGTGGCAGTGGTATTAGTTGACCAGGAGTGCGATAGACGTGACATCGTGTTGCACACACATGACGATCGACTGCCAGGGATTTATGAAACGCATCGATATTATGATGCTCTACAATATCCATTAATATATTGTCACGGTGAAAATGGGTACAATTTTGGAATTTATCAAGTTAATCCTAATACCAGAGAGACCAATTTTAATAAAAAAATATTTGCTCTGCAATTTTATTCGCACCTGTTACATGTAAGGCATATATCTTCTTGCGTATCTGCAAAGATTTCGGGGGTTGTTTTACCAATTTATAGTGGACATGTATGCGAAAATAGAGACGGAGCGCTTAGTGTATATACGCACTAACCAGAGACGTCTGTTACACTGACGTCTAATAAGTAATATTGATACAGTAATGATATAAATCGTTTAATATTTTCTTACCTGAATGTCAAATTCTCCAAGTAAAACCTATATACGCGAGCTACGCCGCGGGCACAGCTAGTCTTATAATAAATACACATTTTGTTTTAATTTACGATGAATTGTGTCGCATAGGTACTTTTTTTGTAGAATAAGGGTGCGAAACGGTCAAACAGTCCCACCTGATGGTGATTGATGATGTGGACCATAGACATCCACTCTCGATTAAGAATCAAAATGCAAATGCGTTGTCACCCCTGAGGACTGAGTTGGAATGCCTCATTTCCAGTAAGAAGGATCTCCGATTCTCTACACTCACCATACGATACACAGCAGCATTAAGCTGCTATTTTACGCTGGTATTCTGTGAGAGCATGGTCCTTCCCCGGTCGAGCCGACCCATTCGTAATATAACCACTTAATAGTTGTAGCGTGGCTCTACCACGTATTGTTTGGATGTATAGTTTTAAAAAAATATGATTCAGCGCGGCAGTGTCATGACGTAGTACAGTGATCTTGCTGCCAAGACAACCGTTTGTTTTGGAAACTCTTGTACTGGCGAGGTCGTTCGCATTACTTAAAATATTGTGACGACAATTTTTGACGTTCTTTAACGAGAATTTAACGTACATGGCTTCCGAGAAATGTCAGTATAAGGTAGCAATAAAAATAACAAAAGTCTCGCCTATTTGGCTCAATCACATAACTAGTCATACGCTATGGGGCATTAAAATTATTATTTTTTCAGAAATTTTAGTGTTCCGCCATACGACGTCCAAAGTATTTTCTTCAAACTTCTAAAAGAATGTGAATTTAAAATAATTATCAGTTAATTCAATAAAGTCAACACTTCATCAAACAAACAAACATAAATCTAAACAGACTTCGCTTGGATAAGATCTACTAAAGTGGCTTTATTTAGATTAAATAAATAATTTATTATATTATAAATAATTTATTGATCAAAGACCATTTAATTTATCGCTTTTTGGCCGACTTCAAAAAAAGAAGTATTTTCTCAATTCGACTGAATTTTTTATATGTGTTACCTCAGAACTTTTTTCTAGGTAAACCGATTTCGATGATTCTTTATTTTTATTTGAAAGCTGATGCTTCTCATGTGGTGTCGTATAAATTTAATCAAGGTCTGACCAGTAATTTTTGATTATTTAAGTTTTAATTTGCGTATTTAATTGACTTCGACTACATTGATGATGTTCTCATTTTATTTACATTGAAGTTTTTCGGATAAAATACAGCCTGGATCACTCCTATCTTTGCTCTTTATCTTTATAGACAGACAGACACAGATAAAAATTATGTTAAATTTGTCCGTCCGTCTATTTTGTATGTAAAAGCGAAAATCTTTTTTTAGATTACCGAGAGATGGCGCTGTAACTAACCTGTTTAGCCCAGAAATAAAATGTACGCAACGGTGACAGGGAACGACATCAAAAATAAAAGACGAGGGCACCAATCTCTCTGCCAAGCGTGGCGATTGTGGCATGTTCCCTAAACTGGAGAGACTTGTGCTGCGGCGATTGTGGCAAATATTGCCTAAAATGGGAGAAAAATGGCTCGTGTCCAGCAGCAAAGTTGAACAGACTCATGAAGAAGAATACAGAAGGTATGAAAGTCCATAAAATAAAACTTACATTAGCGTATTGTAACAAAGAGGATTTGGTGGTGGCGATGTAAGAATATCCACTACCCCATATGATCCCGCGAGCAAAGGGAAATGAAACTAGAGATGGGCAGCAGCGTCTTCCTGATACAACTAAAAATAACCCTGCAACTAGCAACTATGGCAAATACCCCCCACTTTATGAGGCAATCTATGGGGGGAGGCCTATGTTCAGCAGTGGACTTTAATAGTCTGTAATGGATGTATGTATAGAAGATAATCTACCAGGAGCACATGACCCACTGAGAGGTGACGTTATTAAATCAACAGTAACATAATAACTATGGCAAATATCCCCCCTATAAGGCAATCTATGGGGGAGGCCTATGTTCAGCAGTGGACTTTAATAGTCTGTAACGGTAACGGTAATTGAGACTTGCTGACTGTTGACTATGCAATATCTTGACGGATTTTCATATCATTTTTAAAGCTCGTTTAAAAATATGTTATCGAACTTGCAAAATCATTGTCATTATCTTATAACCTTTTTAAATCCACATCTGGATGCGGGCATTTGTTTTTATTTTTATAAATGAATATGCTAGCTAGCAAGCATTACCTAGCATATTTACCCACCATCCGTACGCCAGGTAGGTGGGCTGATGAGCGAAGTGGTGATACCCTCGTACCGCTAATGATGTTCGCAGTACAGAATATATAACAGTTTCCAGCTACTAATGATTTTTGTACAATATACATTTAATAAAACTATTTTTTAGGATCCTATCGCTTTTAATTTACTTATTTTTAATTCCCGACGTTTTGGATGCTTTTTAGCACCCATGGTCACGGCGGGACTGAGGTCATTGACGTCCCGATGTCAAAGTTCACCCGAAGTACCTTCAGCTCTTTAATTACTTTTGGTCCGATCTACTCGGAATGAACTTACTGTGTCTTGAAATCTTGCAGTATTATGCTTGGGTTTAATTTTAATTTTATTAATTACAGGATCCCAAGCAGGTGGTACGAAAGTGTACCGCGCAAATGTGATGATGAAATTCGAAGAAGTTAACATATTATGTCTTCTTTCATCCTACTTCTTCGTCACCGGTCTGAGTAGTTTAAATTTGGCTTAAACGAGAAGGTTAAACGATCATCTTTGGGAAGCCATAAAGTCTTTCTGGCATCCCTCGCCCACGCCGTCTCTTGTAGGGCACAATCCTGCTTGCACAACTTAAGTATATTCTGTGCAAATATATTATTTGTACTCTAGTACCTTCTTCAATAATTGGATAATGGGGCTCACAAACGAGAACGTAGCCTTGTAGAAAAAAATATATATAATTAAAACACTCGACTCGACTAAACCACAGTAAATATATAGTAGGAACAGTACGGAAACTTCCTACAAACGCTCGAAACGGCACACTCACACAAACATGCGCAACGACGAGACTTCTAAGCGCTCGTCGCGGTGCTCTCAGTAGCGAGTGTCGCCTCAAGACTAAAAATGCCACGAACGTATTGCGTAGTATACGGCTGTTTGAACTCGGCTTCATCCGAACATCAAAACCGGAGCTATCTTATTTTAAGCTTCCTGCTGATTTTGAAAGGTAAGAATGATTTTTATTGTCATTTTTATAATCGTTATCGAATTTATAAGTCCCTGTGATCGATCATTATGAATTCGTGAACTTATTTGTACATCCAGAATGCGGCGGTTTTGAGGCTATTTAAAGCTGATAGTGTAATAGTGGTAACAAAAAGTAAATCCAAGATGGCGGCTGCAATTGGTATAATTTTTTTCGTCATGGGTGCTATTTTTATGGGTTTCGAGGTTGTTGAAGCCCATAGTGCTGTCGAAATATAAAACCAAGATGGCGGCTGCAATAGGTATCATTTTTTCGTCATGGGTGTCATTTTCATAGTTTTTGAGTATGTTGTAGACGATAGTGCTGGTTGAAATGTAAATTCAAGATGGCGGCTGGAATAGGTATCAATTTTTTCGTCATGGGTGCATCGATCACTAATAAAAAACAAGGGTGTCATTTTCATGGTTTTCGAGGTTGTTAAAGCCGATAGTGCTGTCGAAATTCAAATCCAAGATGGCCGCTGCAATAGGTATCAATTTTTTCGTCATGGGTGCATCGATCATTAATAAAAAACATGGGTGTCATTTTCATGGTTTTCGAGGGTATTGAAGGCGATAGTGCTGTCGAAATATAAATCCAAGATGGCGGCTGCAATAGGTATCAATTTTTTCGTCATGGGTGTCATTTTCATAGTTTTTGAGTATGTTGAAGCCGATATTGCTGTTGAAATGTAAATCCAAGATGACTGCTGCAATAGGTATTAATTTTTTCGTCATGGGTGTCATTTTCATGGTTTTTGAGGGTGTTGAAACCGATTTTTCGTTGTTCCTTTAATAAAGAACACATAAACTGCAAAGTAGCTGTCCAAATTTACAAAAAATAAACAAAATCGGTTTTATGGTACCCGTTCCTTGTTTCCCAACAGTTTATTTTAAAAAAACCTGTTCATTAGAATGATATTTTTTTACACAGTTAGTATTCAATAATAAAGAATTCTTAACTTGTCGTAGCAGACGAAAATATTTTTCTGTAAATAATTTATAATAATCTATACAAATAAATAAAATTGAAGTGTCTGTTTGTAATGTCAAAATAACAGCTTTTTACTAAATGCATATGAAAGTAAATACGGTACTTATAACTAAATAACAATTTTTAAAATTTTTGTCTGTTTGTCCGTCTGTTTGTTCCGGCTAATCTCCGAAACGGCTAGGCCGATTTTGACGGCACTGTCACTGACAGATAGCTGATGTCATAAGGAGTAACTTAGACTACTTTTATTTTAGAAAAAGAATTAGGGTTCCGCGCTAAAAAATAAAAACACTAACACGCGAGCGAAGTCGCAGGGAACAACTAGTGAAGAATAAAGGTACGTTTTCGTCCAACTGCGGCTCGCGTACGTTCCCGCCGAATCTTGTAAAAGGTTACACCGTAATGTAATGTTAAAGTTCTACAAGTTGTTGTGTGTTAATATTAAATTGTTTTCCGTGTTTAAACTATCGTTTTTTTTTTTTTTGCTGAGATTACCTATTTATTTATTTATATATTATTTCTAGTTATTTAAATTCGATTAATTGATCACTACAGAACAAAAATATAAAAAAAAGCAATATCAAAACATTAAAAGTTACAACCCTATTGCTTCAATGGAGCGTAGGTAATTATATCCTCAACTAGGCTTAGTTTCCATACTGTTCATATTTATACTGTGACTAAACCGTCGAAGCCAACTAACTTACACACCGAGCGTGTCCATTGTGCAGGTGCAATAAGCACGCACGCTGATAAGTCTAAATATAACCGGACGGTCCATTCGTCAATTGGCGGGAAACGGGACTAGGGTCCGGGGGTCCTCGATTCAATTAACCAACCAACGGCATACGATGGACATGCGCTGATCTGATGAGTCATGTGAAGATATTACATTGTTTGAATAAGGCGGAAGGGGGCTGACAAGCAAACAGACAGCTCACCCAATATGTCACCTGTCAAGCGGTTACTGTGGTGTATTAAGTTCTCGATATGAAACAACGACTTCGACGGCTCCGTGGCCTAGCTTGAGTTACTGCGCTGAGAGCTGCGGGTTCAAATCCCGCACGTAAGGCGGATTTGTAAGGCCTACAAATAATTGATTCGTGTCTGGGTGTTTCCCTTGTGCAATTTATGTTTGTAAACTGCCTGCATAATACAAGAGAAAATCTTAGTGTGATAACGTTTTTTTAAAACAAAAAATAAAAAATACATTGCTAATTTAATATCATTGATCGGTAGCAGCGTTATGCTGCTTTTTTCAAATTTCTAGCAGGCCTAAACGCGGTGCATCCTGATGATTGACAGTCTTCATTGTTCCAAAACCCTCAAATTTTCGAGAGGATTTTGATCAACAACGTATTCGTGCTATTTTTGTAAAAGTATTATTTTTAGATTAATTTTACTTGAGTATTTATTTAGTATACCTACACATCTGATTGGGCTGAATAGATATATAAAAGAAAATATACATTAAACTAAATGTTATAAACTAAAAGTTATCTATGTTATAATACCTAACGCTTTTTATACAAACCTTGTTTAATAAAGTTTTTGAACTTTGAGCAGGTCAAATTTTGTATATTTTCTGGGATTTTGTTGTAAAAGCGTATACATCGCCCTAAGAATGAATTACTGACCATACTATGCACCTAATACCTATATGGATGGATGTGGAGGCCAATGAGTAGATAACAATGCTCTCCGCGTGCAACCTTGCGTTGCGCACAAATGATTGCAATAAAACCTTTTTAGCCGATTTTCAACTGTGTTCCGCGATATCTACGCCAATTATGAACCGATGTGGATTAAACTTTTTTATTAAATAGGTTATACTTCGGATGTGGTCCCGTATAAATTTGGAGAAAATATCCAATCGTACTAGTAGCCAAATAGGGGATGAAGTTTTTAATGTAACTATTTAGACAATATTGAGATTGTGATAGTCCACACAAAAGGTTAAAAAAACAACTTAACAAAAATTAAAAGCCGACTTTAAAAAACTATAACGAATTAAAAAAATCACTTTCTAAAATCGGGATTTTAATTTGTCTCTACACTATATCTTAGCACCGAGTTCAGAATGTGAAATTAATTTCTTCTTTTTAATTCTGTGAAAGTTAATTTTTACTCATACAATTATGTATTTTGAAACCAACAAAAAATTCATTAATTTAACTAAAGGAACAATAGTTGAAGTCGATACTAACTAAAATTTGAGGTTTTGCTGACAATTAAATGAATGAATAAAATATATATTCATCATGTCCCGAAATGCTCGGGTTTCGTAATGAATGTCACTAAACAGAGCGGAAGGATGACTTGTAAGTGCAGAATCGAAACTAGACGAAACAGGCTGACCTAAATGTGATGAGTCGTTTAAATAGAAACAGTAAAAAGACAAGAATGTCACAAGAAACGTGAAATTGCTAGACAATTCATACAATAACCTTCATTGACTATATGAGACATTCATACGTATATTTGTCGTAATATTTTTTTAAATATTTTTAACGTGTTAGAGCCATGCTGCAACTATATTAATTGTATAGTTGTAGCACGAATGGGTCGGGTCAACCGGGGAAGGACCACGCTCTCACAGAATACCAGCGTAAAATAGCAGCTTAATGCTATTGTGCTTCGTATGGTGAGTGTAAAAAACCGGAGACCCTTTTTACTGAAAAAGAGGCATTCCATCTTACTCCACAGGGCTGACAACGCATCTGCATTTTGATTCGCAAACGAGGATAGACGTAGATGTCCATGGGCCACAGCAGCTACTTACTATCAGGTGGGACTGTGTGGTCGTTGGTCACCCTTATCCTATATAAAAAATAAAATATACCGCCCAAAATCTCGCAGGCGCAGATGGCTAGTCTCCGTTGAGACTGGTCTCTGTAATCTTTTGATGTTTATAGCAATCAGCAAAAGCACACTGATTCTTTATCTCGTTTTGCATATTTTCTTCCAAGCACTACTTATCTGCAGTAATATGAGAAGAATTGATCTAACTTACAACAAATGAAGTCTAATTGGGTTTTAAATGTTAATTACACGTAGTACGCAGCGAAGTTTGTGGTCAAAGCATTGATTTATATATTACAGATTTGTATAACCAATTATATATTATTTATTCTGTGGCATAACTCAATTGGTCAAAGTTCAGAATAGCATAAAATCTGACAATTGATTTTGTAATGATTTCTTACATTTGCGTGAACACTACACATTGAATAAAACTATTTTCACGGACTTTATAGTTTTTAATTTTACTTATTTTTAATTCCCAACGTTTTGGGTGCTTTGCAGCCATGGCCACGGGGGGACTGAGGTGTTTGACGTGACGATGTCAAAGTTAACCTGGAGTACCTATCACCTACCTTAGCATTTTAATTTAAGACAGATCTGGTGCGACAAAGATGAATTTATATTTTCGAGGAAATCTGATCTGCCTTTGATATAATGCTGTTATCCGTTACCAGCTTTTGGATTATGGAGCTAAACTATCGAATTAACATTTTCTATTATTAACAATTTTTATACAAATATAGTTCAAACCAAGCTGTGATATTGCATTGCCAGTTTAACCACATCATGAGCAATTCAAGCCAGTAAAGTGTATGAGCTTATTTGGGATGTATTCTATGTAATGTTAAGACGATTATGTTACTTGAAGCCGGATGAAGATACAGACGAGTAACTCTACACGGAGGCGGCAATAACCGAGGAAGCCTTACAGTTAAATATATTTTTGCAATGTTGTAAACATTGATAATCATCAACATCAATGTTATTAATAACGGGAGTTCGTTCGCCCAATAATACGTCTAATAATTACTTACTAAATGATTCCATAGATAGATTACTATTTAAATAATTAATAGTAATGGGACAACATAAGAATAAATGATAATTTATGTATGTTTAATTACAATTAATTTAAATACAATCTTTAAAAAATATTTTACTTTATTTAAAACTAGCTTCCCGCCCCGTCTGCGCCTGAATAAAATATATTTAGATTTAATATTATTACATTTATGTTAGCAATTTTTAATTTTTATAAAAAAAGTCTTTAGGTTCTTCGGATAAAATATAACCTAGATACCTCCCGGCATTGCTCTTTTTCGCAAAGTTTTGTCACAATCATTCCGAAGATTAGCCCGAACAGGTAAGACAGAATTTAAAAAAAATTGTTTATGTCTTAATAGCATGCAAATAAGCCCTGCAGGGATGCTAGCCCTGCAAGGCTTATTTGCAGGGCAGGAGATAATTTTATCCCCGGGAATAGAAGAAAATGGAAGAGAAGGTCAAATTGGCCTCTAAAAAGCTTGGCGTGCTCACCAGAACGGGACAGTATTTCATGCCGGCACACCGCCTGCAACTTTACAAGGCACAGGTTCGGCCTCACATGGAATACTGTTCCCATCTCTGGGCAGGGGCTCCCCAGTGCCAGCTCCTTCCACTTGACCGCATCCAGAGCAGAGCGGCTCGAATCGTCGACGACCGAGTCCTTTCCGATCGCATAGATTTTTTTATAGACATTAATCATTAATAATCTAAAATGATTTCAGAGTTATTACTCAAATATAAATAATTATAATTCAAAATGGCGACTGTGGAAAACCTCAAGTTACGATAGTTTCTAAAAATATCTGTATTTTACTGAAAGTGTCTGAATCAGTTTTAGTTGAATGTCGTGCCGGAAGGACGTTGTTTAGATTTATAATTGATAGATTTTTCTTGACACTTAATGTTCATTTTTAAAGAGTATAGAACGTTCATATGGCTTAAGACAATCCTAAATTGAATAAAGAAGTTGTGACTTTGACTTTGACTCAGTGACAAAACTAATGAAGCGTAAAACTATCGGGCGTAAAAAGGTCTAGGTCATCCTACCATACCTAGCAGTGGCTAGCTTATCTGACACTAAGCAGCACTTATCTGCGCAAAAAAGAAATGCTAGCGATAAGTCTTGTCGTTGAATTATTGCTACGTTTTTCAGACAGTCAACAGTCGAAATACGAAGTGCTAAAAAAGACCTTTATTTGTTTGCAGATGTAAACCATCGAGTGCGATAAATTTTTAGATCATGTGCAAATACACTTTTTACTGGAAACGAGGCATTACACCTTACTCCTCAGGAGTGACAACGCATCTGCATTTAGATTTTTAATCGAAGATAAATATAAATCTCTATGGACCACAGCATTCACTTACCATCAGGCGGTTTGTGTGCTCGTTAGTCACAATTATTCTATAAAAAATCACTCTATTAAAAACAAAATAGGACACGGGTGAGTCCCTTGCGGAACTCCAGATGTTAGAGAACTTCATTTGAATCATGACCATGACCACTACAATTTGCCATATTTCACCAAGTTTTTATTAACTAGCTTTCATGTTTGATTTTAAACGAACTTGCCGATGAACTAGAGACATGAAATTTTGAACATAGCTCAGAATCTGATGACAATGTTAGAATATGAAAAAAAAACGTGATTAAACAATTAAACTTTTTTCACCCCGATAATTATTTTTGCATTCAAGCCAAACAAAATGTATGCTTTGAATTTTAATAAGCATCAATATGTGCTTTCAGCAAACAATTAACAATTACAAGCATTATTAATACTAATAGTTTGTTTATTAATTACTTAACAACATCTGATATTGGTAGAAGATTATAAAAATGCAACACAGAGAATTTATTATTAATTTGGTAGCGCGACCCGCCCCAGCTTCGCCTGGATAGGATTTAAATTTTTAAAATTGTCATTAATGAACATTTATTTTATATTTTTTTTGATTTCACGATAAAAAATATTTTAAATTTATGAGTTAAAATATAGCTTAAATCACTACCTACGGCATTGCTATCTTTTCGTATAGTTTTGACACAATAATTGGTTCAGTTCTTCTGAAGATTAAACCGGACAGACAGATAGACTAAAATTTCACAAATGGTTATACCTTAATGGCATCCAAATAACCTCTCGAACTCGATAAAATGCAGTTATTTCAATATTACAGACATTTCAAGTTCATTTGTATGTATAGATATACCGTATGTTATTGTATTCTCGTTCTTAAATTGTACTGGTTTTGGCAGCATAACATGAATACTGTAATGTTTAAACTATTCTTTTTATTAGTTTTTGATTGAAACCCTAATAGAATTCAATTGCTTCAATCAAGTCTAGCTTTTTTCCTTCAAATGGATACGTTTGAATATCTATTGCTAGAGCAATAAGAGTGATTTTTCACCATCATAGGAAATATATCCAAATTGTCATTTATGAATGCCTACAATATGCCATTGATAAAATAAGTTTGACGGTCTACCTCGCAGTTCGCTATCGATAATTTTGAAATAATATTTGAAACTTTGCCTTGTTTGCAATTTCTTATGATATGCTATATAATATATATAAATAATAATATAATATCTCATCTTGACTGTTTTTTTTTATCCTGAACATATCAAGCATGTTACGCTGTACAATGTAAGTACAAGTTATTAAAAAAATTTTCCTTGGCCTTAATTTGGTTTTATTTTTGTTCGTCACGTGCAATGATACGAATCTAATATAACTATGAAGCTCCAATAACGGCTATTAAGTACCCGATGGAAATACCATAACAGTATATTTGTTTCAGAAATAGTGTTACACGTGCCAATTAAAAACATATTGCTAGGTTGGCTTCATGTAGTTCATTTGTACAAGAATCTGTAATTATTGAGATAAAGTTACTTTAATCATCATTCGATGTGTTTAAAATGTATATGGGCGATGGCTATCACATGCGTCATACATTGTAGGTATCTGTAATTATTAAAAAAGTTATTTCAATAATTAATGTATTAGCTATCTGGAGCTGGCAATGAGCCGCCCACATAGCTGGAAGAACGAACGACCGATGAAGAAGAAAAGTTCTCGAGTGGCAGCCTCGTAGCGGTAGGCAGTGTAGGGCAGCCCCCTTAAAGAAAGGTAAAACATCCAGAGAGTCAATAGATGCAGGCATTCTTTAGGGTAGGCCTATGTTCAGCAATGGACTTGTAAAAGACTGTAATGATGATAATGATAATGGAAAACCGTGTAGTGGCGGTGTAAGAATATCCACTGCCCATATCTCCTCGAGGGTGTCGTAAGAGGCGACACAGGTATAATGAAACAGGAAACGGGCAGCAACATCTTCCTGATAGCGACTCTAAATAATAAAAAACTGCGGTTGCCAACCCGCTTGCCAAGCGAGCCAACTATGGCAAAATCGGCCCAAGAGGCAATCTATGAGGGAGGCCTATGTTAAGCAGTGGACTTTTATAGGCTGTAATGGAAATGTATATAATAATAGATGTTGACTTCAATTATAATCCGATCTGTTTGAAATGTGTTTGGGCGATGGCTGCCGCTTACGTCATACTTGTGAACAAACGCTAATTGTGGGGGCTGGTCCACTTAGGGCCACTGTGCAATCTGAGCTCCAATTTTAACTCTTTGTTATTTATTCCAGAACATGCTGATGGATCTATATAGATACCATTAGATGTATCATACTGGATGTTATTGTATTATAATCTAAAAAAATTACAAAAAGGAGAATATTTGCAGTTTCTTTCGCCATTTCTTCTCAATAAAATGATCATTGTGCAATTGAACTCTATCAGAAAATAAAAATCAGTTTCATAAGTAAATTTACCTCGAAGAAATCTTGTTAAATACATTTAAAAAAGTCGAAATCCTAACTTTCTTTATTTAGAGTCGGTTAAAAGTAAGTTTTAGGTCTATGTTCAAGAGTTTGTTCAGTAAACAAAATTAATAATGTAACTGTTAATTCAAAACAACGAGAAAACTCAGCCTGGATTCTTGGCGTATTCTTGAGTAGGACAGTATGTTAATTTTAATTTTAAAGTATTGTTATAAATATTGGCATTTTATTTATATATAATTAATATAGGATTTTCTCCGGTATCGTGGAGGCTGTTTGCATACACAAATTTCACAAGGACAAACACCCAAAACAAAACATATACTTGTTACGTGTGGTATTGGAATCCGCGATCCTCAGCGCCGCAGTTAATTGCTAAGCCACTGCGACACGGTAACGACTACCGATACAAAGAATTTTACATTTCATAAAATATCATAAAATATATTTTAAAATATTTTAAAACTATTTATATTAAGAAAACTACAGATATGTGGGGTATTTCCGTTAAAGTTATTGCGTCTATAATAGATATAATCGCGCCTCAACTAGCTATTATTTTTAATACTAGTATCTTCTTACTCAGTAATTTCCTGATTTAATTAAGCATTGTAAAGTAATACCTTTATTTAAATCTGGTAGTACATTGGACCCCGCATATTTTAGACCAATTTCTGTACTGCCAACACTTAGAAAGATTTTTGAAAAAATTATTCTTCATTAAATGTTAATTTTTTTAATGTGTTTACTTCATAAAAATAAATTCGGTTTCACAACGTGTCGCTCGACAACTGATGCTGGTGTTGAGCTGACTAAATATATTTTCAATGCATGGGAGAATTCACAGGGTACTTTGGGTATATTTTGTGACCTATTCAAAACCGTCGATTGTGTTCACCGTGAAACATTAATCAGGAAACTACAACACTACGTTGTAAGAAGTAGTGCTCTTAAATTAATTGTTTCATATTTAAGTAATAGAACGCAAAATGTTGTCATTAATAGTATGAGCTCTTCCGGGTCAATAGTACAAATGGGCGTGCCTCAAGGCTCAATTCTCGGCCCCTTTCCGTTTCTTGTATATATTAATGACTTACCTTACACAGTAGGGGATAACCATAATATAGTATTATTTGTGGATGACACTTCATTAATTTTCAAACTTAAACGACAATTATTAAAATATGACGAAGTAAATAATGTTATATCTAAACTAACTGGTCCCCGCGACTTCGCTCGCGTGAAGTTTATTACGATTGGATTTTATGGGTTTTAATTTTTTTGCGCGGATACCGAAATAATTTTTTTAAATAAAAGCCTAAGTTACTCCTTATAATATTAGATATGTGCCAGTGAAAGCCCCATCAAAATCGGTCCATTTGTTTCGGAGATTAGCCGGAACAAACAGACAGACAGACAAAAATATTAAAAATTGTCTTTTGGTTATAAATACCGTGTATACTTTCATATGTATTTAGTAAAAAGCTGTTATTTTGACATTACAAACAGACACCTCAATTTTATTAATTTTATACATTAGTAAATTGGTTTATTGTTTATAACTTGCATTTAAATGGCACTAAAAGAAATTTATGAAATTTTAAATGGGGAGGAAATGAGTCTTGTCGATACCATCTTTTTTCTTGGAATAACACTAGACCCGAAACTTCAATGGAGCCCCCATATATCAAAATTAGCAAGCAGACTTAGTTCTGCAGCATATGCTGTAAAAAGATTAGAAATCTTACCAGTATGGAAACAGCTAGACTTGTTTACTATAGCTATTTCCATAGCATAATGTCATATGGTATTTTGTTATGCGACTGCGGACACGCGACGGACACTGAAATTATATTTGTTTTACAGAAGAGGGCCATAAGAGCAATCTATGATTTGTAACATAAAGAGTCGCCCCGACAAAAATTAAAGGAAATTAATATATTAACATTTATGAAAATGTAATTGACGTACCCAAAAATAAACGTACTTTTACAAACATAAGTGATATTCACTCAGTAAATACTAGGAACAGACACAAGCTAGTAGTACCAGTTACTCGACTCCACCGAATCAGTCATTCATTCTTGGGGCGGCGTATACACTTTTACAACAAAAGACCCTATAATATACAGAATTTGACCTGCTCAAAGTTCAATAACTTTATTAAACAAAGTTTGTATAAAAAGGGTTATTATAATATTAAGGAATTTATGGATGATAATAACCCCTGGGAATGAGGTGATCGCTACCAAGCTATTTCTAATTTGTTTTGTGTTGTTAATTGTGTAACATACATGATTGGAAGCCGTTATTTAAAAAAAAAGTCTCGTTGGGTTTCTTGCTGGTTCTTTCCAGGAATGAGGATTTTTTTCGGACCAGTAGTAATTAAACAAAAGAGTGACTTTCAAGAAGTATTGTGTATAATCTATATTGAATAAAAAAGTTTCTGTTTCTGTTTCTATTTCTGATCACAGTATCAGACGTCTCGCACCTTTGACACTGCTGTACGTCGCCGGTCTGAATATTTTAATTCTGACGTACCAAATGAATTAGTGACTGCGCCGTCCGTCGAACGCCATAGATTTTTCTGACATTTACCATTGTCACCTCTTTAATTGTCCAACCAAGAGCTGGAGATGAAAATAAGTAAGTAAGTAGAAAGGGACGAATGGAATAGACCAACCATTCCTTCCACCATCGTACCAACCAGACGCTCGTGCAGTCTCCCGTCTACATATAGTAAATAAGATCAATAGTCCTCACATAGTCATATACACACTTTATAAATATATAGTCCACTTGCACTAAGAGCACTTTTCACCGTCCTTGTGATGGAGGAGGTCCATGAGAAACAATGGACTGAGAGACACGTGTAAAGTTGAAAAAGTGTTTTCCATGATTAATCAATGCTCTGAATTCACAAAAGTTCTGAATGAATCCACCCTTTCATTGTTAACTTACTGCGCATTCGAACCAAACGGTTTGCTACATCATTCGTCATGCGTACAGCAAATGAATGAAATAAGTTGCCAGCATCTGTCTTTCCATCCGACAAATACAATGTGGGTGTCTTACAGGCAAGAGTGAATAGGCTTTTGTTAAGTGTGCCTCACCATCACTTACCACCACTTACCATGATGTGAGCCGCATTTTTTTATAGGATATGGGTGACAAACGAGCACACAGTCCACCTGATGATAAGTGGTTGCTGCGGCCCATAGACATCTACATCCATCCTCTATTACAAATCAAAATGTAGATGCGTTGTCACCCGTGAGGATTAAGATGGAATGCCTCATTTCCAGTAAAAAGGGCCTCCGGCCACCTGCACTCACCAAGCGAAACGCAGAGGTAAACCTGTACTTCACGCTGGTTTTCTGTGAGGTCGTGGTACCACCACCACCCCGGTTCGAGCCGGCGCATCCGTGCGACAGCAAAAGCTGCCGCGTGGTTCTACCACTGTTAATAATGATCGTTTGCTTCCTCTTCGTGCTCGTTGGAAACTTTAACATACTAAGCATAGCTAGATTTTAAATCTAGTAATCTCAAAGCACAAAGTACTGCATCCGCAATGTTGCATGGTGCAAGGTAACTTGAAACATTAGCGACTACATCAGGCACATTGGCCTTACGAAGAGACGTTGCATCTCTCTGTATCTCCTATCGCATGTACCGCGAGGAGTGTTGCAAAGTTTTTGATTTGATTTTTCGGAGTTTCATCCTCGTATACTACGACAGAATTTAAAATTTTATCCAAATCATCGTGGTGGTCAGCAGTCCACTACCATGCGTTTTACGAGGTGTAGAGAACAATCGGAGACCTTTATTACTTACTGGAAATGAGGCATTCGATCTTACACTCAAGGGTAAAAACGCATCTGCATTAGGATTCTTAATTGAAGATAGATCTAGATATATATGGGCCACAGCATCCAGACTTAACATCAGTTGGACTGTATGGTCCTTTGTCACCCATATTCAAAAACATAAACACACTCGTCTGTTACCCAGAGGGGTAGGCAGAGACTATGGACTTCCATTTGGCCCGATCCTGACACACCTCTCTCGCTTCCTCCACATCCATATACCTACTCATACATGCCCGTCGGTTAAAGGTACTTTTGATTTGGCCCATTTTCAATATATTGCTAATTTGGTCGATAAACTTTCGCCTAGGGCGTCCCTTACCGACTCTGCCGTTCACCTCTGCAACATAAATTTGCTTTGTCACTCTTTCAAAAAAAAGCTAGAAACCTCGCTCAATGTCATTGTGAAACTTACTGTCGCCAAGGGTCTTTCGGAACGATACAACTTTGAAACTTCAACAAAAGACTCTTCACACCTGCTATTCCTTTGCTGTTGCAGATAGTTATGTGTGGCGGTGATCACTTACCATCAGGTGAACCGTATATTATGCTTGTTGAGATAAACAAACTCTTCTATAAAAACGTTCATTGCTAGAAAATTTCTATTTCATCCGACAGGTGTAAAAGTTAGTAATATTTTTTTGTATACAGATCATATTAATCATTGTCTTAAATTAAGTCGGTTGTAGAGAATATCAAATAATCATAGAATTTAATTATAATCTATTAGGTGTCTTATCTTAGGCCACAAGCAGTCTTGGGTACGAGACGCCTTGCAACAAATCCGTCCAAACGAATTTTCGAAAAATACGAGCATTCTACATTAAAAACGCAATATATCTTTAATGGCGGACAAGTGCCTTATTACGTATGTATCTATGATAATTTTTATCAGCTTAACGTTTTAGTATTCATGATAAGAAAGATTAGACCAGAACTCAAATAAAGCAAGCTGAATATTCCTAGATATTTAAAATACATAAATTAAGGCAATAATTAACAAAAATAAATGACTAGGCAGACAACAACGTAACTGTAGGCCTAACTCAGACGATTGGTAAATTCTCTCGCTATAAACCGGTGCAACTGCAACGATTTCACATATTAAATTCCTTTTTTACTATTCTAAGCCAGCGCTTAACTACAATCCCACCTAATGGTAAGTGGTGATGCAGCCGAAGATGATGAAGCGCACTGACTTAACAACAGCCTATTCTCTCTTGCCTCGAAGACACCCACAGTAATCGGGTGGAAAGACAGATGCTGGCAATCTATTCTACTTCTTTGCTGTACGCACGAACAATGTAGCACACCATTTGGTTCGAATGCGTGGGAAATCGACAATGAATGGTAGACTGGCCGAGGGCCTACTTGTCCGATGGTGAAAGGGAGACGGAGGAATTAAATTATGCAATTTCTACGCACACTGTCCGAAACTCATCCTTTAGTAAACCGAAAGGCTTGTGTACGAGACTGGTGAATTTAGTTTTAACCAGATTGGGGTCACCAATAAGCAAGCTTTTCCATTGAGTTCAAAGCTGTTAGGTGGCATTTTGCAACACCAGCCCATATATGGGCAGCAATACTCCATACACGACCGGACTTGCGCTTTATATAGAGTAAGCAGCTGATCCGGCGTGATGTACCTGAATTACTTTAAACTTTACAGACATACAATGACATCAGACATATATAATTACAATTATAAATCCGATATAAGCTAAACATTTTGTAATCTTTTTAGCAAATAATTAAGATTTAAAGACAAAGGTGATAATTGACATAGATTGTTAAACCTCACGTAAACGTCATGACGTCATCAGTGATTCAACGATAATAATAAAAATTGGCGTAATTTTTCTAACGTAACCTCCACACTAGGATTTTGCTCCTGTATCGTGGGGGCAGTTTACATACATAAACTTCACAAGGACAAACATCCAGTCCCGGAACATTTACTTGTAGGCCATACAAATACTCGTTCCGTGAGGGATTTGAACCCGCGGCCCTTAGCGCTGCAACTCATTGGTAAGCCACTGCGCCACGGAGCCGTCGATTTGAAAACCAATGGTATAATTTAACTTAATGTTGTGTTCGGTGGGAACACTGCATTTTTTTTACCTAAAGCTTCATTGGAAGGGACTCGCGAAGAAAAGACCCGGGACTGAGAAATTCTCATAGCTACTGCACCGAACCTTTATATCCTTACCTAAGCAACAGGATTAGCAAGTTTTTTCGCATTCGCCTCAATAGAATTTATGACTAATTTATTGTTAACCAATGAGACATTGAGATTACATTCAAGATTAGATATAGAGTTATTAGAGGTAATAACCGGCCGGCCATATAACTCGAAGAACCGACAACGTATGGGGAAGAAAATCTCTACAGTGGCTGCCTGGTACTCCACTAGTTGGAGTGACAACCTGGTAGGACATACAGGACGTCGATGGATGTCTCAGGACGGTGCTATGTGTTTTTGGGGAAGGCCAATGTACAGCAGTGGACTTGTGAAAGGCTGTAATGACGATGGTGATAATGATGATTAAAATCAATAGCCAATGCTCTGGATGGATATGAACATTTAGAAATAAATGATGTATGAATACCTGTTAACATTCACGTAATAAAATACTTAATCTAGGGCATTAGCTTACGCTGATATAGATTAAATACTATTACATAACCAGTAAATAGATTTGTTAATACGTACAGAGATAATGAACATAGAACTATACAAATACGAATAGAAATAAAAACGTGTTTATTCAATATAGATTATAAATATATACTTATTGAAAGTCACTCTTATGTTTAATCTACCACTGGTTCGGAAAATACCTTTTTCCTGGGAAGAACCAGCAACAAAACCAGCGGGATATTAAAAAAAAAGAACAGTTAACTAACAAATTAAAAATAGCTTTAAATTAAAACCTAATCATATCACTAAGTCTCCTTACAAATCATAACGTTTCATTTTTTTTCGTATAACAGAAAGGAAATGATTATCAAAAGAATATACAAAATAACAAAATATTTAAAATTGTGATAAATTTAAATTATCTTCATGTTTTGCTCATCTTTTCCTTTATTTGGTGCCAGTACATTTTTTTGTTTCATTACTAATTTAACTTACAACCATTTTGCCATTTTTTTTAATATCATCGTTTACTCATCAAAACATCATCATCATTACAGCCTCTGATATTAGCATCATTATCACTGTTCACTGTTGAACATTCCTTCGATATAGATTGCCTCATAGGGGGGATATTTGGCATAGTTGCCACACTTGACAGGCGGGTTGGCAACAGCAGCTTTTTATTACTTTGAACTGTTATAAGTAGATATGATGCTGCCCATCTCGTGTTATTGTTTCCTTTGGTCGCGTCTTACGATTCAGAAGTAATAAATTGTTTTGGATATATGTAGTTCCGTTCTAGGGACACCTCCGATTCGGGCCAAAATTTTTTTACATGTTTATCAACATAAATGATGAAAAACCCCAAAGGAAATTTGGCGCAAATGCCCCTGAAAATTTTTACGAGGGTTTGAAGTTTTAGATTTGTAAGGCAGTTTTTCGTGATAAATCGACTAAGCCTCACTTTTCACACAGGAATATTGACCCAAAGTTACTTACTACTACTTACTATTAATATACTGTGTTTTATCTCTGAATTGTTTAAAAATGCCCAGAAATACTTGAACACTCAGAAATACTTGCAGTTGTAATAGGTTAGAAGGTTGTGGCGGGAGCGAAGGCAACCTAACTTTATAGATAAGATATCTGATCTGATCGAATCTGTACTAAAATTGAATCAGTAAACATGTAAGAAAATTTTGGGCAAATCGGAGGTGTCCCTAGAACGGAACTCTACCCATTGTTTTTTTTTATCATTAAATAATTAAATAAAAATAAATTACTTAAATCCAACGTAAACACTATAATCAAACAAGCTGAATGGTTAAAGCAGTAATTAAAGTAATTAACCCCAAATGTGTAAAAAAGTTTATTGAAAAGAGAAAAAATTATGCAATATATCAATTCTACAATTTAGACGAATCTAACGTCACCTGATATGTTAAAATCCATCAAGACGTTCAGGCTACACCTACAGAGTGTGCCAACTTACGAAAAACATTACTCTCCTTCTGGGGCAGTCGGGTAAATAGAATGAAACTAGTGTTGCTGTTTCTATCGCGTTTAAGTGTATGCTGTTTCTATCGCGTTTAAGTGTAAGTTATTTTAAAATCATGACTCGTCGTTTCATGGACGACGATGACGAGGATGACGTTGATATTTCAAAATACGTTTCAATCAAACGTAAAATTATTTTTATTGCACGGGTATTACTCAAAATAATTTTGAATTTCTAGTCGCAATTAATTTACATAAATAAAATAGAAGTGTATGTCTGTAATATTGAAATAACTGCCTTTTATTGACTTGACGGGGTTATTTGCATGCCATTAAGACACGGAAAATTAAAGAAATGTCTGTCTGTCCGTCCGGGCTAGTCTTCAGAGTGGCTGAACTGATTATAATAAAATTTCACAAACTGATGTGCACTAAGATCAATGCCAGGAAAGAATAGCTATAGTTTTTTTTTTTTTTCGGAAAAAATCGAAGTTTTTCTTTGTAATAAAAAAAAACTAATTAAATATACACTCATGGACAAATTTAGAGGAACGCAAAAATGGGTTTAATTTCTCCCGTTGTAACTATCGTGCGTACTAGCCACAAATATTAGTGAATGCTATTAAAAAAAAATTGTTTTCAAATTTCATTTGTTTTTGTGTAATTTTTGCGTAATATTGCGTTCTTTCATACCGCGAAAAAAGTTACCAAAATATTGAATTTGAGTTTAAATTTAAGTTTTATTTAAATTTTTTGTCTTGACTGCCTTGATTATCTTGCTAAAGTGAATTGTTACTGCAAATAGACTGAGAATGCCAAATCTAAACGCCACTAAAATTGCTAGGGTTGTTACTTTATTTGAAACTTGGAACACCGACAAACGTATGGCCCAAACATATCGCGTATCAAAATCTGTGGTACCTACACCGAGTTGTCAAGAGGTTTTGGCAGACCTGTAGGTATACGACTACGAGACTCGCAGGACAAGGACGTAAACGGAAAACTGTGGCCAGAGATGACCACAGATGACCACAGATGACCAACCATTTTTTGTGTTTCTCAAAATTTGTCCATGAGTATAAATGGCCTTAATGACTACCTTAAATCCAAATGACACCACATTTGGTGTTTGAATAAAGCTCGCGAAACTGGTTACTAAATTATTTTAATAAACGATTGGAGATATAAAGCAACATTACAAAATTATCCCTGCAGTGACAGATGACAGTTTACAAAGACAAACCACACACGAGGTCACCTATTGGTGCGTTCACGAAGTCTTTTAGACATCACACCACATTAATAGACCTCCAGGCGTAGCCAGGGCGGGTTATTAGTTTACAATAAGAAAATAAAATCATTATCTAATTGTGTTCATTATCTGTTATTAGAAACACTACAATATGATAACATTATTCCGCTAGTCGTTAGTCTATTGCATTAGTCATTCACGTTCCAGAAACAGAAATTAAATACTCAATGGATGACGTAACTCCCGTACACGAGGAGAGGGCAGTACGATGATTCGGGCCCGCATCCTTACACAGTATGAATCAACTTGATCTAATTGATCCGTCGATGTGTGAGATACGCGACAAACGCGGAAACTACTAAAACCTACATGACACGAAATCTATTGCAATTAAACGATTTTAATTTTTTTTTCATAGAATAAGGGTGACGAACTCTTTGGGGAGGCCTGTTTAGCAGTGGACTTATAAGGGCTGTAATGATGATAACGATGAAGCATCCAAACAACATCCATTACAATTGTTAGAAGTATGGTTAACAGCATAATTTTTGGGCATAAAATTCTTTGGAATGACCTAAAACCAATTGTGCCAAAACGTTTACTTCCTATTGCATCATCTTGCCCCCTTTTCCTAATCAATAAAACTACCATGACATGAAATTAATAAAGATTTTTTGCGCCGATTTTTAAAGTGACTTATTAACAGTTTTTCTTTTGATAGTTAACATTGATTGAACAATTTCCGCATTACCTACAATGAGTATTAAAATGAGTAATGCTCATTATTTTTCCTTGTTATATAATTCATCCAACAGTGTATCTTGGCGCTTATCAAAAAAATCTACCATCGCCCATGACAAACGGTATATTAATTAGTACTCAGTATCTATGTCAAGTAAAAGCAGTACCCAGCATACCTTTTAGTACTTCTTACTTATTATTAGGTGGCTTATAGACTAATATATCTTCGTAAAGTTACAAAATGGTGATAAGAATTGCTAATAACAAGCCTTCACATATTACTTTCATCTGTCTTAATGCAAATTAAAAGTATTCCAGGGATTGCTCAAACTACTCAAAAAAAAAACAATAACAATTTTACACTATTACAATCCAACGAATTCATTGAGTTATTAAAATAAACGTCATTACGCCTACATTCCGCTCCAGGCGTCTCGGTAAACGCTCATATTTATAGCTAGCAACATTTATCAACCTTTTTCAGCGTAAAATAGCAGCTTAATGCTGCTGTGTTTCGTATAGTGAGTGTAGAGAACTGGAGACACCTTTCACTGGAAACGAAGCATTCCATCTTAGTCCTCGGGGAGACAGCGCATATGCATTTGGATTATTTATCGAGGACAGATAGATGTAGATGAAGTTCTAAGGGCCACAGCATCCACTTACCATCAGGTAGACTGTGTGCTGTGTTAGTCACCCTTGTTCCATATAATATGAAATAAATAAAACTTTACATTTTAAATCGCAACATGTTTTAGTATTTAATAATTTTACAATATCCATGAGCGCACACACGTGAGCGAAAAATCATTTCCCCGATGCAACTCATAAATAAACACAATGCTATTGTTTTACCGGCCTATATCTCCAGTGCATAATATTGTTCGCCTCATATTAAACAAAGTAATGAGTCACACGGACTATATGGATGTCATTCCAAACGTTTGTAAAAAATGGCAATCATTTACAAGTGTTTGATACACGACCCACACTTCACACAGCTGACTGCGTTTAAAAACACTTTCCCTCTAAATGAAGATATAGTATTTTATGAGTTAGAAAGTTACTGAATTTCGTTTTAATAATTCGTTAATTCCAGTTCATTTATTGTTTAAATCAATAAATCATAGAGCACATGATCAAATAAACAACATGAAATACAGCAGATCTCAGCTTCATTAACAACATGAAATTCGAATTGCTAAACTCAATCAATCTCTGTCAGTGGCACTCATGGCTCGAGTTTAGATAGCCCGCTAAGTGCAGCCGCACCGTGTGAGCGGGACACGTACACAATGAAATGACGTCATCCATCTCTCGTTCGCGCCCTACCGACCCATCGCGCCGAGCGAACACGAGACAGACCGAGTGCCCCCGAACGCGACCGACCGAAGCCAACTAGAGTGCCCCACCAGTTTCTAGTACGCGACCGCCGCTTTAGAAGCTCGCTCGTTCAACGCCCGTCGATTAAAAATACAATTAAATCTAACTCAAAACGCCGCGCTGTGCTGTGACAAAGTGAGTGATTCGGTGGAAATGTTCAGTGCTCCGCTATAATGTGCCGCTAACTAACCGTTGTGAATCATTTCGGATTACGACCCTGTTTACGCGACCGCGACACTTCACAGGCCGCCGAGCCGGCGCTCCGGCTTTCTACGGGACGAATCGATGAGAGGCCGCGCTCGGTACGAATGACAGCTCGCACATTGATCGGGTGAGTAGGAATCGTGTACGGTACTTCCGTGCGCTTTCTAAACCGACATGTAAACGTTCGCTCAGCGGTGGCTTAAAGGAAGAAAGAAATCTACCGTTACGGTGAATCTATATCCGTCTGAATGTATCTCAATATCGCGTCACTGATGCAGCGAACCGGACCGCCGAGATTGAATTAACTAATTATCAAGTGACTAAAGAGTGAACGCCGAGCGATACGCTCTTCGCGGTCTTTGAACCGACACGATAATTTGTTTTGAAACGTCTAGAAACATTCATACCTATATCAAACATATGCAACAACAAAAACATTTTAGTTATGAGAAACACTTATATCTTTCAGTTTCCTCATCCGTGTAGTGGCGGTGTAAGAATATCCACTACCCATATCATCCCGTGGACGACAGGGGGAAAGAAATCAGATGGGCAGCAGCGTCTTCCTTATAACGACTAAAAATAAAAAAACTGCGGTTGCCAACCCGCTTGCCAATCGTGTTAACTATGGCAAATATCCTCCCTTGCGAAGCAATCTATATGAGAGGCCTATGTTCAGCAGTGGACTTATATATACTTATATATAGGGTGTAGCGGTAATCCTTTAATTTATTCGTGTGTTGGCAGTTAAGACCATAAAATGTTTATGAGCTCCAATTAAGCTTATTTAACCGTAATTATATTTAAGTGCACATTAACATCCTATAAAAATAGTCATAATAATTAATGGAATCATTTTCAATAACGACGCAAAAGATAATCTATCAGTAAAACAACTATCTCTACGTTACCTACATAAAAATGCTGACTTATCAGTTACGTACCAAAATTGATAACGTTTATCTCAACTGGATTTTGTTTCAATTACAGGCTCGATCCAGGCGAATGGTGATTGGATGACGATCTCAGCGCGCTCCCCGGACAAGGAGCCGTCGCCACCGAAGCAGATCAACTTCGCGGAGCCACTGGTCGAGTCGGTGCGGGTTTACCTCGCTAATGAGGTGCCAGCAAAGCAGCTAGCGCTGGTCCCCGCGCCATCGCCGCCGCTGCCATCGCCACCGCCACTGCCCGCGTGCCATGCGGACATAGCCAGCGACACCGCGCGCGAAGACATCCGCGGGATAAACTTCGAGCCCCGGCTGACGCGCAATGACGTGAACAACAACGCATCTCGCCGTGCCGCCATGCCAAGCCAGGCCGAGCTCATGCAGCGTCAGCCTCTGTTGGCGCGTAACGCCAAGCCCGAGCCTCAACCTACCACAGATGAGTCGGATCCCGACCAAGAGCACTCACCTCAACGCTCCCACGCCACCGACTTCGTGGTCGAGATACCGCCCGGCACCGTCCGCGAAGAGCGCTACCCTAAGGAAATATGGAAGACTATAGTCTCATTTTTCTTCTTATTCCTCTGCGTTTGCATCAACATGATGTCGCTATCGCTCGTCCACGAACGCCTCCCAGATAGAAATACCACCCCCCCGCTCACCGACATCGTGCTTGACAACGTCACCGCGCGAGATTGGGGACTGGCAGTTTCCGAGTACCTCATAATGATATCCACGACGGTCGCCATGCTTGTAGTCATCTTCCACAAGCATCGATTCATCGTCGCGCGACGCATGTTCTTCATAATTGGCCTGCTGTACTTGTACCGCTCGGTCACCATGTTTGTGACCGTCCTGCCAGTGTCCAGTACGACGTACTACTGCAGTCCGAAGAGTAATAATACCACGCCACTGCTCGTCATCAGAAGAATGTTCTACTTGATCTCGGGCTTCGGGCTGTCCATCAACGGCAAGCACACGTACTGTGGCGACTATATCTACTCGGGGCACACGATGGTGCTCGTGCTAAGCTACCTGATTGTGGCGGAATACTCGCCGAAGAAGCTGTGGCCCGTGCACTGGGCGATGTGGGGCTCGGCGTTGCTTGGCGTTTTGTTCGTGCTCCTCGCGCACGGTCATTACACTGTAGACGTGGTGATCGCGTACTACGTGACCACGCGGCTGTTCTGGACGTTCCACTCGCTGCTGGTGACGCCGCATCGCAGCGGCGGCAGCTACAACCAGTACATGATCCAGAGGGAATGGTGGTACTGGCTGTTCACGTACCTGGAGAGGAACGTGCGGGGCCCGGTTCCACGGCGCTACGACTGGCCCTTACCCTGGCCTCGGACCAAGCTCTTCAGCCGGTTAAGCTAGTGACGCGCTCCGACTCCGCCGCCCGAACGCGTATGACGCTCACCTTCTGCGAGTGCCGCTTCAGCACCTGCAGCTCCTTGGGGCTGGTGCGCGTGCAGATCGCCAACGTGAGCGTGTAGTCGAACTGGTGAACGATCAGGTTGAGGTAGACGGTCTCCTCCCAGTCAATCTCCGGGTCGCCGATGGGCAGCTTCTTCGAGTCCTTGCGGTACACGTCGACGTCCGTCTGTGAGCACCCGGGCGCCGGATGAGTTGTGTGAACGCGTATTTAGGCTGTGCTTAGCGACCGTACGGTCCAATTAGACTTGAGGCTGCGTGTGAAATGTGATAGCAGTGCGAGCGAACGCTGTCCTCGCTTTTTAGGGAACTGTTCTAACGACTTACGCTTTCATTGTTAAATAGATTTAAGATACATTTTTTTTTCGCAATAAACAATGGAGTTATAGTCGACTGTTTATGAAATTCTCGTTTTTGTAAAGTGTATTGTATATTTTATAAGTGGTTATTGAACATGAAATTTGGAGTCTAACAAAGAACACACTATTTATTAACAAATTGTACTGTGATTAGCTTGGGATGAATTGTGAGATGAGTGCCGCTCGAGGCAAAGCTTAGTACATAGTTGTTGTAATAGAAATATTGATAAGAAATAATATTTTTATAATGTATAAAAAATAAAGTACACAACTGTTATAACTGCAAAACTTTTTGTATTCCCAAAAATATGTCCGAGAGAAATTTGTATCTTTAATCCAAATGGTGCTAATCTAGAAAATAATTTGGGAACGGCAAATTTTTGTAGTATTGGCACAAGCACCAATTATACTTTTAATACAATAGGAATGTCACAAAGTTATCAGACAATTATTGAATTGGCAGGCATAAAGCTATTAAAATGTGACAGAGATAATTTACTTCATGATTTGAAAACATAAAGCCACAAACTTATTAAAATTTAAAAACTTTCAAAAACAAGTTTAAAGTAATAGCATAATGTCTTTATGTTTATAATTTTATGCATGCATGCAAAACCAGTTTTATTTTTTATTTTGCCTTAAGTTGCCAGTGCTTAAAAATTATGTTTAAAATATTCCATTTCACACAAAGTTTATATAAACATGAAATTGTTTTATTCACTACAATAAATTGATTTCAGTGACACTTTTACAGTCACATGACTATCAAAACATAATTTGCATTGTTTATCATTCCCTGGCACACGGAGGTCAAGTAACACATAGCAGATAAATGAGATTTGTTTCAAATGTACGCATATAAATTCACCATTATTTGAAAAATAATTTAGAATAGACTTACCTCATACTTAGGCAGATAACGAGAGGAACCTTTTACATGCCTCTTCCTTACAAAGAACAGGAGGTCATCACAGTCAATAGCTTGCTCCTCTTGGAACAGGAAGTGCCTCACAAACAGATCTGTCCAGTATGTTGTTCCTTGTAGCACCACAAATCCAGAATCTGTTAACGTTGACGAATAAATTTAAATTTTATTAACTTGTATTTTGATTGCCAAAGTTGTTGCATGTATATATAGTAAATACAATAGCACAATATTAATTGACACAGTGTACTATGGTTTATTTTAGACTCTATTATGAAATAAAAAGTGCCTTCAAATTGAAAACTTGTGTAGTTGTTACTAGAACAACAAATTTCATTGTAAAATCTGCTCTAAAACTACTATTCTTTTTAAATTTTTTACTCGTTTCGCTGACATCTCAGATCACGAACACAAAGAACAATGGAGCCTTGCATAATTATGTTTCAAGTGATATCAAAACCAAACCAAATGACGCTCAACTTATTGTAAGAAGTTGCACTTATACAAATATACATCTAAAATCATTTGCAACCAACAACATGGTTTTAATTACGTATGTGTGTGTTCAGCAGTGAGCTTCTACAGACTGATAAAGATAAAAAATAATTAAAATATGTGTGCGTGAGTGTGTGTGTCACAATAAGTGGAGCATAGTTTTGGCATCACTCGAAATGTATAGCGGCACTCTGTCTACCTTTCTTTGTTATTATCTTTGTTCCTATTGAGCTTAAAATAACTATAGACAAGGAAAAATCTATTGCTGTAATTCGATTTTCATATTCATTGTATACATTGTTGATTGTTAACTGAACAGTGTTGATACAGGTTGCCTGATCACTGTCAACAGAATGATCATTCATTGTAAATAGCTTGACTGGCAAATTATTTGTAGCCTATTGACAGTACAAGGAAATGCTTTGCATTGTGTAAATAAAAATCATATAAAAAGAAGAAAAATATTTCATGACTTGTACAATCTGTTTCCAAAAAAGTAATGTTGCTCAAATGATTTTGACGCAAATGTAAAATAAATTAATCTAAGTTGTTTTTTTATTAAAAAAAAATCAAATGTGGATCAGTGGGTGAACATAAAATATAAATAACTTTTTACTTTGTACATTAAGACATCCTTTCTATTTAAACGTGTTATATCATGTGTGTAATTTATACAACCTATTCACATCTTTTTATGAACTTTTTATTTTCTTTTTTTATTATAAAGGTTTTTTTTTATCTAAACAATAATGTTTTCCACAAAAGTTAACACTAACTTATTGTTACAATCAATATTGCACGCCAAATTCCGATGTAGAGCAGTGCATTACATTACATTAATTGGTCACATTTTTATTACATGTATGCAATTTATTATTACAAGGTATATACACACAATAACATAAATTTTGATAAAACTGCAAGTACTTAGTGTTATATGTGTCTGTTTTAATATTATTGTTATTTGTAATGTTAGCACATTGTTAACATTAACCTCGTATATTATAATAACACACTTGCTAGACATTGTTATCATTGTTTTTTTTTTGTTTATTTATGTAAATAAAGAATTCTCGTCGCATAAAAATGTAATATGAAAATTAACTATATTTCTAATCATTACAAAAAAAAACATGTTTGAAAACACATTCCTTGTAATGCAGTCTCAATGAAGAACTGGCGACTGGCCAAATCGGTTTTCAGAGAAGTTTTGAGAAGATTGCTTTTTGGAATTGAATTTTTAAGGCAGAGTAAAATATATTAAATGTGAATAAATATCTTGTATTTATAACCACTGTTATATCAATAAAATTTAATCTCTCAAAAGACCTTATGGATCCTTGGACTTCAGAGTAATACTACTGAAAATAAAGTATGTAACTAACTGTTTATACAATTACTGTTGTAAATTAAAAATTCAATAAATGTTTTTATACTTAAAATTTTATTTTTAAACCCATACTTTAGAAAGTGAAGGGTTACTGCAAGTTTGTCTCAGAAAAATTAATAAATATAATAAAAAGATATTCTATATTCCTTATATTCCTAGTATTATATGTAGGTACCATTGATGTGCATAGATCTAGAGGGTTATGGAGTAAATATCAGGGATTTATCCCTTTTTGTCAGAAAAAACCTCAGATTGGTTATGTGATACAGCAACTGCTAGGCATTTACAGCATAAATCGTCATTGCATTGATTTACCCTTTTTTAAAAGGTGTTGTCAGCCTTTTAAAAAGATTAGGCTCCATTCTTGAAGGTCCCTAAGTCAACCAACTACATGGTATTTATAGTATCGCGAGTTTTATCGCGATTTGTAATGGTGATTTTTGGCGACTGGAATTCGTCCGACCATATCATCTAAGCACTCCCCGTGGTAGATGCGTTAGAATATGCAAAGGGATCCAATATATCTTGTTTCTCAGCGCCAGTTAGTCAAGTCGATCAGAAAGAACCCAGTCATCGACGATTTGGGACGCTCTGCGCTAGATGCACACAACTGGAAGGAGTTAGTACTGAGGTGCCACGGCCCACATGTGAAAACAGTATCCCAAGTGAGATCAATCTTGCAACTTTCACAAGTTGCAAACGCTGGGCCTGTATGAAATTCTGTCACACTCTACGAAGCACGCAAAGCTTTTTAGAGGCCTTCCTTCTTTTAGTTGACTGCAGAACTGAACGTCATTCGATACGTCGACGCCGAGGATGCTAGCTGAGGCAACAAGGGGAGTGCCCAGAAATTGAGTAATCAAAAGAAATCGGTAAATGCGTAAACCTGTGTCTTCGGGAAATTGAACTGGACTAGATTTAATCACCCCCAATCCAATACTTTATTTGACAAAGTCTCAACTTCAATCACAAGTGTGTTCCGGCACTCAACAACGTGTTTCCTAGAAATATTAGCATGGCCCGTGAATAAAGCATTACTTTCATTTGCATAATAATGAATGTTATTGGAAATAAAATGAAACAAACACTTTTTTCCCACGAATTAAATTAAAATTTCGTTTGTCAAACATCAACATGTTTTATAATCTACTACCGTTGCTGGTTTGCAACATATCATTGATACGGAGACAGAAGGTCAGGGTAAGCGATAGCACGCAGCCTTGTGGAACACCAGCGTTTGCAGGCTTTTAGTCGGGGCATGCACCGTTGACTATGAATCACATAATTTCTAATTCTTATTAGGAGATAAGCATCGAAAGAAAAGCTTTGTGTGAAATCCGATCGAAGGACTTCGCTATGTCAAAACTAACTGTCAAAATGACCTTCCCCTTGGACTCGACTGCCTGCTCTATTGATCAATGTGTTAGGTAAACAAGAAGATCACCAGCTGAGCGACCCAGTGCCGGTCACTAATCAGCTAGTGCTTCTCAAAGTACCGCATGAGATGACAGCTAATTTAAAGTTGATTGATTTCATTATTTTTGAAAACAAGGAAGTGATGGCCATAGGCTTGTAGTTGGACGGATTAGAGCGGTTACCTTTCTTAGGGTACTAATGTTACCTTTCTAGGGTAATAATACTAATGCTTTAGAAATTGCGACAGTCGAAATAAGAAATGTCAAAAAAGCCATTTATTTGGTTGGAGATGTAAACCATTGAGTGCGATAAATTTTTAGATCATTTATAAACAAAGACACTTTATTGTATTTTAGAACTTTGGTGATGTTATTTATAAATATAAGAAACAAAATTGGACCAAGATACATGTGAGTCATGACCATTGACAGCTACAACTTGATTTCTTCTTAGTAAATAAGATGGAAATCATGTCAACAAAGTTCCATCTACTCCTGAGCTTTTAGTTTAGATAATAGAATAGTATCGTCAACTTTATCAAATGCACTTGAGAAAACTTCTTCTGTGTCAACTTGTAAACTTTTTTCAACATCAATCAAACAAAGGATACCAGATGGCTTTCGACTGAAAGACTAGTCCTAAATCCGTGTTTAAATTCGGAAATATCGCCATCTACATTATTATTAGGTATATAAGGGATTCAAACGTTTTGAAAAACATAACAATAAAGATTTATGTTGTATTGGAAATATACTAACTAGGTACCTATTTCTTCTTTGAGAAGGTCTTACTTTTGCAAAAAATGACCTAACACAAATAGAGCTTTGGTAAGCGAGGTAGAGTTCAGTTCATTAGTTCAACAGACAGAGAGCAATAATACAAATAAAAGTTTGCCTGTAGAAGTTACCATCAGCGGTCAATTTAATTGTTAAACGATTTTTGCATACTAGATATTAAAATGCCTTCTTGTGCAGAAAATTACGCACAATATATTAATCACATTTGATATATGATACAAAAAAAATGTATTCAATCATTAATTAAAGTTATCATGATGTCATTAGAATGATATACAATTATCAGATAGAATTAGTGATATGCCGTGATACACATAGCTATAACATCCATCATGTCAATGTGCATATTATCATCATTTTGAAATTCCTTCACACTCTAATAAAAAAAAAATTACTAAGCATTCACGTAACTTATTGGTCATGAGACTTATAGAGCCATGCTTGAACTGCTTTAGAATTTATTAAATATTCCTACACACATGACATAACAACCTTTCTGACAGACAGAATTTTTTGTTTTATGGTCTAAGGCAAGCTTATCACTGTCTCTTGTGCTATTTTTAACTCTGTATGTTGATTGACAAATATATATATTCCTAATTGTACATGCCAGGGACTATCAATATACCCAGCAATTAATAGGGGCTTGCATGTATCAAATGGACCTTTACCACATATAGGCTATATACAATTTTTGTGCAGCAGCCACAGCAACACAGCAGACATGGTTACACTAAGAGTCTCTTAATTACTTTAATTATG
Source organism: Parnassius mnemosyne (assembly GCA_963668995.1). Classification (NCBI taxonomy): domain Eukaryota; kingdom Metazoa; phylum Arthropoda; class Insecta; order Lepidoptera; family Papilionidae; genus Parnassius; species Parnassius mnemosyne. Next base: position 72,541,181 of record CAVLGL010000001.1, read on the forward strand.
TGGTAGAGCTATGCTGCAGCTGCAGTTATATTAATAGTATAGTTGTAGTAGGAATGGGTTGGCTCGACCGGGGAAGGACCACACTCTCACAGAATTCCAGTGTAAAATAGCAGCTTAATACTGCTGTGTTTCGTATGGTGAGTGTAGAGAACTGGAGACCCTTTTTACTGGAACAGAGGCATTCGATCTTAGTCCTTACGGCTGACAACGCATCTGCATTTTAATTCGAAAAAGATGATAGATGTAGATGTCTAAGGGCCACAGCAACCACTTACCATCAGGTGGACTGTGTGCTCGTTTGTCACCCTTATTATTTAAAAATAATTGAATGCCTTAAGATGAAAGCAAAACTATTGATGTTATTACATACCTTGTCAAAATCGCCAGTGAAATTCAAATTCTCATCAAGAGCTCTAACCAAAAATGAAACCATGTTAGCCCTCTTAATACTTATATTTTTGTTCAGTATGTTAAAATTATTTAATGCTCGTCCTTTTATATTAAAGTTTATAACATTAGTCTTATTCAGACTTCACATTATTAATGTCATTTTAAGAAATGTCATCAACAAACATTATGCATTGATATTCATTGCAGTCATTCATACATATATAACAACAATAATATAGGACTTAGAATGCTACCCAGTGGTACTCCAAACTTATTTATTTTATAATTTAAACTATCAGATGTAATCCTGTTTCCCTCGCTTATCCTATTGATTTCTACACACTGGTGTCTATTTTCTATATGAGTTTTAAGCCAACAGTGAGAAAAACCTCTGATCCCTGATCACTAAGTTATGTAGGTAAATGAAAGCTAAAGTATAATATGGAATGATTTCTTATGTAATGATTTCTTTTAATGATCTCTAATATTTACACATATACTACACATTACATGAAACTAATTTTACAGATTTTATTGCTTTTAAAATGTGTGTGCCAAAGTAAATGTTTATTTCACAGCCTTAATAGTTACATTTTTATCGCCCAGAAATACTTACTCCCTCACCCCCTCCTGCCAAACAATTCTAAATTTTTACCAATAACATTTCACGGCCCTTGCCACATTTCACTTACCCGCTATTGAGTATTGTTAATGAGAAGTAAGTGAAGGGATGAGCAGATGGCCCACCTAATATTAAGCTCTACCCTCTGCATATAAAGTAGCAACATAAGTTTTGTCTTCCCTTAAGTGAATAAGAGAAGGCCGTGTAGTACGGCATTGCCTCCATCACCCTAAGACGAGAAGGAGACTATAATGTCTGATGTGTAGGGACCAATACCAATAAAGCAATTCAAAGGCACCACCACTTGGCAGCCCTACTATGCGTGAGTACGACTGTTACAAGCGCAAGAGCGACAAAAGGATCTCCGACTAATATTAGTATTGTAAGTTTATATACATGATATCAAATCCAATGATTTTCTACTGACTTCAAAAAGGAGGAGGTACTCAATTCGTCTGTATGTTATTTTTATGTATGTTACCTCATAACTTTTTTTTGGGTGAACTGATTTCGATGATTCTTTTTTTATTTGAAAGCTGGTACTTCTCATGTGGTCCCGTATAAATTTGATCAGGGTCTGACCAATAGTTTTTGAGTTATTGTTATTAATTTATATTGAAATCAGTAGTACAAAAATTTTAATTATAAATTATAAAATTACAAGAGATCAATTAGAAGGGAGAGAAGTCTAATGTATATGTATGCATATTGTTAATCTTCATTCACCCAGGCTGAATACTAATTTTAATTCCTTGTACTTGGACAGAGTTTTACTGTAGGAATTGACATAAATATTGCAAAAATAGTTAATTTTCAATAATTCTTTTCTCAAAAAGTATGCGTTTCCGCATGTTTCAACTTTGCCTGTGTGCTTATAATAATGTATCCTTTCTGTAAAAATATCAACCTCCAACTCGACGGACGTCAATGAAAAGCTAAGCCGATACGCGTCCTTGGCGGTTTCTGGGCCCCCACACTTCTAAAAAACTTGGAACTTTGAATTATCATAGAATGAACTTTTATGGAAATACTAAGTTTCTAGATATATAGAAAAAAAGTATGAAACTCACCATCCTTCATTAGTTGACGCATTTCCTTGGTTCGCTGGAAGTTGATTTCCTCGAGCAGTTGTTCGAGCATGGAGGCATCTTTTAAATACGTGGAGCCTCCCAAAGCCATCTTGAAGCCAATAATAACAAACCCCGTTCAACACAACACATAAACACCTCATATGTCAACAGATCCCAAAGATAGCAGAAACTACAAATAAACTTATTTCTTCTAAATCATAACTAACAATGTTATTGAAAGTCGTTAAAAATAATAACTGTACTGTATTTTCTTTTAATTTGACTATACTTTTCAGTACATACAAAATAATTTCAGTCAATAAATATAATCTTAGCCGAAAAGTCTTCACCGCGGATGCCAGAAATTATTACCAACTGTCATGTGTCATGTCAATCTGTCAGAATTAAGTATAGGCCGAGTATGGCGGGGACGGGGATCAGCCGCGCAGATCGGGTCTCTTCTTCTTGATAACTGGCTTTACGGCTCTGGGATCTAGCCTTTCTGAGCGTGAAGTTACAATATTATATTATAATAATTATTCTTCATAGTATTATTATTATTATAAAGCCATTTATTTCCTTAACAAAATTATTAAAATACATTTCATTAATTATTAATTTCATTAAATAATTTAAAATAGAAACAAAACAAACATAATCAGATCATGAAAGAAAATACATTTAAATAAGATAAAATTATCGTTACAATCAATATTTTTTTTTTATTTATCTTATTATTGTTAAGGACCTCTCTATGAGTATAGGCCTCCTCCAGATTTTTCCACTTTTCCCTATCCTTGGCCACTGAAATCCAATCGTCTCCAGCAAACTTTTCAATTTCATCCGTCCATCTTTCTAGAGGTCTACCTCTTTTTCGTTTTCCAGTAGGGCCAGCCCATGTAGTGACCTTCTTAGTCCATGTTTTATCTTCCATACGTGCAATATGCCCCGCCCATTTCCATTTAAGTTTCTTGCAATGAGATAGAGCATCTATAACATTTGTTCTTTTTCTAATTTCAGTATTTCGTTTTTTGTCTTTACGTTTCAGATTAAGTAGGCTTCGTTCCATAGCTCTCTGGCATGTTTCAATTTTTCTTTTCGTGTAGGTGTTGTATATCCAAGTTTGGCTTGCATAGGACAGACAAGGTAGAATACATGAATCTAAAATTTTCTTTTTAAGTTTTAGAGGAAAGTTCGACTTTAAGATTTCTTTGTAATTCCAGAATTTTGCCCAGGTCAAATTTACACGTCTGTTAAGTTCATCACGGTGTCTAGATTTCTTAAAAGATACCTCTTTACCTAGATATACATATTTTTGAACATACTCCAATGTTTGGTTGTTTACTTCAATAGGCCTTTCTAAGTTGTTGGACAATATTTTTGTTTTATCTGTGTTTAGTTCCAAGCCAATAGCGTGACTGACAGAGTGAAGTTCTTTTATCATTTCTTCGAGTTGTGATGCTGTTTCTGAAAATAAGACTATATCGTCAGCAAATCTTAAGTTACTTAAGTATTTTCCTTGTATATTTATGCCTTTTTTGGACCAATTAAGTTGCTTCATGATACTTTGAAGCACGGTAATAAATATTGTTGGTGATAAGGGATCTTCCTGTCTGACACCCCTACAAATGTTTATTTCTGGACCCTTTTTGTCTAGTTTTACTCGACTTATACTTTTTTTATAGATGTCTTGTAGAAGTTCAATCGTTTCTAATGGTACTTTACATTCTATCAGACCTTTCCACATACTAATGTGGGATAATGAATCGAAAGCCTTTGCATAGTCTATAAAAGCTAGGTATAGCGGACGTCTTTGTTCTTCGTATTTCTCTATGACCTGCTCAACAGTATGTATATGGTCTATAGTCGAGAAACGTTTTCTAAAACCTGCTTGTTCTATTGGTTGGTATTTTTCAGTGATAGTACTAATGCGTTGTTCTAAACATGAGGCAAATAACTTATAGAGGCTTGGTTGTAAACTAATAGGTCGATAGTTTGAAATATCAGCAGGATCTCCTTTTTTATATAATAATGTTATGTCAGATTCTGCCCATTTTTTTGGTATCCTTCTAAACTCTAGGATTTTATTGAAAAGTGTTGTGAGAATTGGCGCTAATAGATATTTCCCTATTATAAATATCTCGTTGGGTATATTGTCTGGCCCGCAGCTTTTGTCTTTCTTTAGAGTCTCTATCTTCCTAATGACCTCAGCTATTGTAAATCTTTGGAACTGGTGTGAATGTGGGGATGATAACTGTCCAGCATTTACTTCAGAAGTGTTCATTGGAGAATTTGTTTGCTCTGCATATAAGTTTTTATAGAAATTAGTTGCTGTCTCTATTATTTTAGGTCTAGAGTAAATTTCTTTTCCGGTTAGTTTTTGTTTTAGATTTGGAATCCAGGTTTTGAATGAGTTCAGTTCATCATCACAGTTCACTTCATAGTATACTACTTCACAATATGTCGATGCGTCACATTGTACAGCCCTTGGGAGATTTTGACGGTAACTTGAGCCAGCAGACAGCTGACGGTTGGCGATGGTATCTCAAGGCGCCTAAGCAGACAGGCACCTTATTTTGAGAATCACATCACTATCAGAGCACTTGTTTCACAGTTTCCAATAATAGTTCACATGCGCAAATACTTAATACACAAAAACGCACCACTTTTACATATCAAAGTCCACTTCAAACCATTATTTAAACAATAAAACAGGAGCAACAAACTGCCGCCGGTCAAGTTCCCGCCAAAACTCCGCGCAGATCGGCTGCCTGCCCACTCCAAAGAGTATATAATAACCACGAGCCCACAAACGTTGTAACCAGTAAGCACGGTTAGGCCTCTGCCTCGAACTTTGCGGGCTGCGGGGCGGCGGCGGTGGCGACGCTGGAGCGGGGCGGGCAACGTAGACCCATTCTCGAAACCAGCGGGCAGATCGCGCGACACTATAGCGGCGTAATGATGTGTTCATAGTTGTGTTGTCGAGATATTTGCGAATGAAATATCTGAACAACGGCGACAACATCTTTTTGATTTAAATTTATTCTTAACGCTCGATTTATTGTGGGAAAAAGAAGAAGTGAATCCCTACTATAGGGCAAGGAAAAAAAAAGACGAGGTTTATCGAAATTACGATATCGAAGTACGATGATTAGTTATTTCAACAATCACAGATTTGTTATTATTTGATAGTATATTTTATTATGAGGTTGATATACCTAGTGTTGAGTATTACCCATACATATATGATTCCTTAGAAAGGTACATGTCTTCATTCTTCACTTAACTCATCTAGAAGAGCTTGATTATTTTTTGTCTCACTCTAAACTTTTGTACTGGCGTGAATTTTTTCATTTGTGGAAGCAAACTCATTAAAAAGTAGTCGTCTAGGGCCGGGTCCAGACGAGTGTAACGTGTAATGTAAGATTACGTGTAATTTAGCGTCAACAGTGTGGACGGCACACGAACTCAAAGCGAATTGTGTAGGCGAAACTATTTCAAAAGCTGTTTCCACTCAGTTACTACGAACATGCCGAATAGGAAGGTCGTGATAGCTGGTGCGGCTTTTATTTTCATGTATTTACTAACTGAAGACCGGAAACGTCGAAAGCGTCGATGGTGGAAAACTAAATTGTATAAAAGAAGATCTTCTTTACTTGTGGAACTAAAATCTCAGCATATAAGTGGTCAATATAAAAACTTTACCCGGATGTCGCCTACTGACTTCGAATATTTGTTAACAATCACTGCGCCTAAAATATCAAGACAAGACACTATAATGAGATCTGCAATTTCGCCGCAAGACAGACTGACTCTAACACTAAGATTTTTGGCAACAGGAGATTCATATACTAGCCTTCAACACACCTTCAGAATTTCAAAACAGTCAATGTCTTGTATTGTACCAGAAGTTTGTGAAGCGATTATAGAAAATAACAAATTAAGGTATTGTATTAAGTAGGGTAAGCAAAATTAAAATTATACCAAAATTACAGTTATAAAGTTAAATCAAATTATCGACATAGTCTGCATCTTCCAATTATGTAGTACAATTTTTTTTTCAAATCAGGTCATTCACAAAATCTACATCTTCATATGAAGTTTGGGATGATTCTGAGGGAACAGGTGAAGCATATGGAGCTGTAGGATAACTTGTCTGATTCTGACCTGTTGAATACCCTGATGTATATGATTCTGAGCGATTAGATAAAGAAGGTGGTTCATTACAGTATCTTGATGAAGGAACCGAGCCTGTTGTATACCCACTGTAATTGAATTGAGAATTGAATGCCGATGGATTATAATGTTGAGAAAAGTTAGTGCATCCTTCATCGGCTTTGAATATTATGGCCATTATTGCTCGCTGCACGGCATTTTTAGTACTTCTGTTATATTGTTGCATCTTGCTGCATATAAAATTTGAAAAGATTTCATTGTCAAAATTATTTGGATTATTGTTTCGGGGTTCAGGAGTAGGACTAGAAGCAGCACTCTTAAGCAGGCCAAGCGCCTCCGAAAGCATACCCATTTTTTTATTTTCGTCTGATTTCTTTTTTTGGGGGGCCTGACCAGTTGATGATATAAATTCTGAACCGTTATCATTTTCTGCACTTGTAGATGCTCTCTGTTCCGGTTCATTTGTAATCTGTAATAAAAAAGAAATTCATTGTTTCAGATGCCAACAACAGAGTCAGAATGGATCTAGATCTCAAACAGATTTGATGAATTGTGGAATTTTCCCCATTGTGCCGGAGCCATGGACGGTAAACATGTCATTTTTGGGGCTCCGGTACATAGTGGCACAGAATATCGTAACTACAAATCGAATTTCAGTATAGTGATGTTTGCTTTAGTAGACGCGGAATATAATTATAAATTTCTGGATGTCGGATGTCAAGGCCGAATTTCAGATGGTGGACTTTTTAAGGAAACTGAATTATATAGAAAACTAGAAAATAATTCGTTAAGATTGCCTGCATCTGAAGCACTGCAAGGTAGAAACAAAGTAGTACCATATGTTTTTGTGGGAGACTCCGCCTTCCCTTTACAAAACAATATAATGAAACCCTATCCAGGAGAATACCCCAAGGGATCGCCGCGAAGAATTTTTAATTACCGGTTAAGCAGAGCTAGCAGGATTGTAGAAAATGTATTTGGTATCACAGCATCTGTGTTCAGAGTTTTACGAAAACCTATGCTCCTTCAGCCCGAAACCGTGGAGACTATAGTCATGGCTATTGCACACTTGCATAATTTTTTGAGAAACACGGATTCATCTAAAAACTTGTATGCACCCCCTGGATCACTTGACAGTGACCAAAACGGAAGATAATGTGAAGGTAGTTGGCGGAGAGATACTGAAATGTCATCTTTACTTCCATTGAATAATGTACCTAGAAGGGCTACCTTAACAGCAAAACAAATTAGAGATGAGTTTAATGACTATTTTATGAACGAGGGTACAGTTTCTTGGCAGAATACATATTGTTAAGTTTTTTATCAAGTCGAAGGAAACTAGTTCAATGCAGTTACCTCTGTGTTGCGTCGTTTCTTTGGATTATTTCGATCTCCTAAAAATGCGTTTCATCCCCACCTGTAAAATAAATTACAAGAAATAAAACAACAGTTTAAAAAAAGACAAGGACGGAAGATCATACAATAAAAGTAATAATTGTACTAATAGCAAGTAAGTGATAATACCTAATAAGTAACAACTAAATTAATAAATAAAAGTATGTAATATGTAAAGCAACAGAAATTTATAATAAAACATACCTTTTCCGGAACTATGACTCTTCTTTACTTTTCCTTTTTCTCTTCGATGTGAAGCAAGCAAACTAATCATTTTGTTTTTGCATTCTTCCACATCTCTTCCCAATGAATGAGCAATATCACTCCAATCATCGTTTTTCAGATATTTTTTGAAGTAATGCGGGTTTTTTGGATCCCAAATAACAGGGTTTTCTTGATACAAACTAATAAGTTCAAGCGATTGTTCGTCACTCCACATCATGAACGTACACACGATACAACCGTCACGAACGCCGTCCAAACGAGCACTGCGAGCGCCTTTGTGTTCGCGCGAAAAGCCGACAGCCGATGGATCAACCCCGAGCGCCGCGCGAGCGTTACATGTAATGCTCGTAGTGCCGTCCACACGTAGAATTCGTGTTACATTACACGGTGGATTACATTACACGTTACACTCTTCTGAACCCGGCCTTGCTCTTGCTCTTGCACGTCCGAGGACATTTCCACACGTCACAAAAATAATTTGCACAACACTGCAATGCAGACGCGCGGGCAGTCACCGCTTGACTGGAGTGCACCGCTCGTTGCCCGCCCCTGCGCCGCTGCCGCGCCGCTGTTTTCGAGGGTTGGTCCATTTGATATTTCGCATAAGATCCTGCCGCTCACACGCCCATGCCGCCGCCATCCCGCTGCCCGCAAAATTCGAGGCAGAGGCCTAAGTAAGTATTTATTGGGAATTATTAATTAGCAACAAATATCTAATAGTGTGTAATGTGTATCTAAATCAATAAACATTACGTATATATTCATTATGAATATTGAGTACGATATTGTACAAAGCAATGATAGATTAGAGTATAACAGTGGGAGAACCAGGCGGCGGATGGGCCGGCTCGAACCGGGGTGGTACCACGACCTCACAGAATACCAGCGTGAAGTAGAAGTTTACTTCTGCATTTCACCCGGTGAGTGTAGGTGACCGGAGGCCCAATTCCCCCCCTCCCCCTCTTAACATGGGAGCGGAGTTAAATAGATTATTACCCCAGGAGGGTACTAGCACTCCTGGTGATGGAGAATCCCTCGCTGATCATCCACGCCAATCTACCTTACTTTTTCTGAGCATGGGTGCTCAGGCTGCACCGCGTATTCGGGGGGGGGGGGGGGGGGGTGTCGAAAATCCACTCAAGACGAAACCTGCTCGGGGCAAACGGAGCAATAGAACAAAGACAAACCCTGCCACACTTTACGTGACTTTTATTTTTTTATTTTTATTTTATTTATTAAGATATACAAACAAATGTACAAAGGTATTTATAAAAGTATTATCAAAAAAGAGTATAATATATGTACATTCAACACCGTATACCACATATTAGTATAAACAATAAGTAATAAGTAACGAGTTGAAGAGAAAAAATTACTATCACAAAAAATATATAAGTATTAAACAGTATAAGAGACGTTTGCACAAATAAAATTTTAAATTTGTAATACCTGTAATTTATCTATACAAATAAATAAAATTGAAGTGTCTGTTTGTAATGTCAAAATTACAGTTTTTTTTTAAATGCATATGAAAGTAAATACGATACCTATAACTAAAATACAATTTTTAAAATTTTTGTCTGTCTGTCTGTCTGTCTGTCTGTCTGTTTGTTCCGGGTAATCTCCGAAACGGCTGGACCGATTTTGACGGGACTTTCACTGGCAGATAGCTGATTTCATAAGGAGTAACTTAGGCTACTTTTATTTTAGAAAAAGAATCAGGGTTCCGCGCAGAAACATAAAAACCCTAACACGCGAACGAAGTCGCGGGGAACAGCTAGTTCTTAATATATTTTTTAAAGCACATATTTGAGGCAGTAAAAATATCAATATCGCTAAAGTAATCATTATATGATTGCACTATGCGTCTTAATGGGGAACGAAGACCAGCGTTAGTACGACAGATTTTTGTCATAAATAGTTTATGTGAGTATTTCTCACGAATACGTTGTGAACCACTTGGAACGCGATAGAATATTTGATTAGTGAGTTGAATACAATCGATATCATTATGACATAGTTTATACAAATATAAATTATTTATAAGTATCCTTCTTTTGTAAAGAGGTAGGAGCGAAAATTTATCTAATAAATTAATATAACTTGAATACGATCTGTGATAGCATCTATAGTTAACGGTTTTTAAGAATTTACGTTGGATACGCTCTAACTGAAGATTGTATTTCTCATAGAATGGGTTCCAAATGATAGAGGCGTACTCCAATATCGGTCTGATCAGAGAATTAAACAAGTAGATATATGAATTGGGTCGAACGAATTCACTACAAGAGCGAATAATAAAACCAAATATACAAAATGCTTTGTTGGTAATATAGTTAATGTGATCGTTAAAATCAAGTTTTGCGTCTAGTATTTTTTTTTTTTTTTTTTTTTTTATAGGATAAGGGTGACAAACGAGCACACAGTCCACCTGATGGTAAGTGGTTGCTGCGGCCCATAGACATCTACATCTATCCTCTGTTACAAATCAAAATGTAGATGCGTTGTCACCCGTGAGGACTAAGATGGAATGCCTCATTTCCAGTAAAAAGGGCCTCCGGCCACCTGCACTCACCAAGCGAAACGCAGAGGTAAACCTCTACTTCACGCTGGTTTTCTGTGAGGTCGTGGTACTACCCCGGTTCGAGCCGGCCCATCCGTGCGACAGCAAAAGCTGTCGCGTGGCTCTACCACTGTTAAAGAGTATTATTAGTATAACTCCTAGATCTTTAATTAGATCCACCTTACATAACTCTGTATTATTAATAGTATATGTATTATTTATAAGATTACGCTTCTTTGTAAATGTTATTGATTTACATTTATCAACATTAAGCTGTAGTTTATTTTTAGTACAGTACAAAGATAAGCGATAAAGATCACTTTGTAACTTAAAGTTGTCATCAGCGCTTAAGATTGGCAGGTATACCTTTAGGTCGTCAGCGTAAAGTAGGAAATGGCTGTGATGAAAGCAATTGTTGATGTCATTGATAAATAAGATAAACAGCAAGGGACCGAGAATAGAGCCTTGTGGTACACCTGATGTGACAGTAACTAAGTTAGATGAATGGCCGTTGACGACAACTCTCTGAGTTTTTTTTTTGTAATGTAAGAATGAAACCATCTGAGCAAATCACCACGAATCCCATTAAAAGCAATTTTCTTGAGTAATATATAGTGATCTACTTTATCGAAGGCCTTACGGAAGTCAGTATACACAGAATCGACCTGTATTCCCTTATCCATATGTTCAAATAAGTATGTAGTATAAACGAGGAGATTACTTCCTGTGGATCGTTTTTTAACAAATCCGTGTTGTTCGGGTATGATTATATTGTGAAGGACAGGATAAATAACATTATGTACTAATCTTTCAAACACCTTTGACAATACGGATAGTAATGAGATTGGCCGATAATTCTCTACGTCGTTCTTGGATCCCTCTTTATGAATAGGAGTGATATTCGCTGTTTTCCAAATAGCAGGAAAGACACCATCTTGAATGCACTTATTGTAAAGAATCGTCAGAGGAACACAGATTGTGTCCGCTGTATATTTAAGGAAGAAAGGAGGAATACCATCCGGTCCAGATCCCTTGCAAACATCTAAATTTTCAAGTTCTTTTTTTACCATATCAACAGTGAAATTTATAGTAGAAATAAAGCCATTTAGACTAGAATTGTTTGGTTCTGTTAAAAAATTACTATCAGATGTAAACTTCTCTGAATCTAAGTTAGATGGTTCAAATACGGATTTAAAGAAGCTTGAAAACAGATTACATGCTTCGTCTGGTAAGTTAGTTGCTTCCTGTTTGTATTTGATATTATCTGGAATACTATTGCTATCTCTACGATTATGAATGTATTGCCAAAATTTCTTAACATCTTTTCGTAGGCCATCTTCTATGGTATTCATGTACTTGCGAAAACTTTCTGCAATATCAGGGGACTTTATTCAAACCTTAACGCCGTCCACTACCATCTGAAGACGACAAAGCCGGCCTTACACTTTCTAACCGAGACACAGGTGTCCTCTCTGGCTGATACTTCGTATCTCTCCTACCCGGAGTACAAATTAAAACACTCCTTAGTGCCCCGGGCTGGAGTTTACAGCGACGACCAACCCCGCGTCTACGGGTGCCTCTATAGATCCCATAGCGGTAATGCCGACACAGACCGACTCATCGACCAGGTCTAAATGGCTGCAAACTCCGTGCTACGACAGGTTCCATCCGCAGAGATCGTGATGCTCGGTGATTTTAACGCCCACCATGCTGAATTGGCTTGGCTCACGTTTAATCGATCATGCTGTTTATGACTTTGCTTTGGCATATGGTCTGACACAACTGGTTAGTTTGCCTACGCGGATCCCAAATGTGGAGGATCATGTACCTTCCCTGTTGGACCATCTGCTGACCTCTCAGAAATCAGAAATGGGAATTTTTTTATTGGCCATAATATAACTATAGGGGATTTCCTACATTTCACACAAACATGCAATCATACAGCCACACACACGCGCATTTACACTATACACTCTTCCTATCCATTGGTCGATGTTTCGTAGATTCGATCACGTGCGGCATCATCGATACAACACCATATATGGTAATATCGTGAGGCACGCGGTATCTACTGACCTTCTGACGTACGTCAGCTACGACGTTTCTTAGGCATGGTCAATTTTTACAGGCGCTTCTTGCCACGTGCGATAGAAAAGTAAGCGCCACGTAAAAATTCATTAAAAGGCGTGCTGAAAAATAAACAGCCAAACATTTTATTTAGACGAATCTTTAAAAGCTTTCAAGGCCTGCAAAGAAAGTCTTTCTGACGCTGCATTGTTAGTGCATCCCGATTGCCAGGCAAAACTTGCTCTTGTCATAGACGCTCGGACAAGGCAATAGGAGCTGTATTACAACAGCTGAAAGACGACGCATGGCAGCCCATAGCTTTTTTCTCACGCAAACTTAGCACGTCTCAAAAAAATATTCACCTTATGACAGGGAGCACCTGGCAATATATGAGGCCATCAAATATTTTCGTCACATGCTGGAAGCTAGAAATTTTATAGTGTACACTGACCATAAGCGGTTCAGTTTCGCATTTCATGAACGAAAAAGGAACTGTTCTCCTAGGCAGTACAGACACTTGGATTATATATCCCAATTCACCACAGACATCCGACACATTTCTGTTGAAGTTTTGGAAGCTCCGATAGACCACGAAGCTTTAGCAAAAAGTCAGGTTTCTGACCCCGAGTTAGAAAAGCTTATCCGAGAAGGCTCTTCACTGCGTCTTGAAATATTAACCATACCTGGAAGCCATTTGATAGCTTACATTCCTTAAGTCACCCTGGCACAAATGCTACTGCTAAATTAATATCTGAGAGATTTGTTTGGTCGAACGTAAGGAAGAGCTGTCGTGAATGGGCTAAAACTTGCTTATCATGCCAAAGATCCAAAGTAAGTCGACATGTTACAACCCCACTTGGCACATTTAAGCCACCTCGTGCACATTTTAAACAGATCCATATAGATTTAGTCGGACCGTTACCACTATCGGAGGGCTACCGCTATTATTTAACGTGTGTCGATCGTATTACACGTTGGCCCGAAGTCGTCCCAAACACCAACATAACAGCAGAAACAGTCGCTAAGGCATTGCTGTCATGTTGGATATCTAGATTCAGTTGCCCAACAGAAATAGTTACAGATCGCGGACGTTACTTTGAGCCTGCGTTATTTCAACACCTTGCAAAAATAGCGGGATTTCAACACCGACGCATAACTCGTCTTCCTACGGGAGGCTCTATAGATTGGCCGATTAGGACGGGATGCGGTATTTTTTTTGCATCCTACCTTTGGGGCCGGGTTCGCTTCTCATCGGATGATCCCGACGTGGTTGCTCATTCTGTCGCTGATGTGGTACTTCAGGGAATGAAATTATTTATTCCATCATCTGTAGTGCATATCGGAAGCAGAACTCAGCCATGGTTTGGTCACTCCTGTAAAATTGTATCACGCTATTAGTAGGAGTGCTACCGGGCCTGGGCTGACGCATTAACGTCCTGGAATTTAAACACCAGCGCTCTTAAAAAGAAGTATAATTCCGCCTCCAGGTCCTTCAAAAGTGTCATTGCCAAGGCAAAGTCAGAGCACATCGGCAGAATTGGCGAGAAACTAGTTCGCCTCCCTTCGAGGACAGGTGTATTCTGGTCTCTCGCCAAGGCTGTTCAAGGGAACTTCTGTCAGCCATCTCTGCCAAATCTGCACATGGTGGACGACTCACTGGTCCATGCCGCAAAGGAGAAAGCCCATCTGCTAGATTCTCTCTTTGCTTCCAACTCGACTCACGCTGACGGGGAGAACACACCACCGACCAACCCGCGGTGTGAGTAATCTATGCAGGAAGTGCTGTTTACACAGCGTTCGGTACTTAAAGCACTCCTCTCCCTGGACGTCAACAATTCAAGTGGGCCTAATGGAGTCCCACCTATTGTGCTGAAGACGTGTGCTCCGGAGTTAGCACCGGTTTTAACGCGTCTGTTTTGGTACTCCTATTCCCTAGACGTAGTCCCGAACTCATGAAGACAGCTTGGTGCAGCCGATTCCTAAAAATTACAGGCCTATCGCTATCACCTCCTTGTTTTCCAAAGTAATGGAAACTATTATTAACTGCCAGCTAATGCAGCACCTTGAGGATCACTATCTGATTAGTAACCGCCAATACGGTTTCCGTCGAGGTCGCTCAGCTGGTGATCTTCTAGGTTACCTAACCCATAGATGGGCGGAGACAGTGGAGTCCAAGAGGGAGACGTTGGCCGTTCGATTGGAAATAGCGGAGGCCTTCGATCGGGTTTGGCACAAAGCGCTTCTTTCAAAACTTCCTTCTTATGGGCTTCCCGAGAAATTGTGCAATTGGATCACCAGTTTTCTTGCAGACCGGAGATCAAGGTCGTAGTAGATGGTGCATGCTCCGATTACAAGCCAATTAATGCTGGTGTTCCACAAGGTTGCGTGATGCGTTGATAATAACGCTGTTTCTTCTGCATATCAATGATATGTTGCAAACTGGTAACATACATTGCTATGCAGACGACAGCACTGGTGATGCTCTATACACCGGCCGTGCCAATATTTCTCGGGAAAACGTCGCCGAGTACCGGACCAAACTTGTATCTGAAGTCGAGTCGTTGCTGAACAAAGTCTCGGATTGGGGGCGAATAAATCTAGTCCAGTTTAATCCTCAGAAGACTCAAGTTTGGGCGCTTACCGCTAAAATGAACCCTTTTGTCGTATCTCCTTAGTTTCAAGGCACTCCCCTTGTTGCCTCAGCCAGCATCGGAATCCTCGGCGTCGACATATCGAGTGACGTGCAGTTTCGTGGTCACTTGGAAGAGAAGGCCAAATTGGCCTCTAAAAAGCTTGGCGTGCTCGGCAGAGCGGGACAGTATTTCATGCCGGCACACCGCCTGCATCTTTACAAGGCACAGCTTCGGCCTCACGTGGAATGCTGTTCCCATCTCTGGGCAGAGGCTCCCCAGTGCCAGCTCCTTCCACTTGACCGCATCCAGCGCAGAGCGCCTCAAATCGTCGACGACCGTTAGTCCTTTCCGATCGGCTCGATTCATTGGCACTGCGAAGAGATGTTGCATCCCTTTGAATTATCTTTACCACGGGGAGTACTCTGAGAAATTGTTCGGATTAATCCCAGCCACCAAATTTCACGAACGCACATCGCGTTAGAACTCCCCATACCTCAACTGGATGATTGGTGGTCCACCACTGTGTGATTTAGAAGATGTTTTCTTCCTCGCATAACTTCCTTGTAGAATCGATTACCTTCAGCGATTTTTCCGGACCGATACGACTTAGGGACCTTCAAGAAAAGAGCCTACTCCCTTTTAAAAGGCCGGCAACGCATCTGCAATTCCCCTGGTTCCCCTGGTGTTGTAGTTGTTCATGGGCGGCGGTAGTGACTTACCATCAGGTGAGCCGCATGCTCGTTTGCCCCCTCTTCTATAAAAAAAATCTGGTAGTAAAGCTTTTTGGTCTCTCGCCAAAGCGGTCGACAGAAACTTCTGTCGGTCTACACTGCCTTCGCTGGTAATACCACATGGCTCACTGGCGCATACACCTAAGAGGAAAGCGGACTTACTTGCTTCTCTTTTTGCTTGCAATTCCCGTCTGGATAGTAGCAACAGCGTACCATCTCAATTACCTCACTGCGAAACCCCTATGTTAGAGATCCGTATCACCAACAAAGAGGTTCTTAAAACCTTGCGAAGTCTAGACATGAGCAAATCTAGTGGACCTGATGGTATACCAGCTATATTTCTATAGGTCTGTGAACCTGAGTTGTCTCCTGTGTTGACACGCTTGTTTCGCTTCTTATTCAGGACTGGAATAGAGCCCAAATTTTCGAAGCTGGCCAATGTGCAGTCTGTGTCTAAAAAAGGTAGCCGTACCGACCCTGCCAACTATAGGCGAATTTCAATTACCTCCATACTCTGCAAGTTTACGGAGCGTATATTGAACGCCCACCTCATGGCATACCTAGAGCAAAATGATGTCCTCAGTGATCGCCAGTACGGGTTTCTCCGAAATCGATCAACTGGGGACCTTCTAGTGTATGCCACTCACATATGCGACGAAGCCCTCGAGAACAGTGGTGAAGCACTTGCTGTTTCTCTCGATGTTTCGAAGGCCTTTGAGAGGGTTTGGCACGCTAGTTTAATGTGCAAGCTTTCAGCGTACGACTTATCCCCTGGCCTGATTGTCTGGCTGAAGGACTTTCTGATTGAACGGTCTCTACGTGCCGTCGTCGATGGCTGATCATCCGATATTGTGGCGACTAACACCGGTGTTCCTTAGTTCCTTCTCTCGGCAACTCTCTTCCTGCTGCATATAAATGATTTGCTCATTCCAAGTATCTATGGGTATGTAGACGACAGCACAGTTGTGGAGAAATACCGACCAAGTGCCCGGGCCAGTCGGGATTGAATCCAGTCAGAGAAAGAGGCTATGGTTGAGCGTGTGAATCTCACACTACAGGAATGGGGCGATGCAAATCTCGTGAGATTTAACGCCTCCAAAACACAAGCGTGTCTTTTCACCGCTAAAAGAAGCCCGCTCACCTTGGCTCCTACTTTCCGGAATGTATCCTTCGAGTACACTGACCGCCTTCAGTTGTTAGGGGTTGAATTTTCTCCGAACTGGGTGGTTCATTGAGTCCAGAGCCAAAGCAGCCGCAAGGAAACTTGGTGTCCTTGCTAGGGTGCGGCATTACTTCACACCGGGGCGGGGCAGCTTCGTATCATATAAGCGCAAGTCCGGTCGAGCATGGAGTACTGCTGTCACATCCATATGTGAGAGGCCATGCTAGTGCTGCAAAATGCCACCTGGCAGCGTTGGACTGAGTGGAGACGTGCTAAGAGGCTCATTGGTGACCTTGATTTGGTTGAAACCAATCTTGTCAGCCTCGAGCACAGGCGCAGACTAACCAGTCTACCGGGCCCCGAAATTAAAAAGTCCGGGACTGGGCGGGCTGCATCACTACTGGCTGAAGGGATTCATGGTGTCTCAAGCTGTGCTTATCCGATAGTTTCTAAAGGCTTTCAACCAGTAGTCGCTCGCGAGCCTCTTCACTACTAGGATCACTCACTTGGTTCCTAAAGATCTGGATACCACAGACCCGAGCAACACGTGTCTACCTACCATATATAAGACACTGGCATCCATTTTGAGAACGAGAATCACTCGTCACTGGGACTTAAATAAGGTGATATCACGCGCTCAAACTGGATCTCGGGGCGAAGGTCGTGAAACCAAGGAAACACTTGTCATTGACGCGATCATTGGCAAAGTGGTAAAAGACAATCTTCAGAATTTCTCTGCCGCCTGGATAGACTACAGAAAGACATTTGACTCAGGGGATTTCAGCTTTTGTAGGGAGGGAAAAAAGTGACCCAACTGTACGAAATGGAGGATAACAATCCATCTTATGGAATTGCTAAACATCATTTGTGAGTTTTGCAATTCTATTAGATTGGAGCTGGGGACGGATAAGTGTGTGGTCCTCCATGTTGAAAGGGGGTAGGGTTGCTAACTCGGAGGGCAGAGACTTGTCTGTGCTTATCAACACTAGAACCCTTTCCGAGGCCGAAACATACCGACACCTGGGTATGTCTCAGAATATGAGTATCGATGAGGCGTACATGAAACAATCGGTTTGTGATCTGTTTTCTGCACGCACAAAAGTGCTTAACAGCCTCTTGCCGGGCGTGAATAAGGCAGGCGCATATTGGGTCATACCCGTTGTTATATATATCTTTGGCATATTAAGGTGGGCTCAAATAGAACTTAACGGCCTTTGTCTGCGTCCCACAGGACGCATCACCCAAATCTTCAGTAATGAGGTTGTAATTGCCGTGAAAACACGATAGAACCGGCTTTTTAAGCGCTCTCACCATTCATAATCACAAAATGTGCAGCCTCCGTAATTACTTCCTGGCGAGATCGGATGACCCTTTCTACACGGACGCTATTTCATGTGATAAAGGGCTTATCATTGTATCCTTAGCCAACGAGCAATGGCAAGATCCGGCAGTACACAACATTTCCGACCGCAGGATCGTATAGAAGGAGGAGGAGCTCCACGGGAGGTTCTACAGGGCTCTACATGAGCCTTTTGTAGACACAGGTAACGGTGGTAGAGCCTTGCAGCAGCTTTTGCTGTTGCACGTATGGGCCGGCTCGAGCCGGGTTAGTACCACGACCTCACAGAATACCGGCGTGAAGTGGAAGCTCTGCTTCCGCGTTTCGTCTGGTGAGTGCAGGTGACCGGAGGCCCAATTCCCCCCCCCCCCCCCCCCATCAACATGGTAGCGGAAATACGTCATAAACTACCCCAGGAGGGTACCAGTACCCCTGGAGAATCCCTCGCTGAGCATCCACGACCATGCTATTCCACTCCTGAGCGTGGGTGCTCAGGCTGCCCCGCGTATTCTGGGGGGGGGGAGGGCAAAATTCCGCTCAACACAATAACTGCTCGGGGCAAACTGAGCAACAAGACCAAGGCGACCCCTGCCACGCTATCCGTGAATTTCTGCAACATCAGGGGACTTCACTCGAACCTAAACGCCGTCCACTACCATCTTGAGACGGCGAAGCCGGCCTTGCTCTTTCTGACCGAGACGCAGGTGTCCTCTCCGGCTGATACTTCGTATCTCTCCTACCCGGGGCACAAATTGGAGCACTCCTTTGTGCCTCGGGCTGGAGTTTGCGTGTATGTCAGAGAGGACATCTGTTCTCGACGCCTCGGCAGTCTTGAAGGTTCGGACCTGTCCATCCTTTGGCTACGTGTAGACAGCGACGACCATCCGCGCGTCTACGCGTGCCTCTATAGGTCCCATAGCGGTAATGCCGAAACAGACCGACTCATCGACCACGTCCAAATGGCTACAGATTCCTTGCTACAACAGGTCCCATCCGCAGAGATCGTGATCCTTGGCGATTTTAACGCCCACCACGCCGAATGGCTCGGTTCACGTTTAACCGATCATGCGGGGAGATCTGTTTATGACTTTGCCTTGGCATATGGTCTGACACAACTGGTTACATCGCCTACGCGGATTCCAGATGTTGAGGATCATACACCTTCCCTGTTGGACCTTCTGCTGACCTCTCATCCGGACGGATATCAGGTTTCCGTCGATGCCCCTCTTGGCTCTTCGGACCATTGTCTGATCCGGAGTGTGGTGCCACTCACGCTCCACTCGCGGTTGCGTTCTGCAGGTTGCCGCCGTGTTTTGCATTACAGGTCGGCGGATTGGGACGGAATGCGGTCTTTCTTTGCTTCCTACCCATGGGGGCGGGTTTGCTTCTCGCCGGATGATCCCAGCGCGCTGTTGCTGACTCTGTCACTGATGTGGTGCTACAGGGAATGGAACTATTTATTCCATCATCTGTGGTACCCATCGGAGGCAGATCTCAGCCTTGGTTTGGTCGCTCCTGTAAGACTGCATTACGCAGTAAGCAGGAGTGTTATCAAGCCTGGGCTGCGGCTTCGGTGACTCGGGATGTAAACACCAGCACACTCAAAAAGAAGTATAACTTCGCCTCCAGGTCCTTCAAAAGAGTTATTGCCAAGGCAAAGTTAGAGCACATAGGCAGAATTGGCGAGAAACTAGTTCGCCTTCCTTCGGGAACCCGTGCATTCTGGTCTCTCGCCAAGGCTGTCCAAGGGAATTTCTGTAAGCCATCACTACCATCTCTGCACAGGGAGGACGACTCACTGGCCCACGACGCAAAAGAGAAGGCCGACCTTTTAGGCTCCCTTTTTGCGTCCAACTCGACTGTTGATGACGGGGGGAACACACCGCCGACCATCCCGCGGTGTGAGTGCTCCATGCCGGATGTGCGGTTCTCACAGCGCTCGGTTCGCAGAGCACTCCTCTCCCTTGACATCCACAAGTCGAGTGGGCCTGACGGAATCCCCCCAATTGTGCTGAGGACGTGTGCTCCGGAGTTGGCAACGGTTCTAACGCGTCTTTTCCGGTACTCCTACTCCCTAGGCGTAGTCCCGAAATCATGGAAGACAGCTTTTGTCCACCCGATCCCTAAAAAAGGCGACCGCTCAGACCCGTCCAACTACAGGCCTATCGCCATCACCCCCTTGTTCTCCAAAATAATGGAATCCGTTGTAAACTGCCACCTCATGCGGTACCTTGAGGATCACCAGCTGATTAGTGACCGCCAGTACGGTTTTCGTCGGGGTCGATCAGCTGGTGACCTTCTGATCTACTTAACTCATAGATGGGCGTTGGCAGTAGAGTCCAAGGGGGAGGCATTGGCCGTTAGTTTGGACATTGCGAAGGCCTTCGATCGGGTTTGGCACAAAGCGCTTCTTTCGAAGCTCCCTTCCTATGGGCTTCCCGAGAAATTATGCAATTGGATCACCAGCTTTCTTGCAGATCGGAGCATCAAGGTCGTTGTAGACGGTGCATGCTCCGACTACAAGCCTATTAACGCTGGTGTTCCACAAGGCTGCGTGCTATCACCAACGCTGTTTCTTCTGCGTATCAATGATATGTTGCAAGCCGGCAGCATTCATTGCTATGCGGATGACAGCACTGGTGATGCACTATATACCGGCCGTGCCAATATTTCTCGGGAAAACGTCACTGAGTACCGGAACAAACTTGTGTCTGAAGTCGAGTCTTTGCTGGACAAAGTCTCGGTTTGGGGGCGACTAAATCTAGTCCAGTTTAATCCTCAGAAGACACAAGTTTGCGCGTTTACCGCTAAAAAGAACCCCTTTGTCGTATCTCCTCAGTTTCAAGGTACTCCCCTTGTTGCCTCAGCCAGTATCGGAATCCTCGGCGTCGACATATCGAATAGCGTGCAGTTTCGTGGTCACTTGGAAGAGAAGGCCAAATTGGCCTCTAAAAAGCTTGGTGTGCTCAGCAGAGCGGGACAGTATTTCATGCCGGCTCAACGCCTGCAACTTTACAAGGCGCAGGTTCGGCCTCACATGGAATACTGTTCCCATCTCTGGGCTGGGGCTCCCCAGTGCCAGCTTCTTCCACTTGACCGCATCCAGCGCAGAGCGGCTCGAATCGTCGACGACCGAGTCCTTTCCGATCGGCTCGACTCATTGGCACTGCGAAGAGATGTTGCATCTCTTAGCATTTTCTTTCGCATTTACCATGGGGAGTGCTCTGAGGAATTGTTCGGATTAATCCCAGCCGCCAAATTTCACGAACGCACATCGCGGCAGAACTCCCGATACCATCCACACCATCTGGATGATTGGCGGTCCACCACTGTGCGATTTAGAAGATGTTTTCTTCCTCGCACAACTTCTTTGTGGAATAGTTTACCACCAGCGATTTTTCCGGACCGATACGACTTAGGGACCTTCAAGAAAAGAGCCTACTCCTTTTTAAAAGGCCGGCAACGCATCTGCAATTCCCCTGGTGTTGCGGTTGTTCATGGGCGGCGGTAGTCACTTACCATCAGGTGAGCCGCATGCTCGTTTGCCCCCTCTCCTATAAAAAAAAAAAACACAGTTGCCTCCCTCCTCTGGCTATGCTTTGGTGACCTCTACGGGGAAAGTGAGGTTTTGCTCTGTGCAATACAAGATCAGGTTATTAGGAACAACAACTATCGGAGATACACCCTGAAGGATGGCACCATCGACATCTGTCGAGCTTGTCGCCATCCCGGTGAATCACTTAAGACATGTCATCTCCGGTTGTTCGGGGCTTTCTAACTCTGAGTACTTGCATAGTCCCAACCTAGTAGCCAGGATTCTACACCAGGAGCTCGCTCTGAAATATGGTCTTGTAATTCGGAAACTGCCTTATTATAAGTACTTGCCGAAGCCGTGCTCGAACATGACTGCGCAAGGCTCTACTGGGACCGGGCTATCATCACAAACAGGACTATTCTTGCGAATAAGCCTGATATTGTGCTAATGGACCGGGCACAGCCAAGGATATTTTTGATCGTCATTAATGATTTTGATGTCATTAGTGAATTTATGATATTTAGACCGGATAAAGCGTTACACTAATATACCGAATTTTACGTTAGGTGGTACTCCTTTAAAGAAGGTGGAGTGTTTTAAGTATTTGGGCCATTCGGTCACGGAGGATCAAAAAGACAACTAAGATATTGAAAGAGAGAGAAGGGCGCTGTCTGCCCGCTGCAACATGTTGGCTCGCAGATTTGCACGATGTTCTAGTCAAGTTAAAGTTACGCTTTTTAAAGCTTATTGCCAGTCCTTTTACACGTGCAGTCTGTGGGCAGACTATACGCAGAGGGCATACAGCGACCTGCGCATACAATATAATAACGCGTTCAGGGTGCTGAGGGGTCTGCCGCGCTGCTGCAGCGCCTCTGCCATGTTCGCGGTAGCTCACACGGATGAATTCGCTGCAATCATGCGCAAGCGCTGTGCATCGCTACTTCGGCGCGTGCGCGGCAGTCCCAACAGCATCCTGCGTACGCTGGCTGACCGCTGGGACCATCGGTGCAGTTTCATACTTGTGTCGTCAACAATATGTTACTAACACTAGATATAAGAAAACATTTACTAACAACTATGGACATTTTTTTGTCCGAAATAAATGAATTATTATTACATTATTATTATTATTACCATTCCGTATGACGAGAACCTCGTGAAAGCTAAAACAGATAAGCACTAAATATCTTGACCTGGCTCACGAAGTGACCAACATATGGGGTGATTTGTCGACTGTAATTATTCCTGTGGTCGAGCTAGTTAGCCTCTCGGATCATCTGAGGCGACAGGAACTCCGTGACGGACCGCTCCGGGCTCAAATGCAGAAGGCGGTGCTGATACCACCCGCATCGTCTGCCGGTTTCTTTCCTTGTCTCCCTAACCTTCGGCTGGTTGGTTTCCCCTGCCAAGGACTTCCATCTGGGTGGGATTTTATTTATTTTGTATATTTATCATTTCCTTTTATATTTGTATACAGCCTAACCAAATTAGAAGACTCTATAAATACCCCAATATAACAATAATTTTATTCAATCGCTGTTTTTGTACGTGGTAGAGCCATGCTGCAGCTATATTAGTAGTATAGTTGTAGCACGAATGGGTCGGCTCGATCGGGGAAGGACCACGCTCTCACAGAAAAAAAAGCGTAAAATAGCAGCTTAACACTGGTGTGTTTCGTATCGTAAATATTGAGAATCGGAGACTCTTTTTACTGCAAAAAAGGCATTCCATCTTAGTACTCACGGGTGACAACGCATCTGCATTTTGATTTTTTATTGAGGATATAATATGTAGATGTCTACAAGTCATAGCAACCACTTATCATCAGGTGGACTGTGTGCTTATTTGTGCTTATTTGTCACCCTATCCTATAAAAATACGTGGATTACGAGGACGGACAAAGATATTCTTTGTTTTTCTTCTTCACTTTTCTCGGTAAACAGGTTGCGTACCTTTACGTCACAATAATTTTTACTATGTTCAGTCTTTGGCGTCTGTTCACGTTGAGTCACAGGAATGAGGACACATTCTTTGATTATTTCGATGTTATTGCAACTCTGTAGATTGCCAGCTAATGCCAATGAACAATCGTTGGCATACGTACATCTATCCAGATATGGCCAACGAAAGCAACCCATTCCTTTGCCTACCCGGTGAATACGCAGCATGAGCTTAAATTAAAAACCTGTTCTACTACCTATTTCTGTTTCATTGAAATAAACAGTTCCAGTAAACTATTCAAAAAAAATCAGTTCGTTATTTCGCAACAAGTTTCGATAGGGATCTGATGGCCCTTACCGCAGTGGCTTAACAATAAGTTACGGCGCTGATGGCCTCGGGTTCAAATCCGCTTGGAACAAATATTTGTATGGCCTACAAATTATTGTTCCGATTCTGTATGTTTGTCCTTGTGAAACTGATTTAGGTAAACTGCCTTCACGATACAGGAGAAAATCTCAGTGTTACGTCTTTTATATTAAAATAATTTAATAGAAAATGTCTTTAACCGGGTTTATGTGACCCTGTTACATAATAATAAGCGACCTGGTCTCTCGTAAGAGATTTAACTTAGGTGTTCCGTGCTTTCGTATTTTTGACAAATTTAAAAGAAGCCATAGTTATTAATTTATACTACGAGTGCCCAGAGAATCCCATACTAAAATATTGACGTACCGTGCATCACGACAAGAACTGTAAATAGATAGTACGAACTCCCTTTTGGGGGCAATTTTAGTATTTTTAGTATTAACTTAAGATTACAGTTGAATTGCCTTTTATTTATTTCATTTATTGTATCCTTATAACATTTAGTGATATCTGAAATGAGTGTAAAAGAAGCCTGAAATAAACGACTATTATTATTATTATTATACAAAAAACGTAATTCCTTCAAATTTATAAAATAATTTTTTGTAATATAGATTACAGTAATACTTATCGAAAGTCATTTTTTACTTTTACCACTGGTTTGTAATTATCTATTTCCTGGGAAGAACCAGCTTATTGCTGGCTAATTTACAATATAATATTTTAAACAATTGTTATGAAAACATTTAGAAACAGCATGGTAACAGATCACCTGATTCCCAGGGGTTATTATCAGTCGTGTACTTTTTAATAGTATAATAATCCTTACTAGACTGATAAATAATATATTCTGGGACTTCGTTGTAAAAGCGTAAACATTGCCCAATGAAGGAATTACACTCTTTAGATTCGAGTAACTGGTATAACTAACTTGTTCTTGTTCCTAGTATTTACAGAATATACATCACTATTTTTAATAAAACTATTTTTGTTTTTGTGTACATACATTAAATTCTTGTAAATGTATTGAGAGGCCAATGTTAATATATTTATTTCATTTAAATTTTACTCTAGGAATTTCTTCCCCCTCCTTTGCAAAACAAAGATAGTTTCAATGTCAGTCGCATTACCCCCTAGCAAGATTCCATATGACATTATGCTATGGAAATAACTAAAATAAACTAATCTCGCTGTTTCAACGTATGCAAGGCATCTAATATTTTTACAGTATATGCTGCAGAACTAAGTTTGCTAGCTATTGTAGATATTTGAGAGTCCCATTGAAGGTTCGCATCAACTGCAATTCCGAGAGAAACGGTGAACTTAACAAGGCCCAGCTCCTCCCCATTTAAAAGCATACTGATATTCACTTGTTTAATATTAGGTGTGGTGATTAAATTCAATTGTCGTTTTATTACCGTTCAAGAGCAAATTATTGAGGTTAAACCAGTGTACTACTTTGATATAGCATTATTCACTTTGTCATATTTCAATTACATTAAAAAAAATTACGCTTGATCTAGAATATGTTAGCAGTACAGAAATAAATCTATTATTAGTGGGGTCCAATATACTGCCAGATTTTAATAAAGCTATAATTTTATTATGTTTCATTAAATCAGAAAACATACCAGATTCGATACTAGCTTTGAAAATAATAGCAAGTTGGGGTATATTATAATGATATAGCACTTGCATAATTCGAACTGCGCGGACATGTGCATTATATTTAACAAACGTATTAAAACATTTTACTAATAACGTTAATCTTACGCAACTGAAAGTGATACTTATTAACTAATTACTTGTGAAGTGAATTCGGCAAAACAATGTTTATTTTACACACGATTTATTAACACTGTGATGAAATCACCCTCCCTCACTCACCTCCTCGGATAAAGAAGATAGCTGCGATTTTTCGACCCGCTCGAACTACAGCTAAGTTCATAATTGCATTGTTTCTAACTGTCTACACCGGGTTACAAGGATGGCTACACAACAAATATCGCGCAGCGAGATTCTCGCAAGCGGAAGCGGAGGCGGGGATTCCACGTCGAATTTATCGAATTTTGAAGATGATGATAGATATATAGATATTCGTCCTAGAAAACGAAAAGAGCGTCCAATGGAATATGAATTTAAAAAAGACCTAGCTGAGTTTCGTAAAGAAATAACAAAGTTTTTTAAAGAGTTCTCTGTCTCCCAAAATGAAACTTTGTCGCATATTCGTCAAGAGGTTACAGAAATCACGAATGAAGTTAAAAGTATCAAAAAGCTACTGAAAAATTAAACTCAAAATACGAAACACTACAACAGGAAATTGAAAATATTAAATTAAAAAATCAATTACTTCAAAATAAATTAAATCAATTTGAACCAAGTATTACTACTGTGGATGAACCGAAAACCAACCGAAATTCGCTTTCGCCTATTCAAGAAGACCTTATGCTGGAACTTAGAGACCGATGCCAGCGGGAGAAAAATATTGTACTTGTGGGTATAAATGAAATTTGCGACAAAAATTACCTGGCAAGACGTAAACACGACGATTACGAAGAGTTTAAAATTATTTCCTCGTTATTTGAACAATGCCCTAAACCGATAAAAACAATGCGCCTGGGTAAATACAAACAGGCAAAAAGTCGACCGCTTAAAATATTTTTTGATACGACTTCCACACCTAAACAATTACTGCGAAATAAAGCAAAGTTGACTAGTAACATACGATTATATGCTGACCAAACTCCATCTCAGAAACACTTTTTAAAACTTCTTTCTGAAGAGTTAAAAAGGCGCAAAGAAAGTGGCGAAAATGGCCTTATAATTAAATACATTCAAGGAGTACCTGAAATAGTCAAGTCAAAAAACGATTAAAACGCATTATTCGAGATTCGGTTATAAAATATCCTATTACTACGGACAATAATTACATCACGCACCACTTAGTCCAAAAGTACCAAGATCTACCTGTTACAAGCACAAATTCTTTAAAAATTTTCTATGCCAATTTACGAAGTATTAAAAAACCAAGAAAGTTGGAGGAAATTTAATGTATACTTCAAGCAGTACCTATGTCACTTCATATACTTATTTTTACCGAGACTTGGCTTACATTTGAGCAGGATGTTTGTCAATGTTTTCGAGTTATGATTTTTTTATCCTGTTTTTGAAAATGTTAACCCTAAACAGCCTAACATTAAAAAAATGTAATTGTGAGATTTTTTCCAAGTTTTTTTGTTTGTAGCATGATCCTTATGAGTTGCCCTATTATGCATAAAATAATTAGCTTCCTAACATTCACCGAAGATACAATAATTTTAATCGAAACTTAAAAATTTTCTGTCAGGAGAGTGGGGTTTGAATTTTCAACATTAAATGAAAAATAGTAATAAATGATTTCATACTTTCTAATTACTTTTAAAAACTTGGCAGTACCTTAATCTTTCATAATAACATAAAAAATGACACGTAATAGGCTAGTTTTTCTGTTACAGACTTCTGAAGTTACTCAGGCAGGATACTACCTGAATAGTTAATTTGATTTAAAAAATCTTTTTATCATTTCTAGGGCTAAACTAAGATAGTAAATGCTTCAGGTTAGCAAAGAAAACTACTTATTGTTAAAACGTGACATTTATTAAGGTATCATTTTACTACAAACTACATGTTTTTTTTTTTTACTTCACTCAAACTAAATGATATCACATTCAGTCACAAACACACAAAGGAATTTTAAACAACTTAACGACGCAGACTATCCAAGGCGTGTTGCTTTATGCCATATAATGCTGGAAAGATCTGCGGAAGAGCCGGATTTTTTTAAAAGACATATTAAATAGGTATAATTTAGAAAAAAAAGCGTGGGTAAATTGATTAGAAAATCTAGAGAAGTATATTACTGTAATGAATTCACTAAATGTAAAAATAAACCTAAAAAGATGTGGGACCTGATCAATACGTTAGCTGTAAACAAAATTAAGAATGGTTGTGCTGTGCCTAAGCTCTCCACACTCTTCGGTATTTTATCTGATGGATGTATTGTCAAACTTTTAATAATTATTTTTTGACGATTGGTACAGAATTAGCAAATAATATACATCCAAAATACCATACAAGCTCAGTTCATACCTTAATGTATAAATATACTTACCAACATAATATAACTTTAAGTGAATTAGAACCTTGTGGTGTCAAAGAAGTGTTAAAAATTATTAATAATATTAATAACCATACAAGTACGGGTATCGATGAAATAAGTCCAAAGGCCCTTAATTGCATTAAAAATGTCATTGCCACAGACCTTACAAATTGCATTAATAAATGCCTATCAAATGGTCCATTTCCTGACAGCCTAAAAATTGCGAAAGTCAGCCCAATCCATAAATCCGAACCAAAAACTGATCCTAGTAATTACAAACCCATATCGGTGCTCTCTGTTATTTCTAGTCTTTGAAAAAGTAATATGTAAAAGTAAGTCTTTTATACATTACTTTTACGAGTATTTTAACGCCAAAAACTTTTTCATTGAACAACAATATAGTTTTAGATCAAAATCTAACACATTGTCAGCAGCAATTGACGTAGTTACAAAAATAAAGACAAACATTGATCGAAAACATGTCTGTTTAGGAATATTCATGGACTTAAAAAAGGCTTTTGATACGGTAAGCTACTCAAAACTATTACAAAAGCTAAATAATATAGGAATAACAGGTACAGTACTAGATATGTTGGCCTCTTATCTCGCTAACCGCCAACAGATTGTACAAATATCTAACTACAAAAGTGGTCCTCAACAAATTACCTGTGGCATTCAAGGCTCAATATTAGGCCCTTTGTTATTGCTTACATACATAAACAACATAGTAAATTTAAACCTGTCAGGTCATTTATTACTCTACGCAGATGACACTTGTCTTTTTTACTTTGCACATTCAATTCATGAAATTATATCACAAGCACAAAAGGATTTGGATATATTGAATGAGTGGTTTTCATACAATCTTCTCACAATTAATGTGACCAAAACATCATTTATGGTTTTCTGTGCTAAAAATAAAAAAAATACCTAGCTACTCACCACTTAAGATTAATAATATTACTCTTAAAAGATTTGAAAAAGAAAAGTACCTATGTCTATTATTAGATGACAAACTGATATGGGACTCTCATATAGACAAAATAACACCAAAATTAGCATCACTTACGGGAGCATTACGAAAGGTATCAAATTGTATTTCATACAAAATCAAAACTACTATTTATAACACCCTAGCCAAGCCACACCTGGAGTACCTTATAGAGATATGGGGTTCTGCTAAGAACTAATAAAAACACTATTTCATTACAACTACCTAACCCCAACTAAGGAGCTATACAGAAAAACTAAATTTTTAAACATTAAACAATTATATACATATAACACATGCCTTATTATTAAAAAAATAATATCTAAAAACATACATTCAACAAATACATTCACACCAAACCAAAGTGTATTACACATAACCTTGGAAACAAAAACAAACTTCAAATCTGACAGCCTCGTACGAGATCTTATGGCAATAAAAATATAATGTGTGAGGGTGTACTTTTGTATAATAACCTACCGGATACTATAAAAGATTGTAATAATATTAAGCATTTGAAGAATAAACTAAAATCATATGTTGTAGATAAAATTTCATAATTCTACATATCTTCAATTTTGAACATATGAGTATTGCATTAATACAATATTCATATTTTTAAACATTACGATATAATACATACATATGTTTGCATTAAGTAAGAAAAAGTGTAACAAATTAATTAAGGATAGACATATAAGAATAAAACATAATATAATAATATAATGCATGCTACCCTGTAAATACTTGTAATATTATTTTGTATGTATACTTAATCCCTGTAAAAGTGAACAATGTGTTCTTTAAGAGAAATAAATGTCTTTAACCCGATATAAAAATTTTAAACAGAGAGATAGTCTACTCAAAATTTTTAACATTATACAGACAGTTTAAAATATTTTAAACTATCCCTTATATATTGTCACACTATCTTACAAAAAAACAATATTTTAAACAGTAGACAAATAATTTAAAATATTATATCCACTTTTGGGCATAGGTTGCCAACTGGCCTCTGGATCAAGAGGTCGTCAAATTTTTAGGAAAATTTTCAAGTAGGCTGTATGGGTCAAGATCCCTATGCCATGAAATAGAAAAGGGATCATTTGACACTGACGTTAGTGATGGTCGTTAACGATTTTTCCGTTAACGTTGATTTACGTTTGTCAACCAGTTAACCAACTAGTTAAATTTGTCAACGAGCTAACGTACTACTTCTGTCAACTTGCAACGTAGACAGTTTATTCATTGAATGATTTTAACTGCGAGGTTCAATTTTAAAAACAATTTTATTCAATGTATGTGTTTGAAAATCTTTAATTGATGGTTCAACTTAAAAGGCCTTCCCTTCATACTTTTTCTTTAGGCTTAGGACTGACTGAATACAACTAGCTGTAAACCATATTCTATTCAGGCGTATTTATAGGATCATCTAATTCTGTGCACACAAAGCAATTATTTTTTTCTATAGTTTTAAACAATATATATATATATATATATGTTGAAGGAGGTACAATTGGATGTCGTTAAAACCACTATTGCCTTACATGCTGATAATTTATTACAGATCACACGCTTATTTGTACCAATTTTAATTACACATTCACAAAATGTTTACAGAATCATTTGCTTACAGCTTAATAACACAATTCACACAATTATTTCATCACTGATTTTTTTTTTTATAGGAGAGGGTACAAACGATCATGAAGCTCACCTGATGGTAAGTGACTACCGCCGCCCATGAACAACTGCAACACCAGGAAGGGAATTGCAGATGCGTTGCCGGCCTTTTAAAAAGGAGTACGCTCTTTTCTTGAAGGTCCCTAAGTCATATCGGTCCGAAAAAATCGCTGATGGTAATCGATTCCACAAGGAAGTCGTGCGAGGAAGAAAACATCTTCTAAATCGAACAGTGGTGGACCGCCAATCATCTAGATGGTGTGGATGTTATCGGGAGTTCTGCCGCGATGTGCGTTCGGCTGGATTAATCCGAACAATTCCTCAGAGCACTCCCCATGGTAGATGCGAAAGAAAATGCAAAGGGATGCAACATCTCTTCGCAGTGCCAATGAATCGAGCCGATCGGAAAGGACCCGGTCGTCGACGATTCGAGCCGCTCTGCGCTGGATGCGATCAAGTGGAAGGAGCTGGCACTGGGAAGCCCCTGCCCAGAGATGGGAACAGTATTCTATGTGAGGCCGAACCTGCGCCTTGTAAAGTTGCAGGCGGTGTGCCGGCATGAAATACTGTCCCGCTCTGCTGAGCACGTCAAGCTTTTTAGAGGCCAATTTGGCCTTCTCTTCCAAATGACCACGAAACTGCACGTCACTCGATATGTCGACGCCGAGGATACCGATAATGGCTGAGGCAAGAAGGGGAGTGCCTTGAAACTGAGGAGATACGACAAAGGGGTTCTTTTTAGCGGTAAACGCGCAAACTCGTGTCTTCTGAGGATTAAACTGGACTAGATTTAGTCGCCCCCAATCCGAGACTTTGTTCAGCAAAAACTCGACTTCAGACACAAGTTTGTTCCGGTACTCGGCGACGTCTTGCCGAGAAATATTGGCACGGCCGGTGTATAGAGCATCACCAGTGCTGTCATCCGCATACCAATGAATGTTACCAGTTAGCAACATATCATTGATATGCAGAAGAAACAGCGTTGGTGATAGCACACAGCCTTGTGGAACACCAGCGTTAATAGGCTTGTAGTCAGAATATGCACCGTATTGGCGGTCATTAATCAGCTGGTGATTCTCAAGGTACCGGATGAGCTGGCAGTTAATAATGGATTCCATTATTTTGGAAAACAAGGAGGTGATCGCGATAGGCCTATAGTTGGACGGGTCTGAGCGGTCGCCTTTTTTAGGGATCGGGTAGACAAAAGCTGTCTTCCATGAATTCGGGACTACGCCTTGGGAGTAGGAGTACCGGAAAAGACGCGTTAGGACCGGTGCCAACTCCGGAGCACACGTCATCAGCTCAATTTGGGGGATTCCGTCAGGCCCATTCGACTTCTGGATGTCCAGGGAGAGAAGTGCTTCGCGAACCGAGCGCTGTGAGAACAGCACATCCGGCATGGAGCACTCACACCTTAATTAGTTCGTTCACAACATAATCACTCCACATTTATTGTTAAGTATTTGAGTACGTTTTACTTCACTAGAACACTCACAACGTTTACGTGACACAACTTTAACGCGATCAGCGCTAGAGAGTGACTGCCCGCAGCACACAGTGCATGCCTATTTTATAATGTCGTGTGTCGGGAGAGCGAGCGCGTCACGTGATCTGACGTCATCGCGTCAGGTATCGTCGCCGATGGCCTCTTGCGCCGATATATATGTACATATTGTTTTTCTTTTTAACTCTTCGAAATGCAGGCACAATTTACTGTTACCCCTAGTACGTCCCGACATTTTCAATTTTGTATCTTAAGTAATCATATTTTATGCAAATATACACAATTCTATTAACACAAACAAATGAACACTGTTACTATAAACATTAACTAAAAAGTCTAAACTCTATACATTTACGATAAGCTACAAAATAACATCTGACCTTCCACGCAAACTCTCAATCAAAAATTAAAGAAAGCGTACTTCATATAGTTCGTAACGTAAACAAACAAACAAACCAGTATTAACCTGAATCTCTCGGGCGGCACGATAAGGGCGCGCCATTCCACCAATATCGTCATAAATACTATTCTTAAATAAATATTTCCAAAATCAACTATTTTGTACGTTACTTAGAGTTCAAATTGTATGACGTGACCGTCGCTCGCAATCTATGACGTTATTTTCAACGTACATTTTTAATTTGTTCCGTTCGTTACATTTGCGTTCTCGATTATTGAATGAAACGCACGAGTTAAATTCATAAACGTTGTTGACGAATTCAACTAATTGATTCATAAACAGTTAACGTTAATACGTTGACAGGAGATAATGGTTGATTGAACTGATTCGTTGATTCAACACTTATCGCTAACTGACATTGACATTTAACAATTGGGTAATGATGTAATGGAAAAACCAAAAACATAAATAATAAAAATTGTGCAATAAATAGTGCAATGTACCAGGGCCATGTATTTAAAGATACACATTAATAAAATTTTTGATAATGAATATCGAGTTTCAAATATATCATATTATGAAGGCTTTTGACTGAAATTTGAGTACCAGTACCAGAACTAGTTATTCAGCATGTCTAGATTGTCAAACTCCGTATCGCGGTGGCTACGTCTGATAGCAGGTTCACCTCGGGTCGCCTTCGTTCCAATTAGACGAACAGCTAAATGTTATGCTGTGGAAAGGTTAACTTTGCCACCCAACAATCGATCACGCCTCGTCGTCGGAGCAGCTTCTTTGGGTTTAGCGTTATTGGCCGCTGATTATGTATTCAATGGTGGGTGTTTACGTTATAGATTTAATAATACCATTTATGCAAAAAAATTATAAAATAAACAAACTTTCCTGCTTGGTTAGACTCCAATTCTGCATCAGTCTGTCTGGGAAGGTACCGCACTCTTCTATTCCTATTCTTGTCGCGAACTAGTAGTGCTTGCACTTCTGTGTTGCGATCCGAAGGGTATAGGGAGGCAGTATTATTACAGGCTGTGAAGTATTCCGTATAGACCCTCAGAGGTGTCAAAGCATCTGGGGCCTTCTTTGTTTGATGTTGGCCGCAATTGTCCTTAGATTGCAGTAGTGGCTTTTCATTAGGAGAGCTGTTCGCTTGTTTGTTACTTTATCATCAAAATACATCTTATTATTAAAGCTCACCACAATTCTTTAGCTGAACATAAGCCTTCCCTATAGATTTCCCCATGGGAGGGGGGGGGGTATTTGAAGTCTATGTATACACTACCACTATAAGGCACAATGATACGAACAGGATTTGATTCGATGTGTTACCTACATATACATGGTAGATGCCATGCTGCAGCTATATTTCTGGTATAGTTGTAGCACGAATGGGTTGGCTCGACTGGGAAAGGCCCACGCTCTCACAGAATACCAGCATAAAATAGCAGCTTGATGCAGCTGTGTTTTGTATGGTGAGTGTAGAGAACCGGAGGCCCTTTTTACTGGAAATGAGGCATTGCATCTTACTCCTCACGGGTGACAAACGCATCTGCATTTTGATTCGTAATAGAGGATAAATGTAGATGTCTATGGGCCACAGCAACCACTTACCATCACATGAACTGTGTGCTCGTTTGTCACCCTTATCCTATAAAAAAAAAATACTGAATGATGCTAATTCATCAAATTCAATAGTCTTAACTTTAGGAGAAACCCAGTTTAGTAGATTGTTTATTAGCTGATCTTGATGATAATACAGCTACAAATATATTATTTGTAGTTAAATTACCATAATATAATATGCTATATAGTCTTAGATATGGTCGCCTCTGTGTTGCGTCGCCTTGGCACATGCCCCATCTTGTCAGAGGCCCCACCGTGACGTTAAAGGTCGCCGTACTAAATGTGCACCCGTAGGAGAATTTGGCATTTTAAAACAAAGCACTGTAGTGAAAGGTTCTTTGTTACCTAACTTGTGTTTATTATTTATATTTGTATTTTATTACAATAAACACAAGAGCAAAATAGAATAGAAAAACATTTATTTAACAAACACACTAAAAAGTAATACAATTAAAGCAAAATAAGAAGTGCACCTGTGGGTGTACCGACACTAACTTAGTGAACAGACAAAATTGACAAACCAAATTGAAACGCTGGGAATGTAAAACAAATTTAAGCAAATTAGCAATTAAATTTAAGCAATAAAATCTTAAATATCATTTAAATTTTTTATTAACTTCTAAAAATTGGTACTAAATACTAATCTTTTTCATTTTGTTTAGTTTGTCCTCTAACATACTGTTTACCTAATGAATTTGTAGTTGATAATAATTCATTTAATTACTCTTATAAATTATAGTTTTTATGTAGTTTTTTTTATATTATTCATTGCAAAGATCTTTATTATTCTATAATTTCTTTACAGAAAAAAGATTCTTCAAAGCAGCTCAGGTTGGAAATGTGCAGGAACTCCGCAAGTATGTGAATTGTTGATTAATAGTAGCTTCTTGTTATTTCCTCTATTCAATATAAAAAATGTGCCATGATATCAAATATTAAGGTTACATTTGATATTATACTGGGTGTCCAGTAAGAGTAGTGGGAGTTTGTTTATTGGTTCACGGTGTCAAGTGAAGTAGCAGGGGCGTGGGGAGGGCAAGGTCGCGCGCGTCAGTTCGTGGAATTTTAGTTGCCATGGAGCCGTATCCCGGAACGCATCGCGCTTTTTGCGTGCGAGCGTATTATCGCAATAACGATTCCGTTGTTACTGCTCAGTGTTTATATCACAGAGAAAATCGCATACGTACAGCACCAAGCGACAATGTCATACGAAAGAGGATTAAAATGTTTGAGAATACCGAGTCGACTGTTAAAATTCAAAATACAGGTCGCCCCGAAGCGTTAGAGATGCAGAAAAAATCGAAGAAGTGAGAGTTTCAGAATGTGAAAATCCGTCACTATCAATTCGCAAACGAGGACAAGAACTAAACATAAAAACATCTTCACTGCAGGTAATTTTGAAAAAAGACTTGCATCTCACAGCCTACAAAATCCAGTTAGTCCAAGAACTGAAGAATTCCAATTATGAAAGTCGGTTAAATTTTGCTACTGAAATGCTAGAGCGATTCAACAGCTTTGGTATAGTCAGTTCTGTTTAGCAACGAGGACAATTTCCCTCTTAATGGTCACGTTAATAAACAGAATTATCGCTACTGGTCCAAGGAAAACCCCAAAACAAAACATCAACGGCTACTTCATAGTCCTAAGGTCATCGTTTGGGCCGCCTTTTCTGCTAGAGGCATAATTGCCCCCTTTTTCCATGAAGACAGACGTGGGCGAGCAGTTACGGGGAATACAGACCGTTATTGTGACATGTTAAGGACTTTTTTGGCGCCCGCATTACAAGATTTCCCAGGGTTTAATTTAAGAACATGGTTTCAGCAAGATGGAGCCACATGCTACACCGCAGGGCCGTCAATAGAAGCTGTAAAGGAATTGTTCCCAAACAAAGTTATCTTGCGTAGGGGCACCATTAACTGGCCCCCCAGAAGTCCAGATCTTAGTCCTCTCGACTATTTTTATGGGGATACCTTAAGGGTAAGGTATACGATAACCACCCATCGAATCTGAGTCAATTGAAGGAGAACATCACGTCAGAGATGAGGGCAATCCCAACTTCGCTTTGTTAACGCGTCGTCGCCAACCTGCGTTCAAGGTTAGATGAATACCAGCTGCGTGGGGGTACACATTTAGATAATGTTATATTCGCCAAATAAATTTCCAAGAAACTGTTTTTGAATTAAAAATAAAGGATATATTTAATTAAATGTATTTCTGATTTTATTTAACTGTCAAATACCCGGTACCCTTACTGGACACCCGATACACCTTGAATAATGTGAATGGTTGATTGGTAGAGAATGCCCAAAGGCATTATAAGTCCACCAATTGTACACTTTATGTGCAATAAAATTTAAAATGAATAAATAACTAGTTTGAAAAAACCATAGGTCTTACCGATAAATAATTGTGCAATAACCGTAGCTTCATGCTGAGTAGGTAGTATAAATAAGTCAATACCTGCTTTTATATAATATGAGTGACAAATGAACACACAGTGCACCGGATAGTAAGTGGATTTTGTGGCCCATAGACATCTACAACTATCCTCAATTAAAAATCAAAATGCAGATATGTTGTCAGTTGTTACTTCTAAGTTGTCTCGTTTCCAGTAGAAAGGGTCTGCAGTTCTCTACACTCACCATATGAAACACAGCAGTATTAAGCTGCTATTTCACACTGGTATTTTTTTATTACTAAGATTAGTAAGATTGTTTATAATACAACAAAAAGCAAGTCATGGTATAATTTTATAACATGTTATTGACTGTTAAAATTGAGAACTTTTTTACAGGCAGATAGAGGTGGCAGGAGATCGCCGTAATGATGGCGAGAGCGCTGTTGATCGACGCCATCCCTTGGGATGGACGGCACTAATGGCAGCCGCGGCAAACGGCCAAGCACCAGCCGTACAAGAACTGCTACGGTTAGGCGCCCGGCCGGAGCTACGCGACCGCTACGCCGGAGCTACGGCCGCCGCTTCCCATGCCGGCTTACATCCGCTTGAAGCGCTGCAGCGCCGCGAAGACGAGTTCTGCAGCTCGATGAACGCGCGCGCTTCATTCCTAGGCTGGACGGCGTTGCACTACGCCGCGTTAGCCGACTCGGCGACAAGCGCTGCAGCGCTTTTAGAAGCCGGCGCCGATCCAACTGCACGCGATCACGCTGGCCGACGTCCGCTACATTACGCGCGAGATCCTTCTCCCACTCGCGAGATTCTCCTACAACACACGCGACGCTGGGAAGATGCAGCCGCTGCAGCCGCGGCTGAGGAACGTCGCCGCTTTCCTCTCGAGCAGCGCTTAAAGCAATTCATCGTTGGCCAGCAGGCCGCCATCGAAACTGTCGCCGCTGCGGTACGTCGCAAGGAAAACGGCTGGGCTGACGAGGAACACCCCCTCGTGTTCCTCTTCCTCGGCAGCTCGGGCATCGGAAAGACGGAGCTAGCGAAGCAACTTGCCCGGTATATGCACCGAGATGACCCGGCTGCCTTCATCCGTCTGGATATGTCCGAGTATCAGGAGAAGCACGAAGTTGCGAAGCTGATCGGTGCTCCGCCCGGTTATGTGGGACATGAGGAGGGCGGACAATTGACACGGGCGCTCGCCCGCAGAGCAGATGCTGTGGTCCTATTTGACGAGGTCGATAAAGCTCATCCGGATGTCCTCACAGTCCTATTACAGTTATTTGACGAGGTACTTACCTATTTTTATTTTCAATCAAATTTTTGATCTGATGTTATATGAGAAATCAACATTGCATAGGATGAAAAATTGCATGAAGATCTTGGCAAAATAAATATATTTCCTTGTGGATTTTGAAAAAATATCATTGTTTACCATCGCAATAATAATTAAGTTAAATATGTTAAAAATTAATTAATTTAGATCCGCGTAATACACCACATTGATGTCTTACTTACTAAGTATATCTTCCGCCCTCC
Source organism: Parnassius mnemosyne (assembly GCA_963668995.1). Taxonomy (NCBI): domain Eukaryota; kingdom Metazoa; phylum Arthropoda; class Insecta; order Lepidoptera; family Papilionidae; genus Parnassius; species Parnassius mnemosyne. The sequence goes on from CAVLGL010000001.1 coordinate 72,579,690, forward strand.
TTCAATCCGAATACACTAGGAAAGACACACCACCGTCGATTATTCGATCCACGTTTCGCCTCTATTCGAGCGTTGCCTGTTTGCCTCGTTTAGAGGCGAAACACGTGTCGTATTATTGGTTGTGACAGGGATAGTGCACACAATTGAGGGAAGGCAGGTGGTGCATTTCAAACTGGGTAAGATACATCATTTTATTTTATTACGCCGATCTTTGCTAATTACCTTTTTGGCATCTTTAATATAACGGATTTCCGCAAAGTTACGTTTGGTTGTATTAAGTATGTAAGCCTGATTCTATTACCAGTTATATACTCTCAGTTAAAGCTTTATTTAAATCAAACTTTTGTCACAGGGAAGATTAACAGATGGCAAGGGAAAACTGATCGAATGCAAAAATGCAATATTTGTGATGACGTCGAATCTTGCATCGGACGAAATTGCACAGTACGGTCTGAAGCTGCGTCGCGAGGCTGAGCTCCGAGCGGCTCAACGTAATCGACCTCAAGTCACGGATGTTTCTAAAGGTCCTCAAATGCGACAAATGTATAACTTTTGAAAGACCCGACTGCGTTAGAAGGGGGGGGGGGGTAATGTTTTTCGAGAGTATGTATATATGTCTATTCCTTTGGCACGCTCTTTAGCCTAAACGGTATGATGGATTTTAACATATGAGGTGTTGAAGAGGCTATATAAAATTTATATATTCCATATGTAAATACGAAAAAGGAAGAGGATGGATTTTTTTCTCTTTTCAATAATTTTTTTACGCAGTCGGCTTTATTATTTCTGTTTTAACCATTGGGATTGTTAAATCAATTATTTAATAAAAACATATTATTTCAGAAAAAGATGAGAACAACCCGCCTAGTCCACCTAACGAAGTTGCAGATAATGAAGATCCCGAAGAAACCTTAGAAGTTTCGAGGCATTTCAAGGATAGTGTCGTGAGGCCTATTTTGAAGAGGCATTTCGGACGCGATGAGTTCTTGGGCCGAATCAATGAGATTGTCTACTTCCTTCCATTCTCACGTCAAGAGTTGTTGACTTTAGTGAACATGGAGCTACAACACTGGGCAGAGAAAGCTAAGAGTAGACATGACGTGGATCTGCACTGGGAAGGTGGCGTGCTTGGAGCACTGGCTGATGGGTAACACTAATATTTCTATAATATGTTTACAGTAAATTGATATTTTAGTTTTTAAAATTAAGTAGCTAAGATCTGCATGATAAAATAAAATTTCGTGTCTTACCTAGTTTGAAGAGTACCCCCCACCCTCCCTCAATTGCGTGCATTACTGTGGCGGCGCTGTCGTCGCTCCACAAGCGAAACACATCGAAGCCTAAATCGCGCTAACAAAGTTCCGAAGTTAAAGCAGTATATATAGAATAGCTCCGAACTACCACTCGGAGCGTTGGCCGCTCCCCGGGCAGAACACCTTGCCTGGCGGGAGATCTCCCCTTTTCCTTCCTACGGCTACATTACTAATCCCAACATCATTACTCCCAACACCACTATAATAAATCTTAGCGGTTCAGCATGACTCTATTTCACCTGAGGATGCCTCGTTTATAGGCCAAACACCTGTCGTATTACCGAAGGAGTCGTTCTTAGTGTAGTAGTGTTGAGAGTAGTGGTGACGAGGGTATAGTGCACACAATAGAGGGAAGTGCTCTTATTACTAGGTAAGACACATAATTTTATTACTCTTATCTTAGCTAATTCATTTTGAACATCTTTAATATAATGAATTTCCGCAAAGTAACGATTCTATTAATAAGAAAGTAAATTTTCAGCTAAAATACATCCCGAGCAGGGCATCGAGAACCGGTCCCTTTCCAAGAACCGGTATTTCGGTTCTAAACTTTTACCGGAACCGGGTACCCGGTTCTTTCGGTTCTTTTAGGTTGGAGGCTATTTCGTTCAATGTGAATAACGATAATAATATTCGTAAAGAAAACAGTTTATTGCAAATCGTGAGTTAAAGTAATTATTCAAGTAATAATTGCAATAGTTTCTTTCTAATTAAATACAATCAAACATCTCACTAACTAGGAACATTCATTTTACAATTGCATGTTAACAGTTATTTCACATTACTTAAATTTTAATATCGTTCAACATAAAAATAATTTAGAAAGATTCTATTCTATTATAACACTACAATATTCTATCATAGAATATACTTTACAGGTACTGTTGTTATAACAAAACATAAAGGAACTCACTTATGAAAAAAAAAGTTTTAATTAAACATTACTTCTTAATTTTACTTAAATAAAAAAACGCAGAAAAATTAATGCATGCAAATTTTTATCACTCAAAAACGAGCGCAGCCTATTGCAGACGAAGAAAATATTCGCTCTGGCTCTACACTGGTGGGCGAAATAGTTTTTAAATGTTCATAAGCTATCGATAAGTGGCACTCGTTGTCTTTGCCCACCATTTTCAAATAGAGCCATTTCAACTCTGACAGTAACAATTAAGTAATTTTCTTGATCTGTCGATTTAGTAGCAGTATTAACAGCTTTAGACAGCTCTCTATTATATTCCTCTTCATGAATCCCCCCTAACAAAGGGGGATTCATGTAATTCAACTTCCTGCAGATTTTGACTGCCAATTGCTGGCGTTTCTTCAAGGGATACTTTTTGTCTAGCTTTTGTGCGAATTTTTTTATAGGATATGGATGACAAACGAGCACACAGTCCAACTGATGGTAAGGGGTTGCTGTGGCACATAGACTTCTACATCTATCCTCGATGACGAATCAAAATGCTGATGCGTTTTCACCCGTGAGGACTAAGATTGAATGCCTCGTTTCCAGTAAAAAGGGTATCCGGTTCTCTACACTCACCATACACAGCAGCGTATTCTTTGAAAGCGTGGTTCTTCCCCGGTCGTGCCGACCCATTCGTGCTACAACTATACCAGTAATATAGCTGCAGCATGGCTCTACCACGTAAAAATTTTCAATTTCGTGTAACCTTTCATCATTTGTAGGCCGGGAAAAGATCATTGCATCTTCGTCCATACTGGCAAAATAACTGTCAAGGTTGGTTAAGTATCCCAGTATTGATGCTTGCATGTTTTTTATATTGTTTTCGCAATGCAGTGAACATTTTATTACTAAGATGAGTATTCATTTCAATTAATTTTCTTATAGCAAATTTTAAAGAAACATCGGCTGTAATCAATGTTGCATCGCGACGGGATAGAGCTTCTACGATAGTTTTAAAAACATCCAATATATTATTTAACTCTTCTATGTTTGTCCAGTCTTCCTCAGTAAATACCTACAATATCAGACTTTAAATCAATTAATGCTTTTCTGATCGTTTTTAACTTCAGAAAACATCGTGGCTATGCTGCTCCAGCGTGTCCTTACATCTAAAACCAAACAATATTCTTGTCTGAAATCAGCTACGATATGCTTTTGAAGAATTTCGTTAATTTTAGTGGTGGAACCCTTGCAAATTTTTACCAAATTAAATACCATTACAAATCCTACTGTTTGCCATAAATAGCAGAAATGATTAATAATCACGTTTTTTATACCACTACATTGCAGTGATATACTTTTTAAGAAATTTTGTAAAGGAACCGAAGGAATCGAAAGAACCAGGTTTTAAATTTTCGGAACCGGTTCTTTTCGTGACCCCTGAAACCCGGGAATACCCGGTTCTTTTGGAACCGGGAAAGACCGGTTCCGATGTTCTAATCCCGAGTAATAAGTTCGCGGCGATACTTCAGGTTTTGATCACGAACTCACATGTTCGCAAAATATTTTACTCCTCAGACATGCATATTTCCTCATGATGTTTTCCTTTGCCGCCGAGCACATAGTAAATGAACAACAATTTTACAATGCGCAACGATTTGAGGCACGATTTTCAACAACGCGATTCAAATAAACAAATTCATTTCTACATCGCCATTGTACACGCCCCTAGCTGCCCCAACAAAAGTCGACCTTACAGGGGCCCATACAGCTGTAGATTCGACGAGCAGCAGGGGACGGGACCCAACGGCCTATAGACAGTTGACCTACACAAAAGAGATAAGGCTAGGTAAATAAATAGTACGTACCTGGTTACGAAGCTAAGGCCTCCCCAAGGCTCGGTCAGGCCGTAGGTAGGTGTAGGTGCGTGTGAGTGGTGTATAGTAGTGTGTATAATAAACATGGCCAAACGGCCAGACCCAACCGTTAGATCCAGCGTTGCTTCTGTCCAAATGGGGCAGCTCACCCCATCCGACCTCAAGTCCGACGTCAGTTCAGTATTTCAGTTTATCAACTTTATTGTACACTATTTCAATCCATCAACTTTATTGTACATTTAATCTACTTAAAACTCAACTAAACCCCCGTTAATCGTAATCAAAAACGTAACACACGGCACGACTAATGAACGGTGGGTCAAAGGTCACTTCCGTTTCACGTGGCAACAAGATTATAACCAAGAGCAAAAACGCGATCCCTTCTCGAGTCACAACGTTCAGAGTTCCTTAGCACAAATCTATAATCTAATACGAACACTGTTTCTCGCGGGTCACAAATTTTAGCGTTTTAACCGACACGGGAAAAGATCTCCGAGTTACATCCAATGCCACAAATCAACTACCGGCAATCACTATACCATTTACGTAAATTACTTGCCAACGAATTTAGGTTAATCAATCAAATTATTACTGCTTCGTCATCGCGTGAACGCACTAAGATAACCAAACTACAAGCGAAAACTCCAATAGTAAATTCCACACGCATCAAAAAACCGGACGTTGGTCGCAATCAATATTCATCATCATTCATCATTACAGCCCTTCACAAGTCCACTGCTGAACACAGGCCTCCCCCAAAGAATGCCACAAAGCACGGTCCTGAGCCACCTGCATCCATCGACTTCCTGCATGTCTTACCAGGTCGTCACTCCATCTCGTGGGGGGACGCCCTACACTTCGCCTACCGGTACGAGGCTGCCACTCGAGAACCTTTCTTCCCCATCAGTTGTCGGTTCTTCGAGCTATATGGCCGGCCCATTGCCACTTCAGCTTACTAATCCGTTGGGCTATATCGGTTACTCTGGTTCTACTGCGGATATCCTCATTCCTAAGTTTATCACGCAGAGAAACTCCGAGCATAGCCCTCTCCATAGCTCGCTGAGCGACCTTGAGCTTCCTCATCCGGCCAGCAGTGAAGGACCACGTCTCAGTTCCGTATGTCATCACTGGCAACACGCACTGGGTGTACAGTCTCGTTTTCAAGGTTTGAGGTATACCTGACGAGAAGATGTGCCGTAATTTCCCGAACGCTGCCCAACCGAGTTGAATCCATCGATTGACCTCTTGTTCGAAGTTGGACTTACCTAGTCGGACTATTTGTCCCAGGTAAACATACTCGTCAACAACTTCGAGCTTAGTGTTCCCAACAACTACCGACATAGGCGTGATATGGACATTAAACATGATCTTAGTTTTGTCCATGTTCATCTTAAGACCTATCCGTTGGGAAACACTATTGAGGTCATTGAGCATAGTGCTTAGGTCCTCCAGCGATTCTGCCATAAGGACTATATCGTCGGCAAATCGAAGGTGAGTGATGTACTCGCCATTGATGTTGATACCGTATCCTTTCCAGTCCAGAAGCTTGAAAACGTCTTCCAATGCAGCGGTGAAGAGTTTCGGGGATATGACGTCACCCTGTCTTACACCTCTCTGCAATTGGATAGGTTTCGTACTCTGGTTCTGTACTCGGATAGCCATCGTAGCCCTACTGTACAAGCACTTCAACACTTCGATATACCGACAGTCAACTTGGCACCGCTGAAGGGACTGCAGCACCGCCCAAATTTCGACGGAATCAAAGGCTTTCTCATAGTCCACATACGCCAGACATAGTGGCAAATTGTACTCCTCGGACTTCTGTACAATTTGCCGAAGGGTATGTATGTGGTCTATGGTGCTAAAGCCCTTTCGGAAACCGGCTTGTTCGGGAGGCTGGAAGTCGTCAAGTCTGCGCGCGAGACGATTCGTAATGACTCTCGAAAACAGCACGTAGACGCGGCTCAGAATCAATATTCAATATTAAATTCCAAATAATTAATCGACCCGGCGTCTATTTTTCTAGACTCAACAAAATCCTCGTCGTTGCATAAATTTGCTAACAAAACCGACACTAAATAGAGGTTATACCGGACGACCACGCCGTGCTAGCGACCGAACTGCCTTGTTCGACTTCCGCAGCGCCACACGCCAAACCAACTCCGCTCGCCCGAACGTCAAACCGGTACGAATGCACCGCGCCGAGCGCCCTCTGGCGTCAAATCTTTAAACTAGCGTTAGGCGCGAACAGCCATCTTTCAAAGAAAAACCAAACCTTATTTATACATGTAGTTACGAGTAGTATCAATAACACCATCTTGCGATACGACCAATCCAAAACTTAATCGACATTCAAACACCCTATGAATGGAACAGAATTGAATATAAACTTTTGTTCAGTATAGATTATAAACAGTACTTATTGAGTATCAACCTTAAGTTTAACTTAGACTGTGAAAAACCAGCAAGAAATCCAGCGGGACTGTAAAAGAAATAACATTTTATAATCATTAAAGATATACAATAATTAACACAAACTCAATTAGAAATAGATTGGTAGCAATCACCTCATTCCCCAGGGGTTATTATCATCCATACGTCGCGAATCTGGCAAGACCACTCCTGAGCGTGGATGCCCAGGTTGTTCCGCGTATTGGGGGAGGGGGGGGGGGGGAATTCCGCTCAAAATAATTGAGCAACAAGACAAAGGCGACCCCTGCCACGCTATCTCTGAATTTCTGCAACATCAGGAGACTTCACTCGAACCTAAACGCCGTCCACTACTATCTCGAGACGGCGAAGCCGGCCTTGCTCTTTCTGACCGAGACGCAAGTGTCCTCTCTGGCTGATACTTCGTATCTCTTCGACCCGGGGTACAAATTGGAACACTCCTTTGTGTTGTGTATTGCCTCGGGCTGGAGTTTGCGTATACGTCAGAGAGGACATCTGTTCTCGACGCCTCGGCAGTCTTGAAGGTTCCGACCTGTCCATCCTTTGGCTACGCGTAGACAGCGACGGCCAACCCCGCGTCTACGGGTGCCTCTATAGTTAGCGGTAATGCCAATACAGACCGACTCATCGACCACGTCCAGACCGCTAAAAAGAACAGATTCCTTGCTACAACAGGTCCCATTCACAGAGATCGTGATCCTTGGCGATTTCAATGCCCACCACGCCGAATGGTTTGGTTCACGTTTAACCGATCATGCGGGGAGATCTGTTTATGACTTTGCCTTGGCATATGGTTTGACACAACTGGTTACTTCGTCTACGCGGATTCCAGATGTGGAGGATCATACACCTTCCCTGTTGAACTTTCTGCTGACCTCTCATCCGGACGGATATCAGGTTTCCGTCGATGCCCCTCTCGGCTCTTCGGACCATTGTCTGATCCGGAGTGTGGTGCCACTGACGCTCCCCTCGCGGTTGCGTTCTGCAGCTTGGCGCCGTGTTTGACATCACAGGTCAGCGGATTGGGACGGAATGCGGTCTGTCTTTTGCATCCTATCCATGGGGGCGGGTTTGATTCTCGCCGGATGATCCCAGCGCTGTTGTCAGCAACCGAGTCAGCTCTGTCACTGATGTGGTGCTACAGGGAATGGAACTATTTATTCCATCATCTGTGGTACCCATCGGAGGCAGATCTCAGTCTTGGTTTGGTCGCTCCTGTAAGACTGCATTACGCAATAAGCAGGAGTGTTATCAGGCCTGGGCTGAGGCTTTAGCGGCTTGGGATGTAAACACCAGCGTGCTTAAAAAAAGTATAACTTTGCCTCCAGGTCCTTCAAAAGAGTTATGGCCAAGGCAAAGTCAGAGCACATAGACAGAATTGGCGAGAAACTAGTTCGTTCCTTCGGGAACCCATGCATTCTGGTCTCTTGCCAAGGCTGTCCAAGGGAATTTCTGTAAGTCATCACTACCATCTCTGCACAGGGAGGAAGACTCACTGGCCCACGCCGCAAAAGAAAAAGCCGACCTTTTAGGTTCTCTTTTTGCGTCCGACTCGACTCTTGATGACGAGGGGAACACACCGCCGACTATCCCGCGGTGTGAGTGCTCCATGCCGGATGTGTGGATCTCACAGCGCTCGGTTCGCAAAGCACTCCTCTCCCTGGACACCCACAAGTCGAGTGGGCCTGACGGAATCCCCCCATTGTGTTGAGGACGTGTGCTCCAGAGTTGGCACCGGTTCTAACGCGTCTTTTCCGGTACTCCTATTCCCTAGGCGTAATCCCAAAATCATGAAAGACAGCTTTTGTCCACCCGATTCCTAAAAAAGGCGACCACTCAGACCCGTCCAACTACAGGCCTATCGCCATCACATTCTTGTTCTCCAAAATAATGGAATCTATTATAAACTACCAGCTCATGCGGTACCTTGAGGATCACCAGCTGATTAGTGAACGCCAATACGGTTTTCGTTGGGGTCGATCAGCTGGTGATCTTTTGGTCTACCTGACTCATAGATGTGCGGAGACAGTAGAGGCCAAGGGAGAGGCATTGGCCGTTAGTTTCGACATTGCGAAGGCCTTCGATCGGGTTTGGCACAAAGCGCTTCTTTCGAAGCTCCCTTCCTACGGGCTTCCCGAGAAATTGTGCAATTGGATCACCAGCTTTCTTGCAGATCTGAGCATCAAGGTCGTTTTAGATGGTGCATGTTCCGATTACAAGCCTATTAACGCTGGTGTTCCACAAGGCTGCGTGCTATCACCAACGCTGTTTCTTCTGCATATTAATGATATGTTGCAATTCGGTAACATTCATTGCTATGCGGATGACAGCACTGGTGATGCTCTATACACCGGCCGTGCCAATATTCCTCGGGAAAACGTCGCCGAATACCGGAACAAACTTGTGCCTGAAGTCGAGTCTTTGCTGAACAAAGTCTCGGATTGAGGGCGACTAAATCTAGTTCAGTTTAATCCTCGGAAGACACAAGTTTACGCGTTTACCGCTAAAAAGAACCCCTTTGTCGTATCTCTTCAGTTTCAAGGCACTCCCTTGTTGCCTCAGCCAGTATCGGAATCCTCGGCGTCGACATATCGAGTGACGTTCAGTTTCGTGGTCACTTGGAAGAGAAGGCCAAGTTGGCCTCTAAATAGCTTGGCGTGCTCAGCAGAGCGGAACAGTATTTCATGCTGGCACAACTCCTGCAACTTTACAAGGCGCAGGTTCGGCTTCACATGGAATACCGTTCCCATCTCTGGGCTGGGGCTCCCCAGTGCCAGCTCCTTCCACTTGACCGCATCCAGCGCAGGGCGGCTTGAATCGTCGATGACCGAGTCCTTTCCGATCGGCTCGATTTATGGGCGCTGCGAAGAGATGTTTCATCCCTTTGCATTTTATTTCGCATTTACCACGGGGAGTGCTCTGAGGAATTGTTCGGATTAATCCCAGCCACCAAATTTCACTAAAGCACATCGCGGCAGAACTCCCTATACCATCTGGATAATTCGCGGTCCATCACTGTGAGATTTAGAAGATGTTTTCTTCCTCGCTCAACTTCCTTGTGGAAATGATTACCATCTTCCCTACTGTCACCGAGTCATTGCTCTAACAAAATGTAAACGTCTGTACAAGAGAATTTGCATTTCATAAAATATTATTAGGAGATATTGTAAAATATTTCAAAACTATTAATATTAAGAAAACTGCAGATAAGTGGGGGATTTCCCTTAAAGTGATGGCGTTTATAATAGATGCTATTGTATTGGACTTGCTATTATTTTTAATACTATCTAGTTAGGTGATGTTTGCGCTGTTAGTCTATGCGGCTCTTACAGCTTAATCTGATGATACAGGGCATTTCAGGCCGCGGGCTATTTGACACAAGCTATTTTATTTTTAATACTGTGATCTTTCCAAGGCTTAGGCAAATCTACTAAATGTATGTAAAAGTATATAATAAAACAAAAAAATTAAATGTTTTGTCTGTTTATGCGAACGAAAGTGACCGTGTAGTGGCAGTGCAAGAATATCTACTACCCCATACATAGGTTGTAATCAATGGCTAATGGATTTGAGCGAAGTCGCGAGCACAGCTGCACAGCTAGTGAATAAGTAAAATAAGTATAACCGGCGGCGTTTCGCAGCTACGACGTGCACTACGGCGCGCGCTCCATCAAGCACGAGGTGGAGCGGCGCGTGGTGAACCAGATCGCGCTCGCCGCCGAGCGCGGCGCGCTGGGCCGCGGCTGCGCGCTGCTGCTCAGTGCGCGCGCCGGACGCCTGCAGCTGGCCGTGCGCCGCCCCGCCGCCGACCACTACGAGCCGCTGCACCTGGCCGCGCTCTAGCGCTGCAGCTGGCCGTGCGCCGCCCCGCCGCCGACCACTACGAGCCGCTGCACCTGGCCGCGCTCTAGCGCTGCAGCTGGCCGTGCGCCGCCCCGCCGCCGACCACTACGAGCCGCTGCACCTGGCCGCGCTCTAGCGCTGCAGCTGGCCGTGCGCCGCCCCGCCGCCGACCACTACGAGCCGCTGCACCTGGCCGCGCTCTAGCGCTGCAGCTGGCCGTGCGCCGCCCCGCCGCCGACCACTACGAGCCGCTGCACCTGGCCGCGCTCTAGCGCTGCAGCTGGCCGTGCGCCGCCCCGCCGCCGACCACTACGAGCCGCTGCACCTGGCCGCGCTCTAGCGCTGCAGCTGGCCGTGCGCCGCCCCGCCGCCGACCACTACGAGCCGCTGCACCTGGCCGCGCTCTAGCGCTGCAGCTGGCCGTGCGCCGCCCCGCCGCCGACCACTACGAGCCGCTGCACCTGGCCGCGCTCTAGCGCTGCAGCTGGCCGTGCGCCGCCCCGCCGCCGACCACTACGAGCCGCTGCACCTGGCCGCGCTCTAGCGCTGCAGCTGGCCGTGCGCCGCCCCGCCGCCGACCACTACGAGCCGCTGCACCTGGCCGCGCTCTAGCGCTGCAGCTGGCCGTGCGCCGCCCCGCCGCCGACCACTACGAGCCGCTGCACCTGGCCGCGCTCTAGCGCTGCAGCGCTAATATATAATATAAATAATTCTAATTGTTACTAGAAGTTGCTTATAATACACAAGTGATATTTTAGGAAGTAACGATGCTAGATACCAATGGATATATTACCTTTAGTATTATACTACTTCTGCGGATAAAGAATGGGATTAAATATGGCGGCTAAATGAACTTGTACTGTCAGCATACACGGTACCAAAAATGAAAACAACGTTAATAACGTTATATTACAAACAACGATAACGTGTTAATTAAAACACTATGTTTTTTTTTAAATTGACTGTTTAGTATATTAAACCAATTGAATTTTATAATTAAATGAAATTATTAACATATTATAATAGGGGAATTAAATGTGGGAATTAAATCAATTTACAAACAATTTAATACTAAAAATAAAGGCATATTGAGCGGCTTAGTTCTGTTACTTGGTTCGAAATTTAAAAGCAATAAAAGGCAAAGAACGTTTACTACAACACGTGAATAACTTTTTTTTTGTTATCGCTACCGGGATGTTTGGGTATATACAGAGACAGCGTGCAAGCGGGAGGTGAATAGAGGCGACGCTATTTATAATCCCATTGTTAGCGCGAGATATAGTTTCAATTATTTTAAATGCAAGATTATATCAATGGTGTTTCAGCATTTTGTAGGCTTAATCTAAAACCCTAGTCGAAGAATAATTTTTATTGACACAAAAAGTGTTATTAACAATGTTATTTATTGTATTACTGTATGCAATAAAATTAAGGCAATAAATTCTTATAATGTTTTGTAATAATGGAACTGTTGTGAAAAAGTTTATAAAGGAAAGATTTACTTATTTATTTGGGGTATAAAAATATTATCACCAAGAAAAAAATGGAAAATGAAATAAATTTGATTTATTATTAGATAACTTGTTTTACTTTAACCCACAAAACTTATGCTTACATGAAATTGTGTGAATACCAGCGTGAAATAACAGCTTAATGCCGCTATGTTTTGTATGGTGAGCGTAGAGAACCGGAGACCTATTTTTCTGGAAACGAGGCATTCCATCTTAGTATTCAGGGATGACAACACACACCTGCATTTTGATTCTTAATTGTGGATAGATGTAGATGTCTATGAGTCACAGTAGCCACTTACCATCAGGTGGATTGTGTGCTCGTTTGTTACCCTTATTCTTTATAAAGAATAAATTTTATACATCAGTAATAGTATAGGCGGGTCACCGTAGAGTGGCGAGGTAAGAATCTATAACCCCATATCGTCTCGTGGATGTTATAAGCGTTGACAGAGGGAAACTACAACAGGAGATGGCCAGCAGCACTTTTCTGTTTATTCGAAACAATAAAAAAGCTACGGTTGACAACTCACCTGCCAAGCGTGTCAACTATGCCAAATATCCTTCCTATGAGGCAATTTACGGGGGACGAGTTTGTTATAGGCTGTAATGATGATGGTTGATGTCGTATGTTAGATTACAGATGACGTCGTTACAGGTTCTTAATTACTATTTACACAAAAAAAAACGACGTCACACTGTACTATTTTTTATTTAAGTAAGAATGACAAACTAGCTCACATTCCAGTTGAAGTGAACTGTGGCCCATAAGCACCCGTGTCTTCACCCGTACTTTCCCCTGACCACTAACAAAGAATGCCTCGCCACCAGTAGTAGCGTTCGGTTCGCGTATCACGAACAATAAAAGACCAAAATACTTTTAATAATTATGAAAAAAGGAGAGTGGGAGGTTTATATGTAAGGTACCTACCATAAAACTTGAAAACAAGATCGTACAACTAGTGCGTGTTGCCAGTGATGACCGAGACGGATGGATCTAAGACGTGGGTCTTCACTGTTGGTCGTATGAGGAGAGTCAAAGTCACTCAGCGAGCTAATGAAAGGCCTGTCCTCCGAGTTTCTCTGCGTGATGTAGTCTTAGAAATGAGGGTATCTGCAGACCATCCAGAGTAACCGACATAGGTCAATGGATCAGTAAACTGAAGTGGCAATGGACCTGCCATATAGCTGATAGAACCGACAACCGATTGGGAAAAAAGGTTGTGCCGTTCCTTGATGGATGGCCTATGTTCAGCAGTGGACTTGTAAAAGGCTATAATAATGATGATGAAAGTGGAAGATCAGTTTGGATCGTAATTTATTTCGGAGGTCGGCTATATGTCGCCTACTTTTTGTGATTCCTAGAGCAACAGAGAAATAAACATTCCCTACCAACTACCAGGCGAACGTACTTTTGTTTGAACAAACTTTCTTTATAAGATAGTGATAAACTCAGATCACTTAGTGTTAAGTGGCTACACTGGTCCATGAACATCTGCCACCAACTTATAATGACGAAGACTACAGATGTGTTGTCAGCTGTAGGGACAACTGGACTGATTCACTTACAGCCTATAATAATGCTGGTTCTCTTTATACTTCAGATATGGATATGGAACACAGCAGTGTACCTACGCACTTAGGAAGGTGGTAGGACTTTATACTATAATTAAACATTAAGAAGGCGATTTCTGTATATTGAATCTTTTTTGAATATATTTTTTTTATAGGAGAGGGGGCAAATGAGCATGCAGCTCACCTGATGGTAAGTGACTACCGCCGCCCATGAACAACTGCAACACCAGGGGAACCAGGGGAATTGCAGATGCGTTGCCAGCCTTTTAAAAAGGAGTAGGCTATTTTCTTGAAAGTTAAATCGTATCGGTCCGGAAAAACCGCTGGTGGTAATCGATTCCACAAGGAAGTTGTGCGAGGAAGAAAACATCTTCTAAATCGCACAGTGGTGGACCGCCAATCATCCAGATGAGGTATGGGGGTTCTAATGCGATGTGCGTTCGTGAAATTTGGCGGCTGGGATTAATCCGAACAATTCCTCAGAGTACTCCCCGTGGTAAAGAAAATTCCAATCCAGATGGTATGGATGGTATCGTCAGTTTTGTCGCGATGTGCGATGGTGAAATTGAGCGGCTGGAATTAGTCTGAACAATTCCTCAGAGCACTCCCCCTGATACATGCGATAAAATACGCAACGAGATGCAACACTTCTACCCAGTGCCAGGGAGACATGCCGATCGGAAAGAACTCGGTCATCGACGATTCGAAACGCTCTGCGCTGGATGCGGTCAAGTAGAAGGAGCTGGCACTGGGGAGCCCCTGCCCAGAGATGGGAACAGTATTCCATGTGAGGCCGAACCTGCACCTTGTAAAGTTGCAGGCGGTATGCCGGCAAGAAATACTGTCCCGCTCGGCTGAGCACGTCAAGCTTTTTAGAGACCAATTTCGCCTTCTCTTCCAAGTGACCACGAAAGTGCACCTCACTCGATATGTCGACGCCGAGGATTCCGATACTGACTGAGGCAGCAAGGGGAGCGCCTTGAAACTGAGGAGATACGACAAAGGGGTTCCTTTTAGCGGTAAACGCGCAAACTTGTGTTTTCTGGGGATTGAACTGGACTAGATTTAGTTGCCCCCAATCCGAGACTTTGTTCAACAAAGTCTCGAATTCAGACACAAGTTTATTCCGGTACTCGTCGACATTTTCCCGAGAAATACTGGCACGGTCGGTGTATAGAGCATCACCAGTGCTCCATAGCCATAGAAAGGTATGTTACCGGCTTGCAACATATAATTGATATGCAAAAGAAACAGCGTTGGTGATAGCACGCAGCCTGTAGAACACCAGCATTAATATGTTTGTAATTGGAGCACGTACTACGACCTTGATGCTCCGATCAGCCAGAAAACTGGTGATCTAATTGCACAATTTCTCAAGAAGCCCATAGTAAGGAAGCTTCGAAAGAAGTGCTTTGTACCAGACCTGATCGGAATGCTTTGTACCAGATCTGAATTTGCGGCGTGGGCCAGTGAGTCGTCCTCCCTGTGTAGAGATAGTAGTGACGGCTTACAGAAATTCCCTTGGACAGCCTTGGCGAGAGACCAAAATGCATGGGTTCCCGAAGGAAGGCGAACTAGTTTCTCGCCAATTCTGCCTATGTGCTCTGACTTTGCCTTAGCAATAACTCTTTTGAAGGACCTGGAGGCGAAGTTATACTTAAAAGGTTTTAAAAAGTTACTTCGCAAACATCCGCTCTATTAAATAAAATGATGTGTCTTATCTAGTATGAAGAGCACCTCCCGCCCTCCCTCAATTGGGTGCACTATCCCCGTCACCACTAATCCTAGCACCACTACTCCCAACACCACTACACTAGGAAAGACACACCATTGACGACAATACGACACGAGTTTCGCCTCTACACGAGGCATCCTCAGGTGATGTAGACTCTACGGTGGCTGACTGTTAAGTGAGCGGTGAGCCAAAACAAATGTCTTTTATACAGACCGCTGACGCAACCGCTCCCTGCTTAAGGAGTTATACTTCTTTTCGGCCTCCAAAAAAGGAGACGGTACTCAATTCGACGCGTATGTTTTTTTTTATGTGTGTTACCTCATAACTTTTTACTGATTGGACCGATTTATATGAAAGCTGATACTTCTCGTGTCGTCCCATATGAATTTGATCAAGGTCAGACCAATAGCTTTTGAGTTATTTGAGTTATTCTTAATAACTTATATTGAAGCCGGCTGTACAAAATTTTAAATTATTAAGCATGCTGGTGTTTACATCCCGAGCCGCCGAAGCCTCAGCCCAGGCCTGATAATACTCCTGCTTATTGTGTAAGGCAGTCTTACAGGAACGACCAAACCAAGGCTGAGATCTGCCACCAATGGGTACCACAGAAGATGGAATAAATAGTTCCATTCCCTGTAGCACCACATCGGTAACAGAGTCAGCAACAGCGGCATCATCCGGCGAGAAGTAAACCCGCCCCCATGGGTAGGATGCAAAGAAAGATCGCATTCCGTCCCAATCTGCCGACCTGTAATGCCAAACACGGCTTCAACCTGCAGAACGCAACCGCGAGGAGAGCGTCAGTGGCACCACACTCCGGATCAGACAATGGTCCGAAGAGCCAAAAGGGGCATCGACGGAAACCTGATATCCGTCCGGATGAGAGGTCAGCAGAAGGATTAACAGGGAAGGTGTATTATCCTCCATATCTGGAATCCGCGTAGGCGAAGTAACCAGTTGTGTCAGACCATATGCCAAGGCGAAGTCAATCAGATTCAGCGTGGTGGGCATTAAAATCGCCACATATCACGATCTCTACGGATGGGATCTGTTGTAGCAAGAAATCTGTAGCCATTTGGACGTGGTCGATGGGTCGGTCTGTGTCAGCATTACCGCTATGGCTATACAGGCATCCATAGACGCGGGGATGGTCGTCGCTGTCTACGCGCAGCCAAAGGATGGACAGGTCCGTACCTTCAAGACTGCCGAGGTGTCGAGAACAGATATCCTCTCTGATGTATACGCAAACTCAAGCCCGGGGCACAAAAAAGTATTCTAATTTGTACCCTGGGTAGGACAGGTACGAAGTATCGGCCGGAGAGGACACCTGCGTCTCGGTTAAAAAGAGCAAGGCCGGCTTCGCCTTCTCTAGATGGTAGTGGACGGCGTTAAGGTTCGAGTGAAGTCCCCTGATGCTGAAGATCGGGATTTTGCCCCCCCCCCCCCCCTAGAATACGCGGGGCAGCCTGAGCACTCATACTCAGGAAGTAGAGGGAAACTTGACCGTGGATGCTCAGTGAGGGATTCCCCATTACCAAGGGTGATAGTACCCTCCTGGGGTATTCCTTTCTTTTTAAATTCCGCTACCATGTTATGGGGTGGGGGGTGGGGCCTCCGGCCACTTGTACTAACGAAGCGAAACGCAGAAGCATAGCTTCTACTTTACGTTGGTATTTTGTGAGATCGTGGTACTGCCCCGGTTCGAGCGGTCCATCCATGCTACAGCAGAAGCTGCAGCGTGGCTCTACCACTGTTATTACTGTATTTAACTGGGGTATACCTACTATTCTATCGATATAAATTGTTATAAAACAACAATGTTTGGAAATGTCTTCTGTGTACCTGTCTGAACGCGTCACATAAAAATTTTTGTTACGTAGAAGTCAAATCTGTCCTAGGAGCTGAACAATAGGCCTAATTATCCCCCCGTACTGATAACTGCCCTGTTGAAATCCCCACCCCTCCTATGGTCACCTACGGTGAAAAAAGAGAAACTTGGCTGTGCATGGCTCATAATTTTTTATAGAATAAGGCTGCGAAAGGAACACACAGTCCACCTGATGGTGAGTGGATTCTGTGGCTTATAGACATCTACATCCATTTTAGATTAAGAATCAAAATGCAGATGCCTTCAATCCTGACGGCTAAGATAGAATAGCTTGTTTCCAGTAAAAAGGGTCTCTGGTTCTCTACACACACAGAAGCATCAAGCTACTATTTCACGCTGATAAAGTGAGAACGTGGTCCTCCCCGCTCGAGACGACCCATTCGTGCTGCAATTATTATAGCGGCAGCGTGGCTCTACCATATAAACACTCTATGATACAGAGAGTAATTAAACAATTATTAAAATAAAACACAATTGTGTGTAGTGCTTCTTTTATTTAACTTCGCACCGTTATATACAAATATAATGTATAAATAAACAACAACTCTTTACAAAATATAAATCGTGCGGCACGGCAGGGGCCGCCGCCGCAAGTACAACTAAAGACGTGTGAAGGCCTCCGGTGTTATTAGATAAACTCTCTGAACGTACACAGCTGGAGGTAGATCGCAGCAGGTAATGTATGCCAAATGTTGGACATAAACTGTGCGAAACAAAAACTGTTATGCGCAAAGACTTCCATCTATACTAATAAACTATTCAGAACAAAAACTGTCTCAGCTATGGATTACGCAAGCATAAGGTAGCTGCCACGGTAAACATGCCACGCACTTGTACTTTCATATACCGATGACAGTTACTTTTTAGGCAAATCTATACACATAAATAAATTTGAAGTGTCTGTTTGTAATGTCGAAATAACAGCTTTTTACTATATGCATATTATGATACTTATAACAAAAACACGATTTTTTAAATTTTTGTCTGTCTGTTTGTTCCGGCTAAACACTGAAACGGCTGAACAGATTTTGACGGGACTTTCACTGGCAGATAGCTGTTGTCATAAGGAGTAACTTAGGCTACTTTTATTTAAAAAAAAAGAATTAGGGTTCCGCGCAAAAAAATTAAAACCCCAAATAACACGCGGGCGAAGTCGCGAGGAACACAGCTAGTACGAAATAAAGTTACATACTTGTCTTAAATAAAGTTTAAATAATGTTGACAAAGTGCGCACGTATGTAAATAATGGCAGGGTTTTAGTAGTCACATGAAAAAATATCAGTGTTACATTATTGTATAAAACAACGTTCGTGGCTTACATAACAAATTACTAATCTTCTCTCTCGCTTGCAATCGACTAAAGGAGTAACGGATAATTTACCATAACTTAGTGCGCTTTGTATTAAGGGCGCAGAGCTCATTTAGATATAGAAGATTTTGGATACATAGAAGTCTTTGGTTACCTGGTTGCACACATAGAAGTCGCGTATCATTAACATTGGTTTGATTTTGTTTGCCCATCACGGTTTGGGTCTAGTAGTTAATAATTTCAATTATTTATTAGGTCTTCTTATCTTTACTTCCAGTGTAGCAATTATCCTAAAGCTGATACAAACGTAATGTTTCTATATAAAGTTTTTTTTATATTTAATGTCTAAACAAGAGCGACCTCCAGCGGTGTTCGCTCAAGGGATAAAGATAACATTACCCAGTACTGAATGGTACTTACATAAACAATACTCATACATACATACACGCGTACAGAACGGACGATATAGGTACGGTGCGCGCGCTTGGTAGTCGCACCAATCTTTACCTGCATATAATTTGATAGAACACATCACTAGAAATTTAACAAAGTGCAAAGGTTTTAAGTAGGTAGTGGGCTGCCATAAAAAAATCACAAAATTATATTTTATATTCGTTGTTAAACCTTGTTTCCGATATATATTTTATTAGGCCAAGAAATAATTGCTTAATAATTATAAATAGTTTGTTATTATGCTACACAATTAAAATAACAATGGAACTAGTCTACGTGATTTTCTGACGTCATTGCTTGCAAACTAACTATACGATTGGGTTTGGTCATGGTGAGCAAAAACGAAAATACAAACAAAGTATACTTACTCTGTGCACGTAAGTACATTGTACTTACGTGCACAGAGTAAGTACTTACGTATACTTACGTGCATAGATCTATATTTTGAAGCAACGTTTTAACAAATGACACTTTATACGGAATGTAGTGTTCATTTCACGTAATTAAATAAAACAATATTTATTTATCGATTAAAGTTATGTGAAGTAAATTACTATTAAAAATCAATACATTTTTGTGGATGCGGTATAGTTTTTACAACAAAATTAATTTGCCAACCATATTTAATTGACTGAAGATTATCAAAGACCGGTCCCACTCTTATTTTAATCGTAAGTATATCTCTGATTTACTAAAAAAAAAACAAGACATAATCTGAGAGATGAATAGTATAAAAATTTATCATCACCTATTAATTCGTGGAAACGTTTAAAAATAAATGTAAACACCAAAAACGTTTATCTTATTCAAGTCTATAAAAAAACTAGATGGGCTGCATGTGTTTAGTTCGTCGTTTAATTAAAAAAAACATATCATATGGGATCTGCCTGAAATCATTTCAGACTATTATCACCTCCATTTTGGTTAGATAATAAAAAGAAAACGATTTTCAGTCAAATAAAGTATCTCCTTTACGATGTCAGCTTAAAAACAGGTCGTATACACAAATATTGTAGCTCACTACCCATTTAGGTCAACTTAGGTACAGTTCTGAAGTCAAATGATGTGTAGCTCACTACCCTCTTAGTTAGGTAAACTCAGGTACAGTTCTGAAGTCAAATGATTAGCTATGAATACATACCGCCTCATTACAAGATGTGGTTTATTGATAGTCCCGGATTTAAACTGTGGTTCAAGGAAAGTCTTTATCATTAGAGAAGTCCTTTAGCCACGGGGTGACAGTCCTCGCGAAATTTAATATTTGCTGTCATCTTCTAACCTTTCCATTTTGGGTCACAAACTTTTTCTGCGGGACTACTTTTTTGAAACAGTCTCTAGTTCAAACCTGGGACTAATTATAAACTGCTTTTTGAAAAAAGGCCGATTGTGTATTTTTATATAAAACACATCTGTCGCACAAAATACAAACTGCTAAATGTGACTCGATCCAGTACAGTACACCTATTAGGTTTATCTACAGCTACTCATTTATTTTATTATGTATATTTGTATTAGCGTTGATAGCAAGTTACTGGTAGTATGAAATATGAAGGTCTATGTCTAGAGCCTAGAAGACTTATAGACATTACAATATAACTCTGTAATAAATTATTCAATCTACCTATCCCAGCCTATCAAAAGTCCACTGCTGGATTTAGGCCATTGATTCATAGGGTGGATATTTGCCGTAGCTACGCTAGGCAGGCGGGTTGGCAAACGCAGTTTTTTTTTAATTTTTAGTTGTCGTTCTAAAGACACTGTTGCCTATCTCCTGATTTGTTTCCCGCCGTTGCCTCTTACTACATCCACGGGACGATCTGGGGATTTGTTATTCTGTATAATTTATATCTAGATACTATTTCAATTTTGTGTCCTTGGCATATAGACTGTATAAATGCGTATATATTATATAATGGGGACTGGGTAGTATAATAAATAGGATAATAGGGGTTACATAAAAATCCCTGTTTCTTCTGTTTGTTCTTAGTCACTAAATAATTCTACGTATGAATGCGCCGACAGGATAAATTATTACTGGAAAACTCTCTGGAACACATCATTATATTGTATAATTAATTATAACATTTATTATGTTTCAGTATACATATTATAAGTCGTATATAAAATAGTTTAGACACTAATTTTATGCTATATATTTTTTAAATCTCGTTTTCATCTAATAACTAGTTGGTGTTAGATAAAATATGACTCGTTTAAAGTAAGATTAACGGAACGGATGGTCTAATTTCTACCTAGCTACGCACACGTGTACTTCTCATATCTTAGCTCCTAGCGATACGTGCAAGTCACTACAGTACAATTATTGTATAAATGCATAATTTGTTTTAATCCAAAGATTTCTATGTATACTGCTAGATCGTCAATTCAGAACAAAAACTGTGTCAGAGCTGTGGATCGGCTGGCGTGGTAAAAATTCCACGCAGTTCTATTTTCAATTACGACAGTTACTGTTTTTAGGCAAATACGAAATAAAGTTACATACTTATCTGAAATAAACTTCAAATCACGTTGACAAAGTGCGCACATAAATGAAGACAGTGTGATCTTAGTCACTTTGAACAAAATGAGTGTACAAGTCGCGGCACGTAAGTCTAGCGCTAAACGAAACGTGGAGTTGACGTGCACGGATTGAATTGTACGAATGTGACTGGAAGCCAAACAGCGCGTGCGAACGAGACGCACGAGCCAATCAGCGCGACTTATGCGCAATAACGGTAAGCGCTAGACTTTCGTGCCGCTACGAGTAATGTTGTCGAAAACAACGTTCGCGGTTTACAAAACGAAGAACAAGTCTTCTCGCCCGCTCGCAGTCGACTGAAGAAGTTACGGAGAATTCAGCGCAATGTATCAGTACTGTATTGCTCGATTAGTCGTATACATAGAAATCTTTGTTTAAATCGCGCTAAAGGCGATATGTTTCATATCAGTGTGTGAATGACGTGACGCGGTGAATTTCTTAAATAACTAACTATCGATGTAAGTTTCCTATTTTACTTTACATTCAAACATCACATGCGAATGCATCATCTTGTTCACTGCGCGTAACTTTGGTTACTTACAGTCCAGCAATAAGGGCGACGACATAGAAACACTGGGGTTTTCCAGTGAGTCTCGTATTGTAACAGCGTTGCCAGACTGGAGTGTCATAATTACCACAAAAATCTAAATAAACAACCATAAATAATAAACAATCATAAGTATAATTTATATCAATAAGGATGAGAATATTAATTCGCTAAGACCGGCTTGCATATTTAAAAAAATTATCATATTAATTATTATATTCATAGACATAATATCATTTGTATTTTACACTGGGTTCTAGGCTTGCCGAACTTAGTGCACGGATTTACGGGAAAATGAGAATCACAATGCGGGATTTGGGCAATAAAGCTGGGACAAAGCTATAAATATATAATGGCGAATTTTTTTAAATTAGAAATGAGATTTTGCTTTTTAGGTATATTTTAAACATATTTTTAAACAATTTTAAACAAGAGGTTCTATATTAAATGGGTAGGTTTTTTAACGTAAGTTCACCGACCGATTTCTCTGAAACATCTACAGCGTTACTCTAAGGTCTACACACAACACACATTCAAATGAAGAATAATTTTTATTCTATAGGCTATACCTTTAAAGTGGTCCCATATAAATTTGAAGAAAAATGCACTCCTAGTGATGGAAAATTGTGGATGAGGTTTTATTGTAACTATTTAGCCGACATTCTAGTGGAAAAGCGGGAAAAAACTAGTATAGTAGAAATAGTGTATCGAAGAATTAGATCCTTTTTAAAACAACTTTAAGAATTTTTTTTAACGTTTGATCAAAAAATCAAAGATTTTTGTATATTTGAAATTAAAAGTGTGTACACTTCTAGATATTTCAGCGAAAAATTTAACCATATGCAATAAAACAATTGGCGTCCCGCACACATCTCTTTCTCGGGATGCATTCGCTAAGGATCTAGAAACGGGATGTCCTGCCTCTCGCATAATGGTTGGCAAGCCTACTCTTAGCCAGTTAATTTTGACATCTTTAATAAAGAAGACCTTCAAAATAACGCCTGAATCTAACACATGTCTGGAGTTACGTACAGACATGAATGATCGTTCTGGCAACGCTGCACAATGGGGGTGTGCGGTTGTTGGAGCTCGGTGTGTGGGTGGGCTAGAGCCATCCGGCGGAGTGGTGCGGCGCGTGTCCGTGCAGTGGCGTGACGCCGGCGAGGCGCGCCAGAGCCGCACAGCGTCCACACGACGCTCCCCCTGGGCTTGTGGACCTCTCGCACTCCTCCGTCCCTCCCTCCACGCTGGTTTCGTACCCACACTGCCCACAAGCCTCCTGCAAATCACGTCGCGTTATGTTACTGTCTTGAGCAATGCTTGTATGTATCTTCTTATCCATTTCTTAATATACGTCATATACGTGGTAGCGCTGTGCTGCTACAGACAAATGGGTCGGTTCGAGCAGGGTAGGACTACGCTCTCACAGAATACCAGCGAAAAAAGCAGCATAATGCTGCTGTGTTTAGTATGGTGAGTGTAGAGAACCGGTAACCCATTTTACTGGAAATTCCAGCTATACAATCCGCCTGATGGTAAGTGGATATTGTGGTTCATAGACATCTACATCTATCCTCGATTAAGAATCAAAATAAAAATGCATTGTCACCCCTGAGCACTAAGATGGAATGCCTCTTTTGCAGTAAAATGCATCTCCGGTTTTCTACACTCACCATATAAAACACAGCAGCAATGAGCTGCTATTTTATGTATTCTGTGAGAGTGTGGTCCTTCTCTGGCCCGAGCTGACCCATTCGTGCTAGAACCATAACATAGCTGCAGCATGACTCTACCACGTATAAAACCTTACGACACCCACGTAATGATATGGGATGGTGGATATTCTTACATCACTACTACACGGTTAAATAATTAGGGTATGAACAGCAAATAAAAAAGTTGTGGGTTCGAATCTGCCATTCAACTACTGCCGTGAGTTACGGGGAAATGAGTGTGTGGCGGCGCTGTCGTCGCGCCGCAAGCGACACACACCAAATCCTAAATCGCGCTATCAAAGTTCCGATGCTACCGCGCTATATATCCACTTTCACCGTAAAAAGAAAAGGGGAGATCTCCAGCGAGGCAAGGCGATCGGTTAGTTAGTGCGCAATATATTAGTGCCGTAGTGCTCGTGTAGCAGTACATATAGAAATGTTTGTAGTGTTTGCAACCTTGTGCGCGTCGTCGTCGAGGCTGGCGAGCAGCGGCTCCCGGCTTCCGGCGGGCGGGGGCGCGGCGGGGAGCGGGGCGTGCGCGGGGGCGGGCGGCGCGCGCGGCGGCGGCGCGGGCGGCACGCGCGCCGGCACGGAGCTGGCGCGCTGCAGCGCTTCCGAAGCGCAGGCGCGTTCCTCGGCCGGCGCGCGCCGCGAGTCCGAGAACTTCTTTCGCTTGCGCTTGAGAGCTGCAAGCGCCGACAGCGGGTGCAGCGGCCCGCTGCGTGTGCGTTCCGGGCTGCGAGCGGAGTCGCTGCCCGACTCCGACCGCTCGCTGCCACTGCCGATACATACAAAGCATCTTTATAACGACTACAATATATCCTACAAGATCGGCAATTCTGAACAAAAACTGTGTCACAACTGTGGATCGCGAAATATGCCACATTGTATTTTCTATTTCTTAAGAAAAACTTCAAATCACATTGACAAAGTGCGGATATTCATAGAAGTCTTTAATAACAACTGAGAGCTCATGGACGCATTGCTCATGCATCACAATCTGTAATTAAATCTTCTGTTTAGTGGTTGAAATAGGCAAGATTCATGTTAAGATTATATCGATCCAAGACAAAACTCACAGTTACTTCTTTCAACATTTATATCATGTGCATGAAATTGTGTTATAGAATAACTTTTTCTATTAAAATACTATCATTTCTCATAAATGCTTTTAAAGTTTACTTGAGTTCGTAGATTATAAACTGTGAGCTTTGTCATTTATGTGTCCGTAAAAGTAATGATTAATGTATAGATTAATTTAAAATGTATGCTCTCCTTTATATGTATATTGTATGCATGCTTTAATAAGAAGTAAAAAATGTAAAATTTGCACAGCGAATTCATTGCTCATGCTTTAATAAGAAGTAAAAAATGTAAAATTTGCACAGCGAATTCATTGGTAGAGATTTAATATGTGTGATGTTTCTGTACCTTATTCATGCAAATAAACGATCTTAATCTTAATTAGTCAGTTTTGAGGCGATAGCAGGCTAACGACTGGGCGCAGACCGCGAGCTGAAAACGTTGTTGGTTCTAATCCGCCATTCAACTACTGTCGTGAACCACTCGTAACACATGCATTTTAAGCTTACCGGGAGTGGTTAAAGAAAATATTACTAATATTAATAGGATTGCTAATATTTAAAAAAATCTTAAAGACGGTGGTGCCAACCTAGACGAAATTCTAGGCAGAGGTCATCCCACCAATAAATTTGTTACTGCTAACCTGGGCGAGGGTCTCGCATGATCGCAGACGGAGTCCTCGGAACGCGAGCGACCAATGAGCCGTGAGACCCTTGCGGCTCTCGCGGCCTCGATGATGGTGCCCCAGCGGCGTTTGTGAGGAGACTTTCGGCGAGCATTCGTCCCACCATCAGACAGACTTGACTGACTGGCGCGAAGTCTGCCCCCCAGCAGTGCCGACAATGACGCGTGGTGAGCACTGTGGGGTCCGTGGGGACCGTGTGGTCCGTGAGCGTCGTGCTCGTGATGCAGTGACGCCAAGAACTCGTCCACCGGCGCAAGAGAACCCCCTGGCGCGATGTTGAAGCCCTTCATCAGACGGCGCTCCTTTTGGCGGTTCTTTTTGCCGCCACCGCCACCTGCAAGTATCAACCGACGTCCTTTGCAAAAATATTTATTAATATGCTTACGCGAATACTATACATTGAATGAAACTAATTATTTGTGTATTTTAACGCGTTTAAAAACAAAAATTTAAATTAATAATCCCAATGGTTAAAACAATAAAAAAATCAACTGCGTAGAAAAGTCTATTGAAAAGGGAAAATGTTTATACCGTATCAACTACAAACTACAAACCGTCACAACTAAGACGAATTTAACGACACTATATATTAAAATACCTCAAGCTCTTTAGGATACAGAGCGTGCCAAAGAAATAGACACACATACATAAATACACTCGAAAAACATTACCCTCATTCTGGGGCAATCAAGTAAAAATATCCTAATTTCAACAGAGAAACTAGTTGGGTAATAAAATCTACTTAAGACTCCATCCACGTAATACCATTGCCATTGATCCGATTTAGAAGATCGCAATATATGTCACATCTAGTTACGAGCAATAAAATTAAGTGATTTTTGGCGGGATATTGAACGCCGGTGAATTACTTCTTTTGTTTTATTGTTTGAATTTTTGGTTTGAAGCGGATTTTAAAACGTATGTGATTTTATGTTAAATGTCTGCGCATGTGAGCTATTAGTGGAAACAATGAGACAAGTGTTCCGATGATGATGTGAACCTCAAGATAATGTGTCTGCTTAGGCACCTTGATATACTCGTACTATCGTTATCGACTGTCTGCTGGCTTAAGCTGCTGTCATCTCCTAAAAACTTCGCAATGTGACGTATCAACATATTGTGAAGAAGTTTTTAAACAAAATTTTATAAAGGATAATTTCATAATAGGTACTTTACACTGGCAAAAGTACTGCAGTACAGTTCATTAAAATATCAAAGAAAAATAATTAAATCCTTACCCGAGCTACCAACGCAAAACTTCAAGATACTATAAACTCATTCTGGGTAGATCGGACGATAAATTAATAATTATAAATTTTTAAGATAGTCGGAATTAACCTCAGTTGCCTCGTTATCATATGTGCTGCAAAGCACTCGTAACAATGAGAATGCATAAAGTAAATGAATCAATCGCGATAAAATACATTTATTTGTAAGTAAAGAATGAGAACCGCAGTAGCTCATCAAACTCTACCAGAAACAACAAAATTGTGAGTCGATATTTAAAGTTCTGATTTACACGAGCTTGATTTACGTTGAAAGAAAACAGCGCAAACAGATTTAATTGTACGCATCACACATTTGCGCGAGTTACGAGACGAGCGGTGAGTCGAAGCCTATATAAATAAAATGGACCACAATGATTGTTGGTCCACAATAAAGTTATGATGTTTTTGGAGCTTTACCAAAGTCAGCCAGTCATTTGGAATCCAAAGCATGCTCATAAGAATAAGCAGAAAAAATTATAAAATACTTGGACTAGCATATCAGAAGTAATGGGAGTACCAGTGAACGATTTAAAATTAAAGAAAAATTCTTTGATGGTTCAACTTTTCGTACACATAGACGCAAGATGCTAGCACCAATAAAATCCGGTGCAGGACAGGACGCAGTGGTCTAAATAATTATACTAACTTTGGCAAATGTAATGCAAAAACCGCTAGAATGACGACGTCGTCCATTTCGTCAACCTGAAGTAGAAATGAACAGATGCGAATGTGTAAACGGTCACAAACAGCACGCATGTATAAATGCGGTATAAGAAATTAAAATGGCCGCGTACATGTCCAGAAACGAGAAAGACCTAGTCTTACAGAATACAGTACCTAAATTAGTACGATACATTAGGCTGCGTTTTACTGTTGACTAGACGAGGTCACGCTAGCCAATATTATTTAAAAAAAGTAAAAATATTACTTAACCCTAAGCTCAAAGAAATTTATAAAATGTGAAATAATGTACGAATATCCCATTTTTAAATTGAAGTGTGTATTCACTCGAGAATCGAACAAATAAATTAATTTTATTAATACAAAAATATGAAGTTTAAGGAGCGGTTGGGATGACCCAAGAGACATCGGACGAGTCGCGGATTAGCATAATTTTATAAGCTAATTTAACATATTACTCCTACTTTGAGTATTAAATACCATCAAAGTCCTTTTTCCTGTTGTCAAAACTTTACTAATCTTTAAAAACGAGGTTTCAAATTTTATATGGAATAACAAGGCTTCCATATTACAGATAATTCTTTATGTTAACAAGTGGGATGTGGGAAATAAAGGCTGTGTAAGAAGAATCTCCGAAGGAGCCGGAGTTACAGCCGAAATAAAAATTTTAAATTTTTTGGTTTTTGGCCATTTTGTCCCTCTAAGAGCCCCATGACATCCTCTACATGATAGGCTATTCAAACTGATTAGGCCTAAAGTTCGAGTCAGTTAATTTCTGAAGTCTTTACTTCCAATTACTTCCAACAATTAAGTACTAGCAGTTCCCCGCGAGTTCTCCCGCGTGGATTTTTTTGTGCGGAACCCTACAATTAAAGTAGCCTAAGTTACTCCTTATAACATCAGCTATCTACCGGTGAAAGTCACGACGAAATCGGTTCACAGGTTTTTGCGTGAATTTTTTTTTATAGGATAAGGGTGACAAACGAGCACACAGTCCACTTGATGGTAAGTGGTTATAGATATACATTCAACACAAATCCACAAATTAAAATGTAGATGCAATGTCACCCGTGAGGACCAAGATTGAATGCCTCATTTCCAGTAAAAAGGGCCTCCGGTCACCTGTACTCACCAAGCGAAACGCAGAGGTAAACCTCTACTTCACGCTGGTTTTCTGTGAGGTCGTGGTACCACCCCGGTTCGAGCCGGCCCAACCGTGCGACAGCAAAAGCTGCCGCGTGACTCTACCACTGTGAAAAATGCGTGTTCACGCCAAAATAGCTCGCAGATGATAGATATTTTCAGACTTACTTAACACTTATCGTTATATTTTGGCCAATTTACACAAATCTTTATGAACTATAGCTTATGTATTATTCTGATGTATGAGCTATATTATTGTGAAGTTTCATTAAAATCCATTCAGGAGGTTTTGCGTGAAAGAGTAACAAACTTCCATACATCTTCACAAACTCTCACATTTATAATATTAGTGGGATGATAAATATTATTAATAGAATTTATGGGTCTTTATTTAAAAAAATATCAGATGAACATATATTTTTTATTCATCTGATTTTCGATTAGCAACAGCCTTGTTTAATACATGATATCATTTTGTTTTGCAAAATTAGTCCCGGTGGTGCATGCCTGCATGCTGTGCAGTGCCGATTTCGTAACATTTTACTTTTATTTCTTTAAACTATTATTTATTCTGTGGTTTTATTTACCTTACCTTATAAATAAATATATAAGGTATATAAAAGTACAACATCCATATCATCAAGTAATAATATAAAGCATAATTATTTCTTATATTTATGCGAACACTACACACTTAAATAAAACTACGGAAATAAACTAAAATTACGAATTAATTCTATACGCGATTGAATCCGTAAAAACTAGTTTTATTTAAAACTATAAAGCATTGTTAGAATCAGGTGTTACTTTGCGGAAATCCATTATATTAAAGATGATGAAAATGAATTAACCAACATGTCAAAATTAATTAGCTACACTAGGGAGAGAAATATGTATCGCTTAAAGGCGAAACACGTGTCATATTATCGACAGTAACGTGTCTTTCTTATTGTTTTTTTTTATAGGATAAGGGTGACAAACGAGCACACAGTCCACCCGATGGTAAGTGGTTGCTGCGGCCCATAGACATCTACACCTATCCTCGTTTGCGAATCAAAATGCAGATGCGTTGTCACCCGTGAGGACTAAGATGGAATGCCTCATTTCCAGTAAAAAGGGCCTCTGGCCACCTGCACTCACCAAACGAAACGCAGAGGTAAACCTCTACTTCACGCTGGTATTCTGTGAGGTCGTGGTACCACCCCGGTTCGAGCCGGCCCATCCGTGCGAAGCAATTCTGCCGCGTGGCTCTACCACTGTTAAACCTAGTGGTGTTAGGATTAATGGTGACGGGGATAGTGCACGCAATGTGGGCTAATACGCTAACCAAATGTAGCTAGTTAAGACTAAGGTGAATCTATTTGTTACGCTGATAGTCACAGTGTTATCACCATTAAACGTTTTTCGGTTTCTAGATTATGTACTCGTATATACACGAAACTTAATTTTTAACACATTTTTAACTATTTTAATTCTTCTGCTTTTAGGAATGTCCGTTGGTTGGTTTAACAATTTTTGATCTAATTCATATAAAATATAAGTGAAACACAAATCTCTACACTTTTCTAACAAATTAACTTCTCCCGTTAGGAAATCTGTAAAACATTTCACCACATCCCTGTGGCGCCGCCCTGGTGGCAAATAAGTCGTGGATGCCGTCATTCAGGGAGGGCTTGAAGTGCTCTTAGACTGGGTAAGACGCATCATTCTCATTTTTACGCGGATCTTGACTAATTAATTTTAACATCTTTAATTAAAACATTGTCATTTCAAAAAAAAAATCATGTGTGCAGTTCACACGCGGTAGCAGTGAAACCTTCAGAAAAGAAGACCGAGATAAGAAGAGACACTGTATATTGCATTCTATCTCATTCTCATTCTCTCGGAGGCTAAATCCTATTGATGTACATTTGTCCCTTTTTAGTGTTACTTTTTCGTTTCATCGAGTGGTAAATCAACGATTCTAAAGAAGTTGTCACTTCAAAATTAATTGGATTACTAAAGCCCGTACCCGGAGCCCCAGCGTTAGCAGTGGATGTGTTCATGCCGGAGTTGCGCAGGATCTCTACCAGCTCGCAGCGAAAAGCACTGACATCCTGCTTGATCTCGTTCACGTCGTCCTCCGTGACGCCGCCGCACTCCGCGCGCCGCTGCTGCACCGTCACGTACCGCCGCACCAAGTTCCGCATTATAGCCTGCATCACCCGTTGTATGTTAATAAAAAGGTTTAGAGTTTGAAAAAATTCAAAAAGTATGTATCGTAAGCTATAATGATATGCTACAACCATAATACCTATACATGTTTTATAGAATAAGGGTGGCAAATGAGAACACAGTCCATCTGATGGTAAGTGGACGCTGAGACAATAGACATCTACATCTATCCTAGATTAAGAATTCGTGTTTACATTTGAGGATGAAGATGGAATGCCTCGTTTCTATTAAAAAGGATGTCCGGTTCTCAACACTCATCATACGAAACACAGCAGCATTGAGCTGCTATTTTACGCTGGTATTCTGTGAGAGCGTGGTACTTCCCCGATCGAGTTGGCTGACCCATTCGTGCAACAACAATAATAATATAACTGCAGCACGTAAAAATAATCCATTTTCACGTTGGCTACGGTGGCGACCATGGTAACGGCGGGGCAGGGGGTGCTAAGAATCTCCGGTGGAGGTTCGGTTGCCACCTAAGACGACTCGACCTGGCAACATACAACGCACGCATCCTGAGGACTGACGAGAAGATCGTGGAGCTGGAAGAAGAGATAGACAAGTTACGCTGGCATATTATAGGATTATCCGAGGTCCGAAGAGAGGGGGAGGACACGGTGATCCTCGAATCCGGCAACTTGCTCTATCACCGGGAGGGCAACCATCTGTCCCAAGGAGGTGTCGGATTTATCGTCCACAAGTCTCTCGTTAACAACGTTGTAAAGGTTGGGAGTGTGTCGACTCAGAATTACCAAACGGTATTCGCTAAAGGTCATACAGCTTTATGCACCAACCTCATGAGCACATCCCGATGAGGAGGTGGAGGAAATGTATGAGGATATCTCTAGAGCCATGCATTCCTCTAAAACCCACTATACGGTGTTAATGGGAGACTTCAATGCAAAACTAGGCACAAGACAGAACGGTGAGCCGAAAGTAGGGAATTTCGGAATAGGGCAACGGAACCCGAGGGGCCAGCAGTTGGCCGACTTCATGGAGAAAGAGGGACTCTTTATGATGAACTCTTTCTTCCAGAAGCGGCCCAACAGAAAATGGACCTGGTCGAGCCCCAACGGTTCGACAAACAATGAGATTGACTACATTATGACGACCAGACGACAACTGTTCAGTGTTCTCCGTGATCGCGAGGGTGAAAACTGGTAGCGATCACCGAATGGTTAGAGGCACACTGAACCTAAACGTTAAGTTGGAGAGGTCTCGTCTAATGAAGTCAACGTTCCGACCCCCTCGTGCTCTGTTCCAAAGTCCCGAAACCTTTCAGCTCGAGTTACAAAACCGTTTTCAGTGCCTAGAAGACTGCAACGAAGTGGACGATATGAATGACAAGCTCGTGGAAACTGTCCATGCGGTCGGAGCTAATTTCTGCAAGACTCGCCGCAGAAGAACACAAAAACTCTCCGATCACACTCTTAATCTCATGGCTGTTAGACGGGTGATGAAGCTACATTCTTCATCAGATTTGACAGCATACAGGCAACTGAACAGACAGATCTCCAAATGCATGCGGCGGGACTTACGCAACTGCAATACAGCTTGTATTGAAGAAGCGATCGAGCGGAACCACGGCTCCAAAGTCTTTGCCAGAGATCTGTCTGCCAGAAAGAGCCAAATGTCGAAGCTGAAGACCGAGTGTGGCAGCATCGTTTCCGGGACACCTGAGATTGTGAGTGAGCTTGAGAGGTTCTATGGGCAGCTGTGCACGTCATCGTTGGAGCCACACGCAAGTGTGAGTAACGATCCAAGAATGAGTCTTATCCGGCACTATTCCGAAGATATTCCGGACGTCAGTCTGAGCGAGATTAGAATGGCTCTCCAGCACCTTAAAAACGGCAAGCCCCCGGGCGAGGATAGAATTACAGCGGAGCTTTAGAAAGCGGGTGGAAAACCGGTACTTGAAGTCCTTCAGAAGCTCTTTAATTCCGTTCTCCATGGTGGCACTACTCCGGAGGCGTAGAGCAAAAGTGCGGTGGTCTTGTTCTTCAAGAAAGGCGACAATGCTCTCTTGACGAACTACAGACCGATTTCCCTTCTGAGCCGCGTCTACGTGCTGATTTCGAGAGTCATTACGAATCGTCTCGCACGCAGACTTGATGATTTTCAGACTCCCGAACAAGCCGGTTTCCGAAAAGGCTTTAGTACCATAGACCACATACATACCCTGCGGCAGATTGTACAGAAGACAGAGGAGTATAATCTGCCACTTTGCCTTGCGTATGTGGACTATGAGAAAGCCTTTGATTCCGTCGAAATTTGGGCGGTGCTGCAGTCCGATCAGCGGTGCCAAGTTGACTGTCGGTATATCGAAGTGCTGAAGTGTTTGTACGGTAGAGCTACGATGGCTATCCGAGTATAGAATCGGATTACGAAACCTATCCAAATGCACAGAGGTGTAAGACAGGGTGACGTTATATCTCCGAAACTCTTCACCGCTGCATTGGAAGACGTTTTCAAGCTACTGGACTGGAAAGGATGCGGTATTAACATCAATAGAATAGAATAGAATAGAATAATTTTTATTCAATATTGATTATTACATAATTCTTATTGAAAGTCCCCCCCAGATGGAGTGACGACCTGGTAAGACATGCGGAAATCGATGGATGCAGGTGGCTCATAACTGTGCTCTGTGGCATTCCTTGGGGGAGGCCTATGTTCAGCAGTGGACTTATGAAAGGCTGTAATGATAATGATGATGATGATACAAAACGTACCTGATACCGGAAGTCCCTCTCATTGGCCTGCTTTGCTTTTCTCTGGAAAAATAAAAAAAAATATTGTTACACAGTTGTATGTTTTTTTTTAATAAGGATAACAAACAAGCACATATAAATGGATAGTCTGACCTGTTGACATATATGTATATCTATCAACGATTAAGTATCAAAATGCAGAACGACTGTCATCGCTGAGGACTCTATCTCTACACTCACCATACGAAAAACAACAGCAATAAAGCTCCTATTTCACGCTGGTATTCTGTAAGAGCGTGATGCTTCCCCAGTGAAGCCGATTTATTCGTGCTATAACCATAATATAGCTGCAGCGGGGCTCTACCAAGTATAAAATATGTAGGTAACATCCGATATACCGAGCAATCACTAACCCGAATGGTACGCATATGTTCACGCTTAGCTCGCGCATGTCCGCAGAGGCGTCGTTGAAGCCAGTTCCAAGTGTAAAGTGCGGACTTCGGAGACGGGATGACGTTGAAGGGTGGCGGTACCGTTCCTCCTTCCTCGAAATAGCTGATCCACAATTTGCTTCGCGCAAACTTCCATTCAACGTCAGCACGCTCCTATAGAAAATAAAACACAAGATTATAATAGTAATAATTTTTAAATAAAGAAACCTTTATTTAAGAGAGGTTAGTAGAGGGTATAGCATTTTTTCAAAATGAGGATATCCACAGCAGAACCGTAGAAACTGACATAAGACAACGGAGCAGTAAGCCGAAGTCTCAATAGCCGGCCATATAGCTCGAAGAACCGACAACTGACAACTGACAGGAAAGAAAGGTTTTCAAATGTTAACCTCGTACTAGTAAGCGAAATGTAAAGCGGCCCCCCACTAGATGAACCGATAACCTGGTAAAAGAAGCGAGAAGTCGATGGATGCAGATGGCTCGAGACCGTGATTTGTGGCATTCCTTGGGGGATAGTGAACTTTTGATGGAGGGCGATGATGATGACGAAACCTTTATTTTGTTTCAGAGCCGTGTAGTTCAGTGGAAAGTTGCACTAAAAAATTTTATAGTACTACAAGCAAACCAAGTTCGATCCAAGTCGGCGCAAATGAAATTGTTATTTGAAATTTTAACAGTTCCCTTGTCCACGAAAAAGACACAATAGTTAAACAATCGAAATGTATATAATATAATATGTATGAGTCACCAGTGGCGCAGCGTGCCTTAGACGGGCCCTGTATGATAATCTATTGGATGCCCAAATGAAGGGTAAAGAATTTCACAAAAGGAACAAAAACGCTCGCATTGAATTAAATATTTAGTATAAGCTATTCATCATCATCATTATCATCATTATTACAATCCTTCAAGTCCACTGCTGAACACAGGCCTCCCCCAAGGAATCCCACAAAGCACGGTCCTAAGTCACCCGCATCCATCGACTTTCTGCATGTCTTACCAGGTTGCCACGCCATCTAGTGGGGGGTCGTCCTACACTTCACCTACCAGTACTAGGCTGGCACTCGAGAACCTTTTTTCTCCATCGGTTATCGGTTCTTCGAGCTATATAGCCGGCAATTTAGCTTACTAATCCGTTGGGCTATGTCGGTCACTCTGGTTCTACTGTGGATACACTCATTTCTAAGTTTATCAAGCAAAGAAACCCCGAGTATAGCCCTCTCCATAGTTCGTTGAGCGACCTTGAGCGTCCTCATACGCCAGCAGTGAAGGACCACGTCTCAGATACCATAAGTCATCACCGGCAATACGCACTGGTTGTACAATCTCGTTTTCAGGTTTTGAAATATATCCGACGAGAAGATGTGTCGTAATTTCCTGAACGCTGCCCAGCCGAGTTGAATCCGTCGACTGACCTCTCGGTCGAAGTTGAAATTACGTAGTCGGACTATTTGTCCCAGGTAAACATACTCGTCAACAACTTCGAGCTTAGTGCTCCCAACAAATTTTGAAAGAAATATAGTATATTTCGAACAGTAGTGTTAAATAATGTACGTAACATGAAATTATACATATATGTCCTAATATAGTAAGGAAACGTGTTTCGAGTATTTATGTTTCTTTGCATATTTTTTTTTATAGAATATGGGTGACAAAAGAGCACACAGTCCGCCTGATGGTAAGTGGGTACAGTGGCCCAGACATCTATCCTCAATTAAGTATCGAAATGATGATGCGTTTTCACTCCTAAGTATTAACACAGAATGCCTCGTATTCAATGAAAAGAGACTCCGTTTCTCTACACTTACCATACGAAACACAGCAGCATTAAGTTGCTATTTTACTATTTGCTTATAATGTAGTTGCAGCGTGGATGTACCGCGTATACTAATAGAGATAAATCAACCCGTTTTAATTACGAAATTGTTATATTTGTACATAATTTCTGGTCATTATATGCTAATATTAGCTCTCGTTGATATTGATTTTTTGATAAATTCATAATAAAGTTAAAATATAGAAATATTTTGCTTGTTCTTAAATCTGTCTATCATTATTTAAAAGTATTATTTCAAACACTTACGGATATCAGTTGATAAGAATGATTCATCATAGCAATCAGCAAGTTAAGAAGCACTATTATTTGGATAACAGCGTAAGTTCCAAACATCAGCATGCCCCAGAAGCGTGTGAAGATTTTGATGCCGTCTAGTTCAAACGAATCCAAATCCACTAGCCCGAACACCGCCCAGAACAGGGTTTGCATTGTTTCGAACAGACTGAAAATACAAGCAGATAATTTTCTATTGATATATTTATGAAACTATTGTGTAAGAATATCCACTACTACTACTACATCCCGTGGGTTTCGTAAGAGGCGAGAGAGGAAAACAAATCAGGAGGTGGGCAGTGTCTTCCTAATAACGACTAAATATAAAAAGCCGCTGTTGCAAACCCGCTTGCTAAGCGTCGCGATTATGGCAAATATCCCCCCATTGAAGCAATCTATGGGGAAGGCCTATGTTCAGCAGTGGACTTTAATAGGCTGTAATGGTATATTTATGATATAACAAATTACGATAGCCGTGTAGCTGCAGCGTAAGTGAAACCACTACCTCATATTATCCCGTGGATGTCGTGAGGCAACAGATGAAAAAAATAGGAGATCGGAAGCATCATCTTCCTAATAACAACTCAAAATAATAAATAACTGGGGTTGCAAACTTGCAACCCGCTTGCAGAGGTTGTCAACTATGGCAAATATTTCCTCCATGAGGCAATCTATGAAGGTGGCTGCAGAAGACTTTTGATAAACCTATGAAATGAAAACTGAATAACGACAATGCTCTGAAAAGTGTCACACACAAAGGTACATAACATAAACATAAACTCTCACACCCGTCACTCAAAGGGATAGGCAGAGACTACGGACTTCCATTTGGCACGATTCTGACACATCTCTAGGTAATTTCGTGTCAGGTTAAGGGTACTCTTAATTTGGCTAATCTTCAATAAATCACCAATTCGGATGATAAACTTTTTTTATAGGAGAGGGGGCAAACGAGCATGCGGCTCACCTGATGGTTAGTGACTACAGCCGCCCATGAACAACCGCAAAACCAGGTCGGGACTTGCAGATGCGTTGTCGGCCTTTTAAAAAGGAATAGGAAGGTAAGTAGTATAAGTATAAGTAGTCCCTAAGTCGTATCGGTCCGGAAAATCGCTGATGGTAATCGATTCCACAAAGAAGTCGTTCGAGGAAGAAAACATCTTCTAAATCGCACAGTGGTGGACCGCCAATCATCCAGATGGTGTGGATGGTATCGGGAGTTCTGCCGCGATGTGAGTTCGTGAAATTTGGCGGCTGGGATCAATCCAAACAATTCCTCAGAGCACTCCCCGTGGTAGATGCGAAAGAAAATGCAAAGGGATGCAACATCTCTTCGCAGTGCCAATGAATCGAGCCGATCGGAAAGGACTCGGTGCCGTCGACGATTCGAGCCGCTCTGCGCTGAATGCGGTCAAGTGGAAGGAGCTGGCACTGGGGAGCCCCTGCACAGAGATGGGAACAGTATTCCATGTGAGGCCGAATCTGTGACTTGTAAAGTTGCAGGCGGTGTGCCGGCATGAAATACTGTCCCGCTCTGCTGAGCACGCCAAGCTATTTGAGGCCAATTTGTTGAGGCAAGACGGGGAGTGTCTTGAAACTGAGGAGATACGACAAAGGGTCTTTTTAGCGGTAAACGCGCAAACTTGTGTCTTCTGTGGATTAAACTGGAATAGATTTAGTCGCCCCCAATCCGAGACTTTGTTTAGCAAAGACTCGACTTCAGACACAAGTTTGTTCCGGTACTCGGCGACGTTTTCCCGAGAAATGTTGGCACGGCCGGTGTATAGAGCATCACCAGTGCTCTCATCCGCATAGCAATGAATGTTACCAGTTAGCAACATATCATTGATATGCAGAAGAAACAGCGTTGGTGATAGCACACAGCCTTGTGGAACACCAGCGTTAATAGGCTTGTAGTCGGAGCATGCACCGTCTACAACGACCTTGATGCTCCGATCTCCAAGGAAGCTGATGATCCAATCGCACAATTTCTCGGGAAGCCATAGCAAGGGAGCTTCGAAAGAAGCGCTTTGTGCCAAACCCGATCGAAGGCCTTCGCAATGTCCAAACTAACGGCCAACGCCTGCCCCTTGGACTCTACTGCCTCCGCCCATCTATGGGTCTGGTAGACCAGAAGATCACCAGCTGATCGACCACGATGAAAACCGTATTGGCGGTCACTAATCAGCTGGTGATCCTCAAGGTACCGCATGAGCTGGCAGTTAATAATTGATTCCATTATTTTGGAGAAGAAGGAGGTGATCGCGATAGGCCTATAGTTGGACGGGTCTGAGCGGTCGCCTTTTTTAGGGATCGGGTGGACAAAAGCTGTCTTACATGAATTTGGGACTACGCATTGGGAGTAGGAGTACCGGAAAAGACACGTTAGAACCGGTGCCAACTCTGGAGCACACGTCCTCAGTACAATTGGGGGGATTCCGTCAGGCCCACTCGACTTCTGGATGTCCAGGGAGAGGAGTGCTTTGCGAACCGAGCGCTGTGAGAACAGCACATCCGGCATGGAGCACTCACACCGCGGGATAGTCGGCGGTGTTTTCCCTCCGTCATCAAGAGTCGAGTTGGACGCAAAAAGGGAGCCTAAATGGTCGGCTTAGTCTTTTGCGGCTTGGGCCAGTGAGCCGTCCTCCCTGTGCAGAGATGGTAGTGTTGGCTTACAGAAATTCCCTTGGACAGCCTTGGCGAGAGGATAGAATGCACGGGTTCCCGAAGGAAGGCGAACTAGTTTCTCGACTAATCTGCCTATGTGCTCTGACTTTGCCATGGCAATAACTTTTTTAAAGGACCTGGAGGCGAAGTTATACTTCTTTTTAAGTGTGCTGGTGTTTACATCCCGAGTCGCAGAAGCCGCAGCCCAGGCTTGATGGGTTATCAAGGCTGGGCTGCGGCTGCTTACTGCGTAATGCAGTCTTACAGGAGCGACCAAACTAAGGCTGAGATCTGCCTCCGATGGGCACCACAGAAGATGGAATAAATAGTTCCATTCCCTGTTGCACCACATCAGTGATAGAGTCAGCAACAGAGCTGGGACCATCCGGCGAGAAGCAAACCCGCCTCCATGGGTAGGATGCAAAGAAAGACCGCATTCCGTCCCAATCCGCCGACCTGTACGGCAATAAGACAAAATGTATTAAATTTACAATACCTAATGTAAAACATTCGAAAACCAATGTGCTGTTAAATGGGGAGGAGTTGAGTATTGTGGATACCACTGTTTTTCTCGGTATTACTATTGGCGCGAAACTTCAATGGGGACCCCATATATCTAAATTAGCAAGCAGACTTAGTTCTGCAGCATATGCTGTAAGAAAGATTAGAAGTCTCACAGATGTTGAGACAGCTAGGTTAGTGTATTTTAGTTACTTTCATAGCGTGATGTCTTATGGAATTTTGCTATGGGGTAATGCGACTGATATTGAAGCTATATTTGTTTTGCAAAAGAGAGCCGTACGGGCGATTTATAATCTAAATTGTAAAGAGTCCCTTAGAGAAAAATTTAAAGAAATAAACATAATTATTAACTTTGGCATCGCAATATATTTATGAAAATGTAATGTATGTACATAAAAACATAAATAGCTTTAATAAGAATAAGGATGTTCATACCTTAAACACTAGGAACAAACATAAGCTTGTAATGTCAGTTACAGTTAAAGTCAGAATTAGTAATTCATTTATGGGTCAATGTATACGCTTTTACAACAAAATCTCAGAACATGTTCAAAGTTTGTCAATAAACAAGCTTAAAAGTTTTATTAAAGAAAAACTGTACAAAAAGGATTATTATAATATCAAGGAATACATGAATGAAAATAACCCCTGGGAATAAGGTAATCGCTACCATGCTGGTTCTATGAAAATTATTTAAAATTGTATAAGCATAATTATTGTTAAGTGAAATTATGTTTAAAAAAAATCCCGCTGGGTTTCTTGCTGTTTCTTCCCAGGACAGAGGTATTTTCCGAACCAGTGGTAAATAAAATAATGACTTTCAATAAGTATTATGTAATAATCCATATTGAATAAAAATCATTCTATTCCTATCTATTCTATGTAATGCCAAACATGGCGGCAACCTGCAGAATGCAACCGCGAGAGGAGCGTGAGTGGCACCGCACTCCGGATCAAACAATGGTCCGAAGAGCCGAGAGGGGCATCGACGGAAACCTGATATCCGTTCGGATGAGAGGAGTTCCCTTCCCTCAAGGCAATCTCTTGTCAACTCTGTCACTCACGCTTCTGCAGCATAAAATTGCTTTCTGATTCTTTTTTCGATTATTTTCTCTACGTGTCCAAACCACCGAGGCATTCCTTTCTTAAACCTCATCACAATTATCTTACAAACTACATTTTTCTTCACCTTCTTAACACATAATTTCTCACCCTATCAATCACCAGTCATATCTGACAGCCTTCTTAATGAGCATTACCGCATTAGTTTATTAGTACTCTCACACTTTTGCCACACCAAAAAACGGATTGAACTTACTTAGCAAATCGTCTCCATACAACGCAAGCATCTGGATCCACTATTGTACCATTAGCTGCTGCTACAGTTCCTATTGTGCAACGTTTCTTTTCCATCTCAGCATAGTACCATAACAGCTGGTTTAATCCTGAAAATTAATTTACAATAACACTATTGACCGTGCCTAAGCATAGCATGCCCATAATAAGAAGTTTTTTTTTAAATAGAATAGGGGTAACAAACGGGCACACATTCCACATGATGGTAATTGGATGCTGTGGCCCATAGAAATCTACATCTCGATGAGAATCAAAGTGTAAACGCGTTGTCACCTCTGAGAGCTAAGATGGCATGCTTCGTTTCCAATATAAAGGGTCTATGGTTCTCTACACTTGCAATACGAAACACAACAGCATTGAGATGATATTTTACGCTGGTATTCTGTGTGGTCTTACCCCGGTTGAGCCGACCCATTCGTGCTACAATCAAAATATAACTGCAGCGTGACTACCTAGTAAAATACGTATAATAAGTACTCACCACAAGAAAACGCGAAGATGACGAGAATGTCCAACACGAAAAACTTTAAAATATCTAGCACCATACGACTAAGGGACACTTGCAGAGGTCCGAGGTGGGGATTGACGCTAAAAATGTACACTAGCTTCAAACTACTGAAGATATTCGCAGCTGAAAACAAACCCTCCGATAGAAGCATCGGATCCCAAGCGTCCCATTTCTCACGCGGTTGATTCCATTGAAGATTCATCGCCATTTCCCGGCGAACCTGAGATAATTGATAACAGGTATTAGTGATAGATTTTAAAGTATGGATTTTTTTAGAATAAAGGTAACAAACGAGCACACAATGCTCCTGATTGTAAGTGAATACTGTGGCCCATAGACATCTACATCTACTAAACCGTGTAGTGGCGGTGTAAGCAGAATATCCACTATCCCATATCGTCCCGTGGGTATCGTAAGAAGCGACAGAAGAATTCAAACTAATAAAAAACCGCGGTTGCCAATCCACCTGCCAAGCATGGCAACTATAGAAAAGCCTATATAAGCCTATAAAGCCTATATAAATAGGCCTCTTATAGTAATGTAATGGATGTCACTACCGAGGACAAAGATGGAATGCCTCATACCCACTGAAAAGAGTCTCCGGTTCTCTACACTAACCGTACAAAACACTGCAGCTTCATGCT
Source organism: Parnassius mnemosyne (assembly GCA_963668995.1). Taxonomy (NCBI): domain Eukaryota; kingdom Metazoa; phylum Arthropoda; class Insecta; order Lepidoptera; family Papilionidae; genus Parnassius; species Parnassius mnemosyne. Next base: position 72,621,397 of record CAVLGL010000001.1, read on the forward strand.
GCCTTTTTACGCTGTTATTCTAAGAGCGTGGTTCTTCCTCCGTCGACAAAACACAGCAGCATTAAGCTGCTATTTTACGCTGGTATTTTGTGCGAGCGTGCTCCTGCCCCTGTCAAGCTGACCCATTCGTGTTACACGATAATATAGCTGCAGCGTGGCTCCTACCACTTAAAAAATGGATTTGAAAAGATATGCAAATTTACCTGAAAATTTGATACTATTCGTAGAGCGACTGTTGCAACATATAAAGAATTAGTCACAAAGTCTATCACGTTCCACATATCATGCACGTACTCTCGCAAGCCCATGTCCCATAGTTGTTTCACTTCACTCCAGATCAAACCTGCATTTAAATATTAATGTTAGTTTAGTTTCACAGGAAATGTATCCGCGACTGGTTATCGCGTCGCTGCTATCGGTTGCTGGTGATAAAAGGGTTGTTTCTTGTTTCTTTTCTCGCTCAAAGGCTAAGTTTAGCCATTCAGCGGGGAAACGCAGCCAGCGTTCTTGTCACGATAACGCGGGGAGTAGGACTATATGATAAGTTAAGCTTTTAGTATTAGTTTTTTTATTATAATTTATATATATATATTTTTAATATTGTTTATATTTCAACGTAATGTTGATAAATTATTTGATATAAAATCAAAATAAAACATGTATGCAGTTCTCACGCGGTAGAAGTAAAACGTTAAGAAAACAAAACTTCGAGAGAATAAGATGAATGCTGAATATCTTCTATTCATTCTCTCGCGGGCTAGATCCTATAGATGTTTGAGTGTCTTTTGTAGTGTAGTTTTTTCGTTTCATCGAGTTGAGTTCCCAATCACAACGATTCTAAAGAAATTTACACTTCAAAAACATAATATAAATCATAAATACTTACAATTAATTATAAACTTTGGTAACTCACCGCTGACCCAAGACAGTATAAGCCATTCTACTAATGACGGCAGGGACCCTCGTCGAGAGAGTGGAATTTCATTCGTCGCGCCCCGAAGTAACCCTGCCGCCGTCGTTTCAATTCTTTGGGACGCCAATATTAATAAGACTGGGGACAGAATATAATATATATATATATAAATGCAGATATTTTATTACCCAATAACAATAAGTAATTTATATTGACTATTTATTTCTTAATATGTAAATTAATGTATTAAGTTAAATGGTAATCTTTGCATATTAACTTGAGATACTAATGTATATTTTGTTGTGATTAAATATATCAAACTTCGATATGAATGAATAATTTATAGTGGAATGTAATTATTAGAATAGTAATAGCTTATTGAATTTAATATAATATTTAATATTAATCATGTAATCATTTGAACCAATATTTTATGAACAATTTATTATGTAAGAATTCAAGATTTCTTTGTATTTAAGAAAATTTGTATGTGTATTTTATCTTTTTATCTTAAAAAAATGTTACCTCCACACTAACATTTTCTCCTGTATCGCGGGGCAGGTTACATACATGAATTTCACAAGGACAAACATCCAGACCCGGAACAATTATTTGCAGGCCATAGGTACAAATACTTGTTCCGTGCGGGATTCGAACCCGCGCCACAGAGCCGTCTTTAATTATATATGAATTTTATAGGAATGTTTGAACATAATTTTAAAATTTCGTGACAGCCTATTAAAGTCCACGACTGAATATAGGCCTCCTCCATAGTGTCTCATAGAGTTGCCATAGTTGCCACGTTTGGCGAGCGGATTGGTAACCGCAGTTTTTTATTTATGTTGTTATTAGGATGACGCTGCTCCTGATTTGTTTCCACCTGTCGCCTCTTACGACACGGGATGATATGAAGTAGTGGATATTTTTACACTGCCACTACACGGTAAAATTTTAATAAAATAAACTAATGGATAAATTAATTAAAAGTGTAATATTAACAAAGTAGTATTTAATATTTGCACAACAATTATGGCAGAATATGTCAGTTCCACATTATTGAACCCTTTCAGAAATGAGAGGAAGCCTGGGCCCACTGGTGGGACGTACGTAGACTGTAACTTTAACTTTTATATATATATATGTTTGTAAGCAAATAAAGTTTCTATCTATTCTCTTCTAATAGTGATTCACGGAAAGCATTGAAACTTACAAAGGAACATGAAATAGCTGGCTGAATGGCAAAGAAATTTGATGAAGGGCTTGCGGAGAGTCCGGCCGGCGGTGGAGTGTGGAGCTGCTATATACGCCAAGGAGTACAACGGGAACATAGCTCCTATACGCATCATTTCGACCGCTTGCAGCAGCATGTTTTTGCGCCGAAATCCCGGGACACTTTCATACCATATAGACGCCAGCAGTTGCTGCACATTTGGATGCGCGACGAACTGTAATTTCAGAGAGACAGAAAGAAAGAAAAAAACATATTTATTTACTGTTGCAACTTTCTTCTACAAGACATTCACTTTACTAACAAATAAAAATACTTAACAAATTATTAAAAAGAAAAAGTGTGCGGTTCATACGCGCTAGAAGTTTACAAAACAACCTTCAGAAAAGGACACGGAGATAATAGGAAACACTGTATATGTACTGTATTCTATCTCATACTCTCGCACGCTAAATCCTATATATGTATGTTTGTTTCGTTTTATCGAGTTACAAATTACAACAATTCTAAAGAAGATTTCACTTCAAATGGAGTGCAGTAACAACAATGCCACCGACTCAACATAATGCTACAGTGACAGAGTTACCGCAGCGCTGGTATTCTGTCGGAGCCACGTAAAGGTGGCTACTGACCTGCCTGCCGCAGGGGCAATCTAGAGTGTAGGAGTGGGGATGATCCTTAATTGCCTCCTTAATTGTGATGTGTGTAGGCAAACAGGGGCAATTTTTTAAGTCGGCCCTGCGGCCTTCGATATTGCTCCGATCGCTGTGCTCCCTAGATTGCCCCTGCGGCAGGCAGGTCAGTAGCCGCCTTAAGTCGACTCGCGAGCAATCGCTCGACATAATTTAGTACATATTTTATAACTTATAATCGCTAAGTATTTAAGCAAAGTTAACATTAAATTTAATAGTTAAATAATAATATTAAAAAGTATATACATTAAAGTAGTTAACAAACTCCATGATACGTTCCTGTATCAGTCATTAATTCAAAATTAAACATTCGGTTATTTCAATAATCATTAATATCATTTACCACGGCGAGTGCTCTGAGGAATTGTGAGGATTAGTTCCAGCCGCCAAATTTTACGAACGCAAATCGCGACGAAAATCACATTACCTTCCATATCATCTGGATGCTTGGCGGTCTACTACTGTGCGATTTACTAGGAGTTTTCTTTCTCACACGACTTCTTTGTGGAATCGTTTACCGCCGGCGATTTTTCCGGACCGATACGATTTCGGGACCTTCAAGGAACAAGCTTACTCCTTTAAAAGGCCGGCAACGTATCCGAAATTCCCTTGGTGTTGCAGTTGTTCATGGGCGGTGGTGGACACTTACCCCCAGTTGAGCCGCGTACTCGTTTATCCCCTCTTCCATAAATAAAAAATGCGTGAATGTCGCGGAACACTCGGTTGGAATGAAGTTCCTTGCGTAGTATATTATTATTGATAAGCGTAGGTATTATATTATTGATTAACAAATACAAATAAATGAATTACTTGCGTCTATTAAAATGAAGCGTGATTTGAAATAAAATAATACTTATTTTATGGCAAGAAAAAGTGCGAGGGAGATGGATATTATTCCATCTCACTTCCTTATTTCACCTCCAACGCCGTCTACACTATGGCTGAGATCTATAGATCGTACTTTGACTTTGCTCAGACTTAGCTTACGACAAACTTAGCTGAGTATATGCTCAACATAATCATTGATTTTGAATTTATAGTTGTATCAGGCTAAGATTAAGCTAAGCTTATTGTAAGACCCAGACAGTCCAAATATTAATGGATGTTTCATTCCACGCATTATGTTTTTGACTTTACTGTATAAAATAAAAAATTATATATATTTAAAATCAAAATTACTGTATGAAATTTAAAAAAAATATATTTAAAATCGAAAAAAGTCCAAATTGTGTTTCATAAATTATTTATTATTACATGAAATAGAAAACGGTCCTATGAGAACGGGAAAGGATGAGATGAGTGCAAAGTCAGAAAAAAAAAAATAAAAAAAAATAAGATTTTAAGAATTTTTTTTATAGAATTAGGGTGACAAACGAGCACACAGTCCACCTGATGGTAAGTGGTTGCTGTGGCCCATAGACATCTACATCTATCATCGTTTGCGAATAAAAATGCAGATGCGTTGTCAACCGTGGGGACTAAGGTGTAATGCCTCTTTTCCAGTAAAACAGGTCTCCGGTTCTCTACACTCACCATACGAAACACAGCAGACTTAAGCTGCTATTTTACGCTGGTATTCTGTGAGAACGTGGTCTTTCCCCGGTCGAACCGACCCATTCGTGTTACAACTATAATATTAATATAGCTGCAGCATGGCTCTACCACGTGTAAGTGTAATAATTCGAAATAAGATTGAAATTACGTTAATAGAAAATGGATTAATGCAATTTAAAACTAGAAGACGGCCTAAAACTACCTATTTATCATCATCATCATCATCATTACAGCCCTTCACAAGTCCACTGCTGAACATAGGCCTCCCCCAAAGAATGCCACAAAGCACGGTCCTGAGCCACCTGCATCCATCGACTTCCTGCATGTCTTACCAGGTCGTCACTCCATCTCGTGGGGGGACGCCCTACACTTCGCCTACCGGTACGAGGCTGCCACTCGAGAACCTTTCTTCCCCATCGGTTGTCGGTTCTTCGAGCTATATGGCCGGCCCACTGCCACTTCAGCTTACTAATCCGTTGGGCTATGTCGGTTACTCTGGTTCTACTGCGGATATCCTCATTCCTAAGTTTATCACGCAGAGAAACTCCGAGCATAGCCCTCTCCATAGCTCGCTGAGCGACCTTGAGCTTCCTCATACGGCCAGCAGTGAAGGACCACGTCTCAGTTCCATAAGTCATCACTTATGACTTGAGATGATGAGACTCGCTCTTGGATCGTTACTCACACTTGCGTGTGGCTCCAACGATGACGTGTAAAGCTGCCCATAGAACCTCTCAATCTCACTCAAAATCTCAGGTGTCCCGGAAACGATGCTGCCACATTCTGTCTTCAGCTTTGACAGGTGGCTCTTTCTGGCAGACAGATCTCTGGCAAAGACTTTGGAGCCTTGGTTCCGCTCGATCGCTTCTTCAATACGAGCTGTATTGAACTTGCGTAAGTCCCGCCGCATGCATTTGGAGATCTGTCTGTTCAGATGCCCGTATGCTGTCAAGTCTGTTGAAGAATGTAGCTTCATCTCCCGTCTAACAGCCATGAGATTAAGAGTGTGATCGGAGAGTTTTTGTGTTCTTCTGCGGCGGGTCTTGCAGAACTTAGCTCCGACCGCATGGACAGTTTCCACGAGCTTGTCATTCATATCGTCCACTTCATTGCAGTCTTCTAGGCACTGAAAACGGTTTTGTAACTCGAGCTGAAAGGTTTCGGGACTTTGGAACAGAGCACGAGGGGGACGGAGCGTTGACTTCATTAGACGAGACCTCTCCAACTTAACGTTTAGGTTCAGTGTGCCTCTAACCATTCGGTGATCGCTACCAGTTTTCACCCTCGCGATCACGGAGACATCACTGAACAGTTGTCGTCTGGTCGTCATAATGAAGTCAATCTCATTTTTTGTCGAACCGTCGGGGCTCGACCAGGTCCACTTCCTGTGGGGCCGCTTCTGGAAGAAAGAGTTCATCATAAAGAGTCCCTCTTTCTCCATGAAGTCGGCCAGCTGCTGGCCCCTTGGGTTCCGTTGCCCTATTCCAAATTTCCCTACTTTCAGCTCACCGTTCTCTCTTGTGCCTAGTTTTGCATTGAAGTCTCCCATTAACACCGTATATTGGGTTTTGGAGGAATGCATGGCTCTCCTCATACATTTCCTCCACCTCCCCATCGGGGTGTGCCGAGGTTGGTGCGTAAACCTGTATGACCTTCAGCGAATACCGTTTGGTGATTCTGAGTATAAGGTACGCAACCCTCGTCGACACACTCCCGATCTTTACAACGTTGTTAACGAGAGACTTGTGGACGATAAATCCGACACCTCCTTGGGACAGATGGTCGCCCTCCCGGTGATAGAGCAAGTTGCCAGATTCGAGGATTACCGTGTCCTCCCCCTCTCTTCGGACTTCGGATAATCCTATAATATGCCAGCGCAACTTGTCTATCTCTTCTTCCAGCTCCACGATCTTCTCGTCAGTCCTCAGGGTGCGTGCGTTGTACGTTGCCAGGTCGAGTCGTCTAAGGTTGCAACCGAACCTCCACCGGAGATTCCTAGCACCCCCTGCCCCGCCGTTACCATGGTCGCCACCGTAGCCAGGAATAGCGGGGCCGCCGGAGACTGGGGGCCGTCTCTTTGTTACATTCATAGGGGGGTATTTGCCATAGTTGCCACGCTTGGCGAGCGGGTTGGCAACCGCAGTTTTTTTATTATAATTTTGGCTGTTATCAGGAAGATGCTGCTGCCCATCTCCTGCCTGTTTCCCTTTGTCGCCTTTTACGACACCCACCGGAGGATATGGGGTAGTGGTATTCTTGACCGCCACTACACGGCATACCTATTTATAGTTTTAATTAATTAGAATAACATAAAAATAACAACTTAAAATTAATACGGTGGTTTTGAATAATATCCTAAGCATAGATTAATAATAGGTCATCGCGCGCTGCGCGAAGACCTATCGATAATCTAAGATCCTGAGTTTTACGTAAGTCGTCGATATCGTTGACTTAGGCTTTGATAAGCGCGCGCTTAGCATGACTTAGAAGTTAGCTCTATAAATACCGATATTGTCTTAGCTCGAAAGTAAAGTCTGAGCAAAGTCAAAGTACGGTCTATAGATCTCAGCCTATGACACAAGGGGTAGTGACGAAAAAATTTTACACTTTTTGTCGCCTAGCTCCCATCCGCCAAACGCGTACCGTCCGATAAAGAACTTCATTACAAAAAATAAATTCGAGTGAGTAGCTGAACGAATCTCTTACCTTTTTTTGGCGCAGTTTGATGGCCAATTTGAGACGCGACAGACGCATCCTCTCCGGTGCGCCGGGCTCGGCGAGAGGAGCCTGCGGGGAGCCCGTCTCGTGGTTGAGCAGAACTTGAAGCTCGTGCGAGGTTCGCGTGTGGTCGAGCAACGCGGTAGCGAACTCTTGGCACTGCATGCGCAGCTCCTGGTACTCGGTCTTGAACTCGTGCTCGAGTGCGGACAGTCGGCGCAGCTCCCATGAGAGCTCAAACGCGGTGAGGATGGGGTCTTTAGAGGAGAGGGCTATGAGGGAGGGGGAGGCGAGGGCGCGGTACGCGTTGATGCGGGAGCGCGAGTGCCGAAGAGAGTCCTCGCGGCGCGAGCGCACGCACTCGTCGCAGCCGCAGCGCACGTCGTGAGGTACCGGCAGAGATGCGCCGCGGTCAAGCAGCAGCTTGATGATCTCGTAGCTGTCTCTGTGCGCGGCCAGGATCAGCGGCGTGATGTCCGACGTGAAGGTGGCCGTCTCCGGCGGGAGCGCCTCCCAGCTCTGCAACCGCCGCTCGCTCAACGCACGTCTCCAGAGTGAGCCAAGATGCTTTCATCCATTAATACATTTTCTAACCCATACTAAGATTACTTCGAAGTAACATCTAAAATGTATCTGCTTATAATGGTTCATTTATGGAAATATACTATATTTAATATAAACGAAAACCAGATGGTTATTATTATTTTTAATTTTTTATTGTCCTCATAGTATTTTATAATGATACGGTTTTATTACACCAACCTACGAGTTTACTAATTTCATATAAAAGAAAGTTTGAGATGTTTGGATGTTTGCTCCCGCAACGGTTAATGTAATTTGGTTGAAATTCGGCACACGTATGTCTATACGTATTGGATTAACACATTGAATAATCACAGGAAAATGCAGGCATTTCTGTTTTTTGAAATTTCTTTCATTACATTGTATAAAAAAAAATATTATAAAAAGCAGCCCTAATTTTACTTAAACTCTTTTTTTAAAAGACCAACAATAACAACAAACAAGTGACTCAAGTTAAATACAACAAAAGCTTATTTTATTTTATTTATGTAGGTACAATGAATAGACCGCAGATTACCATAAACATTAAGTACACGCACATCATAACGAAGTGACACTGGTAAATCTTCGGGTTCCATTATGAATGTAATTGCAATTAGGGTAAAAAAAATACGCGTCAGTGTCGCGGAACACTCGGTTGGAACGAAGTTCCTTTCGTAGTATATTATTATTGATAAACATATTATATTACTAGCTTTTACCCGCGGCTTCGCTCGCGTGCGCTTGAATTTAGGGACATCATTAAATGCTGTTCCGTGTCAAATTTAGAAATATTCGATCACTTTTAGAGTCACCTTGGTGTCTATGTCTCTATGTCTGTCAGAGATTTTTTTTCATTCTAAAATACTATTAGACGTAGATGATTGGTAACATGCTACAGAAACACGTGAATATACTTATAATATGTCTAGAAACTCCTACAATTTTTTTTATATATGGGGTGTCTTCCGATTCCGATGTATCCATAAGAAAGGTAAATAGTCTTGAAATCAAAATGTATTGTTATTACTTACTGTACACGCCCCTAGCTGCCCCAACCAAGGCTGACGGGATTAGGGCCCATGAGTAATCCCATCGACGAGCAGCAGAGGGACGGGGCCAGAATATGGCCACGTGGAAATTCCTAATTACAATAAACCAGATGGGAGGACGCTAGAAAGACATAGTACTTACCATTATCCGAAGCTAACTTCGCACTAAGGCTTGGGCAGGCCGTGAGTGTGTGTAATAGTGGATGGCGAGTAGTGTACAGTGAGGTGTGAATGTTTGGGGCCTTGTCAAGCACAAGCGACCAGCCGCGGCCGAGTTCCAGGCTGCTCCAAAATTCTGCACCGCTTTAGACTGCTTCGGCGCCGGACCACAATCACTTTCCTCTTTCGTCACGATGACAGTCAATTAACTCTATCGTGCGATTAGCTAACTTACAGAAGCCACTAACTATCGCGGGGTATAAGGTTACCGCACAAAACGCACACGGAGCCTCTGGACCAAAGGTCGCTACCGTTTCGCGTTGCAACAGTTAGTTCTAGAATATCTGAGGCCGCACTAGCTAATATTGTCGAATGCACTTATACAGATTCTGAGTCGGACCCAATAAGTCCCGGGAAGCTCTCCAGCAGGAATGCGCATCACAAAATCCTAGACCGTATATTTACGGGCCGCACCTAATTATTCCGAGTTCCCTAACAGAATACAGCGTGCCAATCGTTAGCACCGCCTAAAGACGACTGACTGCCCTTGGGCGTTTTACGCACGACCGAATGTCAAACCGGTATGACACTGAGCCGCGCGCCCTCTCGCGTTCGTTCCCGAAATTAGCGTTTAGCGCGAACACTTACATTTTACTCTTTTTACATATATATATATATATATATATATATATATATATATATTCATAGTTAAAGTAAATTTAGTTTTAACAAAATAATATAATGTTTATTTGAGACATTTTATTCATATCATTGGTCCTATTTAATATTGATTGGCACCATAAAAAGATATAGATATTTTTATTTACTTCGAGTAGACTTGAAAATTTCATAAATACAGTTCTATAATAATGAATACCACACATGTATTAAAACTAATGTTACGGGTTTTTTACGCATCTTGACTCCTCACCGAATGAAAGCACCGAAGCTCCGGGAAGTCTAAAGTATGTAAACATGTTTAGTATCGTCCCAACCATTATATACAACAAATTCTTGCAATAGAACACCGAATCCTACCAATGATGATTCGCGAGGCTATTGAAATTAAAAATATCCTAATTTTAATAGGGAAGATGGCTGAGTGCTACTATCTGCTAAGGACTCCATGATTAATAAAATTAAATTCAAACTACTACTGCATTTTAACTATGACATTAGGTCGTCAAACACCTCAGTTCTCCCACCCCTCCCTTGACCATGGGTGCTATAAATTGCCCAAACCATCGGGAAGTTAAAATTAAACGCGAATAAAATCCTTAAAATTACTTTTTTCCTTATAAATTTTATACACAGTGAACGTGAGGAACACTACACTCATGAACGGGAGTAGAAAAATGTTCGCACTGTTGTGGCGGTGAAAGAAAATCCAACACATCATATCGTCCCGTCGTAAGAGGCGACATAGGGAAAAAACAGTAGATGGGATGATCTGCATCACCTTCTTGACAATAGATCAAAATAATAATACCTGCGGTTGCCAACCCGCCACTATAGCAAATATCCAGCTACTTGACAATTTATGGGGGAGGCCTATGTTCATTTCAGTGGACTATTGATAGGCTGACGATAATGAGTTCTACTCATCTTTGCAAGCCTTAATATTTACGGTAGAGTGAAAACATAAATTATCATACCCGAAAACACGAATGAAATAGAAACTGCATATATTGCCCCATGAAAAGTAAAAAAGCAGCTTAAATACATGCTACTACTGGGCACAGGCTGTAGAGTTTTTGGCAAAAAAAGAGCTCGCTGCACTGATTCCAACGCGGGATGAACGTAATGTTAATGATTCGATTATTTACATCGTATATTCAGTAGCATTGTATTATTTCATTTTATCAATGTCTTGCCATTTTATTTAGAAGTATTATTTATTTAGGTGGCGCTAATATTACATGAAATAATGAAAGCCAAAACTATACCATCTAGTAATATCACCAATAGAAACGAACATTTATTTATTATATCATTATTATATTAATAAGGGATAAAGTGATGTCGATTCTCTTAAAAGTTCTGTTTCTGTTAAAAATAAGCTATCAGCGCCGCTAGCGGTGAAAAACGATAATGATATCGTCATATGACCATATTATGAAATAGCAACGTTGTGTTTAGTTACTAATAACTTCAAAAGATTTCTATTCATTGATTTGGTCAAGCTATATAATGACACGGTCATCAAATAGTGTTAAATACACATTCATTTCAGTCATTTTGTTCAGTGTTTTCACGAAATGATAGACTACTGTTGTGTATGTACGTGAGTAATATGTATGTGTGCGTGGCTGCGCCCACGATATGTGTCTAACAGAGAATACAGGCAGTGTGTCAATAGCTGTGTTGTGTTTCACTTGTCTCCCGTACCAAGAACATAACAGTGGCGACGAGAGTACTACCCACATCTTAATTTTATAATCGGAAAATGAATAGCTTTGGCATTTTGTCTTCATTTGATCACAACGTACAAGAATGGAAGTCGTATAAAGGCCGAATTACGCAATGGTTTATTGCAAACGACATCACCCAGAAGAATGATACAGCTGGAGCCAAGAGACGGGCGATCCTGCTCAGCGCACTAACCGACGGTACTTATAAGTTGGCAGCGGATCTGGCACTGCCAAAGGATATCCAGGAAGTACCGTATGATGAGATAGTGAAGTTATTGGATGAGCACTTTCTTCCAAAAATATGCGGCTTCAGCGAGCGTTACAATTTTTATGCGGCTGTGCAGCAGCCGGGCGAGACATATACACAATGGGCGTCAAGGCTACGAGGACTTACAGCACATTGTTGATTTAGTAACGTCGAGGAAGCGTTACGAGATCGGTTTGTGATGGGCATGGTAGCAGGCCATGAACGAGAGAAGCTGTTCGCGCAGGACATTGACAAGCTGAACCTGGCCAAGGCAGTGGAGCTGGCGGAGAGCGCGCGGTGCGCGCGCGCTGGTGCCGCAACTACTACGGCCGGCCTTGGGCAGCCGGTGTTCAGGATCGCCAAACAAAATAGTGCTACAGCCACTAGTGCCGGTAAAATAAAGTGTACAGTGTGCGGTCGTAACAATCACGAGTCATCCCAATGTCGGTTTGCAAGCTATAAATGCAAAAAGTGTAACACCAAGGGTCATTTACGTAAAATGTGTAATAAGGTTAATTACGTGTTGACAGGTGATGTAAGTGAGGACGACGACGGTAAGTCATTGTTTAACATACGCTCAGACCGTGGGGAACCTATGACAGAAACAGTTTCAATTTACGGGAAAAATGTACAATTTCAAATAGATAGTGGATCAGCAGTATCAGTTATATCCGAGGGTACTTATAAAAACATATTCAGTAATATTCCGTTGCTAGATTCCAATAAAAGTTTTTTTAGCTACACCGGAAACATTATGAAATGTATAGGGTACTTAAACTTGCCGGTGACGTACCGACAACACACTCACACATTGGACATTTACGTCATTCAAAATGGCGGACCACCATTATTAGGCAGGGATTTCATATCAAAATTTAAACTTAAGTTGACGCCTTGTAATTTTCTGAAGTGTGAGCAGAGTATGGTGGAGCAATTCCAATCGCGTTACCCGGAAGTATTTTCGAATAAGTTGGGTAAATTTAATAAATATCGTGTTAAATTAAAATTAAAGGATAATGTGAAACCGATATTCTGTAAAGCGCGTCCAATTGCGTTCGCGTTACGTGACAAGGTGGATAAAGAAATAACACGTTTAGTGGATCTAGGTGTACTTAAACCGGTATCGCACTCTGAGTACGCGTCACCTATTGTTCCCGTGCTAAAAAACAACGGTTCGGTTAGGTTGTGCGCCGACTATTCGGTTACTATTAACAAACAGCTGTTGATAGAACAATATCCTCTACCCACGGTACACGAACTATTTTCAAGGCTGTACGGGGGCCAACAATTTTCAAAGATTGACTTATCTATGGCCTATAATCAATTTTTGTTAGACGAAGAGTCTCAACCTGTCACATGCATCAATACACATCGGGGTCTATTTAATTACACTTGACTAGTTTTCGGGTTGTCTTCTGCGCCGTCTATATTCCAGCGCGCCATGGAAACGACGCTTTCAGGGTTAGACGGGGTCCTGTGTCTGCTTGACGACATTTTAGTCACTGACCAGACCCCGGGGGGACATTTGAAGATGTTGAATATAGTTCTGCAAAGGCTTCAGGATGCAGGATTAACTGTGCAGAAAGATAAATGCGATTTCTTTAAAAATGAAGTAAAATATTTAGGTTATATAATAACCAAAAATGGATTACAGAAAGATCCGGAAAAGGTGAAGGCTATAGCTGATGCGCCCATTCCATCTGACGTTAATACATTGCAATCATTTTTAGGACTGGTAAACTACTACAGGAATTTCGTGGCGGGAGCATCCTGCATCTTGAGTCCTTTGTATGACCTATTAAAAAAGGGGGTTAAGTGGAACTGGTCTACGTCACATCAACAAGCGTTTGATAAAATTAAGAAATGTTTGACGTCGGATCAGGTCTTAACACACTTTAATTCAAACGCCAAAATAGTTTTAATTGTCGATGCTTCCCCGTGCGGCTTAGGTGCTATTTTGTCCCAAATAGACAATGAGGGGTTAGAGCGTCCGGTAGCATTCGCTTCCCGCACGTTGAACGCAGCTGAGAAAAACTACTCACAGATACAGAAAGAGGCGACCGCAATAATATTTGGAATACGCCGGTTCCATCAATATTTATATGGCAGATCAGATCCATTTATATTACGCACGGATCACAAGCCGTTAATTTCTATTTTCGGCCCACACAAAGGTATACCGGAAGTGTCGGCTAATAGATTGCAGAGATATGCAATGTTTTTAAGTGCATACAATTATACAATCGAGTATGTTCGTAGTGCCGACAATAACGCGGATTTTCTGTCTCGCGCGAGTTTACAGGGTGAGTCACCGCGGGCTCGCGCCGAGAGCGAGGGAGACAACATCGGCGCACACACCGCCGCCGCCGCCGCTCCCATTGATCGCGCATCATACGTTAACTTTGTTGTCGAAGGCGACATGCCGTTAACCTTGAATGAGTTACGCAAAGCTACTAAAGAGGACGCTGTATTACAGTTAGTGGTAAATTATGTTCAAAACGGTTGGCCAAAAAAAAATAGTGGACTCGCAGTTGAAACCCTATCATTTATGTAAGACCCAATTATCATATGAAGACGGTTGTTTAATGAGGGGTCATAAGGTGATACTTCCCGAATCTTTGCGGTCGAAGGTTTTATTAGAGTTACATAGCTCGCATTTAGGTATCGTAAAAACGAAATCAGAAGCTAGGTCTCGGTTTTGGTTCCCAGGCATTGATGCAATGCTAGAAAAAATGATACACTCGTGTGAAATATGCAAACAGCTACGGCCCTCGCCACCCAGAGCGCCTTTAGCACCATGGGAGTTTCCCCATACACCATTTCATAGGTTACACGTCGACTTTCTGGGGCCGCTGAATAATCAAACGTTCTTAGTAGTGGTAGATGCGCACACCAAATGGTTAGAAGTATACGACGTGAGCACTTCTACCACCTCGGCGACCGTTATTGAAAAACTTTACGACTTTATGTCTAAGTACGGATTACCCCACACAATTGTTAGCGATAACGGTACTGCGTTCACATCCGCTGAGTTTACAAAATTTTGTTTATTAAATGGTATTGCTCATATTACATCACCACCTTACAATCCTGCTAGTAATGGACAAGCAGAAAGTTTCGTAAAAATTGTCAAAAAGGGCATAAAGTCAAGCGTTTTAGGTTCACGCAATAGGAATGAGTGTAGGCTAAAAATTTTGAAATATCTGTTTGACTATAGGAATTCAGTACATTCTGTCACGGGTTCATCACCGGCTGAGTTGGTGTTTGGGCGTAAGCTGAGAACACGTCTAGATTTACTTCACCCAAAGTTAACGTCGACCCCACTCACATCACTAAATGACGATGTTAAACAAAAACAGTGCTCGCAAATTAAATGCCATGGCGGCAATAATAAACAAGTGTATGCGCCAGGCGATGAGGTTATGTTTAAAAAGTTTCTGAATAATAGCAAATTTTTGTGGTGCCAAGGTACTGTTATAAAAAGACTCGGTAAAGTGCTATATTTGATTAAAGACCATGGTTCTTCTACTGACGTCAAAAAACATAAAAATCAAATTGTATTAAATAAAGGTATGTCTCCACCCGGGGATTTGGGCGATTTTATGTGGGAAAGCGACCCAATTCAAAGCGAACATAGCGGTTCTCAGTTGCCAAGCAGAGGGGAGGGAGAAAGAGATGAGGAGGAATTCTCATACTCACCATCTCCTCATAACCCGAGATGTTCTAGAAGACTGTTGCGAGATATACCCAGGGTTGACTATAAGCAGTTCTTCTAAAATTAATTTGTGATTTCCTAGATAAGTTAAATAGGGGGAGGGACTGTTGTGTATGTACGTGAGTAATATGTATGTGTGCGTGGCTGCGCCCACGATATGTGTCTAACAGAGAATACAGGCAGTGTGTCAATAGCTGTGTTGTGTTTCACTTGTCTCCCGTACCAAGAACATAACAACTACTTTATGATATATGATCAATTCTACGATCTGGCCACGACTTACATAAAAATGTCTTTAATAAAACTATGATGATAATGAAAATTCTGCAACAATTGCAGACATACCAGTTTTTATCACTTTACATATATATTAGTAATTGAAATAAATACCTTATCAATTTTCATATTTTTGATAAACATCACTATTATCTATTGAAATTATTACACTTTTAAAATATAAAAACAAAAATACTAAAAGACTGAACGTTACAATTTTTAATAATTTTAAAAATCTAATAATTTAATCATATAAATGTAAGTTATTTATATTATTTCATTTATTAGTAACTGAAGACAAAATATACAACTTTTTCCATTTGATGATAGATGGCGCTGTTTTGAATACGAAATCGGTGTAGTTTCAAATTATTTTAACAAGATTATAACTATATTTTAAACTTTATTTACAAATATGGTAATATGGTATTTATTTGAAAAACACCCGTCATTCCGCCTATAACTAAGATACAACAGAAAATTAACATCTAAAGGAAATTAATATACTTAACCTTCCTTTTTTGAAGTTCCGTAATCGGATAAAAAGTAGCCTATAAGTTGCCCCGGGTTAGTGACTACCTACATACAAAATTTCATGTAAATAGGTTCAGTAGTTTTTGCGTGAATCCGGAATACACAGACAGACAGACAGAAAGACAGACAGACAGACAGACAAAAATTCTGAAAACCACTAATTTGGCTTCAGAACCCTTTATTTAGTCCCCTGGACTTGTTTTTTCAAGAATATATTAGAATTAGAGACATTACAGACACGACTTTTCTACAGATTTATTATATGTGTATAGATTGATTAACAAGTACAAATTAATGAATTACTAGCGTCTATTAAAATGAGCGTCATTTAAAATCAAATAATATTTCTTTCTTGGCAAGATAAGATAAAGTGTGATGGCGATGGATATTAAAAAAGTTATTTACAGTAATATTATTTCTTTGCGTACATAGTGCAAAGCATTGCTACCATTGTAATTTCATCTCATCAATAATGACTTTTTTTTTAAGAAATTACGTAAGGGTAACAAGCGAGCACACAGTCCACTTGGGTCATAAACACCTATACCGTTACCGTTCAGCCTATTAAAATTCACTGCTGAACATAACCCTCCCCCATAGATTGCCTCATAGGGGGAATATTTGCCACAGTTGCCAAGTTGGCAACCGCAATTTTTATTATAAGTAGTAATTAAGAAGACGCTAGTGCCCATCTCCAGTTATCATTAATTAAGAATCAAAACGCAGATGCGTCACGCTTGAGGACTAACATGGAATACCTCGTTAGCAGTAAAAAGAGTTTCCGTTTTTCTACACTCACAATACGAAACATAGCAGCATTATGTGGCAAATTCACGCTGGTATTCTGTGAGAGCATAGTATCTACTTACTGAGTCATTCGAGCTGCAGACATGATGTAGCAGCAGAGTGACTTTACCACGTTAAATTACGCCACAAGAATTTTTTTTTGTATATCAGTTACAGTATATTGAGTGTTTTGTATAACAGCCCACTGCTTGATATCGGAAACTTTTATCGTAGGAGAATTTGCCAAATTCGTATAGTCGAGAAAGCAGCTAAGCGAGTGCAGTACCTGACGCCTTGCACGGTAGACGCTACTTTAGCAGATACATCAGTTAGTTATTCCTCCATCTGTCAGATCATCATTATCATTGTACGGTAAAAAACCTAGCCCTTTGCAATATTTTGCATACGGACGCTCGTGTACTTCTAAACCTAGCCTGATCCTTTTCAATCCCATTCCCCGCCCATAATGACTTGGAACAAAAGATATACTGCGCATCGAGGCCGTTACGTATATCTGTGAATACACCTGTGGTTGTGATCACGTATTGTGCAAGTGCTGTTAATTGTTGGCCTGGTTCTTTTGCCAATTGGTATCTTACTACCGTTTTACGTACTGCTATCCTTTTGTATTTCCCAAATATTATATCCTTCACTTTAATATCTATAACATTCATTATTATAGCTCCTCACAAGTCCACTGCTGAACATAGACCTTCCCCAAGGAAAGCCACAATGCTCGGTCCAGAGTCACCTACATTCATCGACTTCCTGCATCTCTGTCAGTAGGTTTTTGTAGCACTATCCTAAGTCGACCTCAACGATACCCATTAATTACTATTGATGAGGGTCTCTAATGCCGCCATGCAACGCATATAAAGATATTTTTATTTGTAATTGCAATTTTGAAAGAATTAAAAATGTTTAAAATCAATTATCTAAGATTTATTTTATAGTATAGGGTGACAAACGAGCATACAGTCCACCTGATGGTAAGTGGTTGCTGTGACCCATAGACATTTATATCTATCCTCAATAAAGAATCAACATGCAGATGCGTTGTTACCCATGAAGACTAAGATAGAATGCCTCGTTTCCAGTAAAAAGGGTCTCCGGTTCTCTACACTCACCAAACAAAACACAGCAGTGTTAAACTGCTATTTTACGCTGGTATTCTGTGAGAGTGTGATCGTTCCCCGATCGAGCCGACCCATTCGTGTATAATACCACTAATATAGCTGCAGCATGGCTCTCCCACGTATAGCATGGCTTTACCACGTATAAACTGTGTATTATCTCAATTGCGTGCACTATCCCCGTCACCACTAATCCCAGCACCACTACTCCCAACATAACTACACTAGGAAATACACACCACTGACGATAAATTGACACGTGTTTCGCCTATAAACGAGGCATCCTCAGGTGTAATAGACTCTGCGATAGTTGACCGCTAAGTAAATAAGCACGCTTTATTTTATGACGCGGATTTTAGCTAATTAATTTTTAATATATTTTTGATATATTTATTTATACAAAAGAATACAAAGGGCGGACTTAATGTCTTGAGGCAGTCTCTACCAGTCAACCCATAATGGATTTATTGGATTTCCGCAAGGTAACGCCTGATTCTATTAATTGTAATTTGGAAAGTTTTATTTTCTCTTTAATATTTTTTGGGATTTTTGTCGAAACGATACGCCAATACCATCATTCCTTAATCGTATTATTACTAATTGTGACTACTAATTTTAAATTAATATTTGCGTATTGATTTCTGAAAACACGATAAATTCCATTATTTACATTTGTAACTTAAAGTAAACATCTAAGAACATAGTTTTCTGGTAATTTTATGTGAAATTTGAGGTTGTATTAATTAGTAACAAAAGCAATCGAGCTATAAATATATAAATTGGAAAACTAACATGCAGCTCTCCCGGCTTTCTGGTGCGCTCCTCATGATCGAGAAGCGCCTCGACAGCCTCCACAAACTCTTCGGAGATGGCGTGCAATAAGGCGTCTCGTGTCTCCACCCCGAACTCCAGTAACAGTTCCACCATCTCGAGGTTCTCGTTATCGATGGCCATGAGGAGCGCACTTCGCCCCAGGGGGTCCACGCAGTCCACGTTGATGTGCCCGGTGTCCCGGGCGCGCTGCAGCACCCGCCTCGTGCCCGCCACATCACCCCTCTCCACGCCAAGCAGGTATTTCTTCTCCTCCAGCGACAGTACAGCCATCTCCTGGTGCGGGCGCACCACATTCTCCTCCTCTGTCATCCCATGGATGCTGTGTCGCTGCAGAACACATTTTACGTGATTAATGCCTATATACTCAAATGTTGGTCAATTTCAGGATGCCGTTAAGTCTCGTGCTGTCTCTATCACTTTAAATCAAAGTGGCAACGTGACATCACGATACTTAACGACATCTTAAAATCGAGTAGTTAAGATATACAACGTACGCATTCAAACGTAAAGAAATAACTTTTTTTCAAAAAACTTGAACATTAAAAAATATTTTAATTAAAAAATAATAATTTGCGAATTCTATGTGGTTTTATTACCTCTGCATTATCCGGAGAATAAGAGGATTGTAAACGATCCCCCTTCACCGATGCTCGTGTCAGTTAGAGGTAATAAAACCACACATACAATTTGCAAATTTATTTTTTTAATTAAAATTAAATTTTTTAATGTTCAAGTTTTTTGAAAAAAAGTTACTTCTTTACGTGTGAATACTGACTCTGATAACGCACTTAACGGGAACCACAGGATCTTTGTTACATGTTGTATATTGATGCATATAAATGAAATCGAAGTGTATGTTTGTAACATTGAATTGCCGTTAAGTCAAGAATGATTATTTTCCGGCATGTTCGTAATTCTTTTCCTCATAAACGGCTTGACCGAATTTGATAAAAAAATATTTACTTATACTCGGTAGGCAGCACTTTTGTTGTGATTCAGAAACCAGAAATTATTCATGCGAATCCGGGGCGGATTGCTAGTTAACTAATTTACCAATGTAGTGTTATAGTCAGTTTTCAGTATAAATAATCACTAATTTCATTTAGTATTATCACCCAAACCAAACTAATAAAATAAAGTATAAATGTCTTTTTTCTTTTTTTTATAGGTTTTTTAAATAAAAACTAATTTTACGGATTTTATCGCGTATATTAACCTATTGTTATATTCCCGACGTTTCGGGTGCTTTCCAGCACCCGAATATAAAAATAGGTTAATATACGCGATAAAATCCGTAAAATTAGTTTTATTTAAATGTGTAGTGTTCGCGTAAATATAAGAAATCATTTTTTTATAGGGTTAGGGCGAAAAGCAAGCACACAGTACACGTGATGTTAAGTGGTTGCTGTGACCTATGCTGTGTTGATCTATCCTGGTTTGCGAATAAAAATGCAGATGCGTTGTCAGCCATGCCTAGTTTCCAGTAAAAGGGGTCTCCGGTTGACTACACTCACCATGCGAAACGCAGCAGCATTGAGCTGTTTTTTTTACGCTGGTTTCTGTGAGAGCGTAGTCCTTCCGCAGTCGAGCCGACCCATTCGTGCCACAACTATATTACTAATATATAGGCTCTATCACGCTTCAATCTGTCTGAAAATATTTGTACGCCGGAAACGGCCGAATATTTAGGATCCAAATTATGTTGTAACAACTTTAATGTACGATATTCTAACAAATAAATCATCCTATCTTAACTTCAATGAAGGTAAAATCATTATGACACATAGTTCCAGAATTTGATTATTATTTATGTAGATATTTATTCAAATGTAATGTACCGCAATGTGATCTATTGGAATATAATGTAATTTAATTAATTAATGATATGACATTGAATAAAACTATTTTTACGGATTTTATCGCGTTTAATTAACTTATTTTATATTCCCGACGTTTCGGTTGCTTTCCAGCAACCGTGGTCACGGGGGACTGAGGTGATTGACGTCCCGATGTCAGTGTTAAACCGGAGTACCTTCAGCTTTTTTAATTAATAATTTTGGTCCGATCTACGCAAATATTATCTATATTTGCGTAGATATAGATATAGATCTACGAAAATTATTAAAAAATTATTTTTTTATATGTATGTAATTTTTTATTTCATGTATATTATTTTGTATACCCGATATGGCGAAATACAGAAGAACTTGATAGATAATATTATAAAACACATTTGTTAATAGGTACCTGTATTCGCAAATAAAGAATTGATTGTATGATTATTTGATAGTAGATATAAAATTTTTAATACATAAAAAAAATTTAAAGATCTGTTCACACGAAAAATCAGAGTTATATAGAAAAGGAAATATTCTTTACCGAGCTGATTTGGATGTCGACGCCAGCCGACAGACTCCCTGAAATTCCTTTCGCAGTCAATATTATGGTAAATCTTTAAGAAAAATGTTTATGTGACTATCATCTTGTTTCTTGTCTAGCGTCTCAAGGACTCTTTGGGAAATATTTGATTTTTATTGTACTCTTCAGTTTGATATTGTGCTGTTATATTATAATTAAGTTATATTACGAAGATCGTGCCGTCTCCAACTGATATTCATTGTAATTATTTTGTATAATAAATGTAGTAAATAAAAAATGACCTTCAATAAGTATTATGTAATAAATAATAATCTATATTGATTATAATCATACTCTTCTATTATTAGGTACTAGAGACTCGCTCTGGCTTCGCCTGGCTCAGCCATATATTTTATCAACTTTTTTTACAAATCTCTAATGCCCAAATACTCAGTGTAGTAGTACAGTATTGGGCCGTGTGTATTTCGTATTTCGGATAAAGTATGGCCTAGATCATTTCTGGCATTGTGCTCTTTATCTGTTCATGAACGTTTATCGCAATCGGTTCAGCCATTCCGAAGATTGGTCCGAACAGACAGACAGACAAATATTTAAAAATTGTTATTTATATTTAACTAGCTGGCCAG
Organism: Parnassius mnemosyne; assembly: GCA_963668995.1. NCBI lineage: Eukaryota > Metazoa > Arthropoda > Insecta > Lepidoptera > Papilionidae > Parnassius > Parnassius mnemosyne. The sequence goes on from CAVLGL010000001.1 coordinate 72,643,215, forward strand.
GCAGACGTTGTTCTGCCCTTTCCAACGACCCTTCCCATAAAAAAATCCTTAAATTCGCAATAAAAAAATATTGAAGGTCACTTATCGCGACAAAAACTATCCTATCTCTCAAGTTGGACCAAACAGCACACAGTGTGCAAAATTTCATTGAAATCAGTTCTGTAGTTTAGGAGTTCATCGCGGACAAACAATGTGACACGTAATTTTTATATATAAATGTATATGCAAATAACTGCTGTCTGTATTTCTTTAATGTTTTAATATTAAAGATAGAAACATAAATTTTTATTTTAGTATATATGTATGTGTACGGTGCAAAAACTTTACATTTCAGGGGGCACGGCAGTGTCTCCGCCAATTCAAGCAAAAAAGCGGCACGGCCGTACTTTCCTTTTTTCGGAGAAGTTCAGGCCATTTTTTACATTATTGTGACGCGGTTCGAACTGCTGCGCTGCGAATTGCATATAATGCACCTATTTATCAAATTAAACTCAGTGTGTGTGTAAATTGTTACAGTAACAACACGTGTGCTTACTTTATATGCCACTAATACTATCATCTTAAATTATCTAAAAACTGCGTAGCTATAAACTTTTTCCACTATCAACGAGTTGCAAACTATGGCCCGTATTGTACTTGTTATATTGTATTATTATAATAAAGGTTTTCATAAGCTTTTACACACGAATTTTGTGCTTCGTTACTGAGTCGACTACCAACAGCATCCTGAATACATTTGCTGATATGTGGAATTCCACCCTTATGAGGCACTAGTTAAACCTACATGTAAAAAGATAAATGTAGTGTACGCGGATTGTTTAATTTGTTACATTTGTTCTTTAATGTTCTCTTTTTTTATAATGCTAACACTATTATAAGAATATATTATTGTTACATCAACATCAACGTGAACTAAGTCTCAATAAATAAAATTTTTATTACAATAATTTGTGTAGTTACGTTTGAAGATGAACAACGATAAAGTGAAGTAGGTCAGGTGGGGAGAGGCGCCATTATGCAAATGCGGCGCGGCCCTACTAGACTCGTTACCGACGGTAGATTTTCATAATAAACCCAATCGACCTGGACAGTGACGTTTGTTATGAGAACGCGCGCACTGGAATGCCCGCTATTTGGCGCGTAATTATAGTACATGCATAAAAAGGCGCTCAACGCAGGCGCATGCCGCGTGTCGATCGAGCCAGAGCTGAATGGAGCTCGAGGGGCGGCAGTGTTGCCAGATGTAAAAATTCATATTTTATGGCAACATTGGAATACAAAAATCGTACCTTTATGTATTATTTATTATGGGTGTGTTTGAAAGTAATATATATGTAAAAATAAGTTTACGTAAATGAATATTTATTTTATTTATTTAAACTTCGTTGCAGAAAAATGTACAAAATTGGACTTAAGGTGTTCTTTACTAGTCAATATATAATTTAGCAGAGAACACTTTGTAGGAGCAATAAAATTTGTAAAAGAAAGAACTAAAGATCTCCACGATAAGTATATATATATATATATATATATATAATATAAAGCAACATTTATATATATATATATATATATATATATATATATATATATATATAAATGTTGCTAGTTTCCCGGATTTTAATTGTCATAAAAATTTGTATGCTTGGCGTAGGATCATAGTCTTGTGATCGTACAGTCGTAGGAAAATCTGGATGGGGCTGTGTCGTGGACACGGTCGTGTTTTACGTAAATACCTGTACGTAACGAAACGACCTTAAACAGTGTCCCCTCCCCTCCCCTCCTCCATCGATACGGCGTTACGTCACATTCCTCACTCAATGTAACGAATTCTTTGGTTCTTTAGCTAGTGAGTGGTGTAGATGACAGATTAGCTGCCACACCAAACTGTATCCTCGATTGTTATCAGCAGTGTGAAGGCTGCCCTTATGGAAGCAAATTAAAAGACATATTCACGTCAAAAAGAGAAAAAAATATTAAGAGTAGGGGTTAAGCGGTTCATCTGGCAGCCCCGGGCAGACACCTTGACCTTGCTGTCCCCGATTTGGTTCATCAGTTTCCTGAATCACCTCCCACTATGGAAGCAAATTTAAAGACGAAACAAGAAACAACAAAAAGAGAAATAATGGTAGCAGTACGATCGAAATTTATACGTGGTAGAGCCATGCTGCAGCTGTATTATTGCTGTAGCACGAATGGGCCTACTCGACCGGGGAACGACCACGCTCTCACAGAATATCAGAGTGAAATAGCACCTAAGTGCTGCTGTGTTTCGTATGGTGAAGGTAGAGAACCGAAGACACTTTTTACTGAAAACGAGACATTCCATCGATAGAAATTTATACGTGGTAGAGCTATTGGAAAGCAATGGACTTTTATAGATTGTAATAGATAGATAAATAGACACTTGGCGGCCCTGAGCGGGCGCATTCCTGCTTACCTTGACCTTGCTGTCGGGCGGGCGCGGCTCGGGCGCCAGCAGCGCGCCCAGCTCCACGCGGCAGGTGGAGGGGCGCCGCTCGCCGCCGGACATGTCGGAGCCGCTGTCTGCGCACACAAAACTAGGTGACGGTGGGTGGGTGAAAGGTGGGCCGCGGAACGGTCAGCGCGCGAGCCGCTCGACACTCACCGGCGCCGTCGCCGCCATCGCCGCGTCCGTCGTGGCGCTCCGAGAACTGAAACAGACGGTCGGTCGGTGGGCGGGCGGCTGGACGCCCGTTTCCGTTCGGCGGGGCGGGCGGGCGGCTGGCTCACAATGCCGATCACAGTGCGCGAAGTGCAGTGAGGTAAAACGTGTTTCGTTTTTGTGATGTGGATAAACATTTGTACTAGTTTCACAATATTTTAAAATATTCGGTTTTTATAATTAATATATATTACTAATAATTTGAAGCGACTCAAAAAGTCGTGGGTTCGAATCCGCTAATATTTTTTTATAGGATAGGGTGATAAACGAGCACACAGTCCACCTGATGGGAAGTGGTTGCTGTGGCCCATAGACATCTACATTTATCCTCGTTTGCGAATCAAAACGCAGATGCGCTGCCACCCGTGAGGACCAAGATGGAATGCCTCCCTTCCAGCAAAAAAAGTCTCCGGCTCTCTACACTCACCATACGAAACACAGCAGTGTTAAGCTGCTGTTTGACGCTGGTATTCTGTGAAAGCGTGGTCCTTCCCCGGTCGAGCCGACCCATTCGTGCTACAACTATACTACTAATATAGCTGCAGCATGGCTCTACCACGTATAATGTCGTAAACACTCGTAACACCAGCATTTAAAGCTCACCAGGAGTTGTTTAAGGGAATATTAGTATTGTTTATAGCATAACTAGTATTTTATTTAATAAAAAAAATTAAAATAAATATTGTAAAACGAATACAAGTATTTATCCAAGTCAGAAAAATGAAACTGGAGTTTCACCAAGTGACAATAATCGCAATACAAATTATAAAGGCTGTTCAGATTAACATCCAGCAATGGAACGACCATCAGTAATGTGTGGCATAGCATTTATGTACAATATTACTTATGTATACTATGCATGTTGCATATTAAGGATTTTATAGTAGCAATAGATACAGTAATAAATGCTTCTCTAAGCCATACATTTGTTTTCGTCTATCTAACCTACGGCTTTAACATCGCTACATTATTTATATATTATGTTTAATTATAATCGTTGCAATCGTTATTTCGAGACACGCCACTGTCTAGATTTAAATGGCATTGTTTTCAGATTTTCATAGTATCATGTGAATATATATACATACAGTATATTCAGCCGTAGATCGACTATTGAAAATGAAAATGAAATTGAAAAATGAAAATAGTTTGGAGGTAGTTACGTCTAGATTAAAATGATAGTATTTTTAGATCTTTGACTTCGTCCTTTCGTACTATAGCGGATTAAGTATGCAATGTCAAAAACGAAGTTGCGAGCGCGCCTTTTGCGACATTAATCTACTGGTAAAAGTTGGGAATGCAAACGTAGGTTCAATATCGCCATTCGAATATTGTTGTCAATCACTTCTCGATACAAGCATATGAAGCGTACTCCTAGAATATTAGTAATGTTACAATCGTAACTGATATTTGTAATTTTGTGCTGGAAATCCGCCATGTGGTGGTACCACATTTCGCCCAGCCTTATATTTGGGTATTGCCTGGGTATTGTATTTATTTTTTATAGCAAGGGAGTGACAAATGCGCACAGTTCACCCGATGGTAAGTGGATAATGTAGCCCATAGAAATTTCTACATTTATCTCCGATTAAAAATTAAAATGCAAATGGTTGTCATCCCTGAGAATTAGGATGGAATGCCTCGTTTCTAATAAAAAGGATCTCCGGTTCTCTACACTCACCATACGAAACACAGCAGTGTTAAGCTGTTATTTTACGCTGGTATTCTATGAGAGCGAGGTCCTTCCTCGGTCGAGCCGACCCATTCGTGCTACAACAATAATATAGCTGAAGCGTGGCTCTACCACGTAAATGATATATGGAATGAATACGGGAAACACTCTAAAGATTTTAACCTAATCGGCAGGCGGGTTGGCGAGCGCAGGGTTTTTATTTTTAGTCGTTATTAGGAAGATTTTTCCCTCTGTCGCCTCTTACGACCCACGGGATGGTATGGGGTAGTGGATATTCTTACACCGTCAGTACATGGTAAAATTTTTCAAACATTTTAGCAAAAACCAGCAAATACCAGTTGAAATAGAAGTTATTTAGCTGTTATATGAAGAATGTTCTGATGAGATATAGAGTCGAAGGATAAAGATGGCTGGGAATTCTGAATCTATATACATACACATACATGCAAATAAATTAAATTGGAGTGTCTGTTTGTAATGTCAAAATAACAGTTTTTCACTAAATTCATATGAAAGTATGTACGGTACTTATAACAAAAACATTTTTTTAAATTTTTGTCTGTGTCTGACTGTTTGTTCTGGCTAATCTCCGAAACAACTGGACCAATTTTGATGGGAGTTTCACTATCAGATAGCTGATCTTATAAGGAGTAACTTACGCTACTTTTACTTAAGAAAAACTATTAGGGTTCCGCACAAAAAATTAAACATCTAAATTACACGTGGGCGAATTGGCGGGGAACAGCTAGTTAACTAATAAGAGTCTTATAAAAGGCTGCAATGGCGGTGTAGTTTGACACTTAATTTTCTTTTAAACTAAACTGTCAAACGAACTTACAATCCACCTGACAGTAAGTGGCTCCTGCAGTTCATGGACACCTGCAGCTATCTTTAAACAAAGGCTATACAAATGCATCGTCACCTCTGGAACTAAGATATAATGCATCACAGCCTGTAATCATATTCACTCTTTGTGCCTTTCAGAGTGGAACCCAGCAGTTCAAGCATTACTATCTGGCGACAGAAATAGGCAGGAGTGTGGTACCTATCAGACGAATTCCTAGGTAGAAATGGAGTCGTACCAACTAGTAACTGTGTGACTATGTGGTAGACTGTGTTTTGTAACAGGACTTGAGCGAGTCCTTGCAGAATAATATTATAAGATACTGTTAATAAGTTAGAAGTTCTACGTAGTGGGGTGAAAGAATATCCACGACCCACTAAAACTAAAATAGTTGGGCAGCATCTTCTTGATAACTATTCAAAATAATAAAAAATTCGGTTGCCAATCCAACCAAGCGTGGGAACTGACGTAATATCCTCATATGAGGCAATCTATGGGAGAGGGTCTGTGTTCAGAAGTGGACGTTTATAGGCTATAATGGTTAACGGATAGGCTATGATGATAGGGTGTGGATGGTGGACGGTGAGGGAAGTCACACCTGCACGCGACGTGCGCGGCGCGCGGCGATCTGGCGCGAGTGCCGGCGGAGTGCCTCCAGCGCGCCGCGGCTCGACGCCTCGCACGACCGCTCGCACGGCTGCTCGCACGATCGCTCGCACGACAGCTCGCACGACCTCTCGGCTGCCCTCTCACCTCGCGCCTCCTGAAATTGCACCACTTTTAACTGCTTTATTTATTACCAACATATGGTAAGTGGATGTTGTGGCCCATAGATATCTACATTTATCCTCGTTTAAGAACCAAAATGCAAATGCGTTGTTACTCCTCAGGAATGCCTCGTGTCCAGTAAAAAGGATCTCCGCTTCTCTACACTCACCATACGAAATACAGCAGCATTAAGCCGCTATTTTACGCTGGTATTCTGTGAGAGCGTGACCGGTCGAGTCGACCCACTCGTGCTAAAACCGTGAAAAAAACCTACCTTTCCTTAACCTGTGAACTCCCAGTTCATTCTCCAATACTCAGTGGAGTATAAATTTAAGTTTCCACTGCCTTTCGCATGTATGCGACTTATCTAAATTGAATCTTTAGGATTAATCTGGTACTCACCTAGAGATACGCGTGGAAATGGTTGTTTCTAACGCCCTCGTCACGCTCTTAGAAATAAAATATAGATAAAAACAGTTTTATGTTAGCTCGTTATGTTTATGATCAATGTAAAGTAAATGTACACCAGTGTAGGAATTATAGCGAAAGGATAAACAAAAACTCTTTAATGAGTGTTGGCATATTACATATCTGAAAAGTTTATTAAAATTAAAAACAGAAATAATTTTTTTAATGGATAAATATTTACAATTAAAGGTCATTTAGTACCTAAGGTTAAAAATTGTTTCGAACTTTTAAAAAGTACATAGATACTGAAAACGTCGAAGATCCGGCCCCGGTGTCTGGACAGTCGGCAACGGGTCGTCTGCGACACTTGTTTATACAACGACTGTCGGGATCGTTCGACTGTCGGAAAAGTAAATCAACACGAGCGATGCCATGTATACAATTTGAATATTTACTGACACCGGCGTTACACACCAACACCGATTGCACAACACGCGTCCTATTGAAGTATATCGATGCACTGATAACTGCTGAATTGTAAACGAAGAACTGGTCGAAATTAGGTAGCAGGAGTTGTCGGGCACGATTTAACGACCAGCTGCCACTCGTAAAACTTTGAATTGAAGCGCGAGTTCATGCGAACGATTTTGTAAAGTAAACACGAGGACCTAGGCTATTAGGACTAGTACTTGACGCGCTTTTGAAACCTTGCTCTGTGGAGACGAGTCAAGAGAGAGCTTTACAAACAGCAGCGCGGCCCGGCGCGAGTGTCGGCCGCGCGCCGCGCACTGAGCCGCCCGCCCTCCGCCCGCTGTCCGCCCGCCCTCTGCCTGCCCTCCGCCGCCTGCCTAGAGACGATCCGCTGCACAAAGATCTTATCGACACTTGACCCTTACTTGACAGAGCTTTGACACAATTTAATTTTAAGATCACTGATCCATTTGTACTCATAGAGAAGGCGGCGGATTGAACATTAAATATGATGCTATTTATAAACATGAGTGTTGCTTCTATAAAAGAAATATTATGTATAAAACATAATATTTCTTTTAGCGTTCTTGGAACGATACCGCGGGGAGTAGGACTATATGATAATTAAGTTTCTAGTTTTTTTTTTATTATCATAGTTTTTTAAAAAAAAAAATAAAAAAAAAATATTGTAGATAAAATAAAAAATTGTGTTGTTAATTATATAAAAATATTTCTTTTATGAAATATGTATTATATATATATATATATATATATATATATATATATATATATATATATATATAATATTATTTTCTTTTGTACTCGTATTATCGTCAAATGAGATTTCAAGAGGTACAAACTGAAATGTTGTTGAAAAAGTTCTCGGACTGGCGCGATTAAAATCTAGTCCAACTCAAATCTTAGAAACAGATTTGGGCGTTTTCCACTGAAAAAAAAAACTGTGTCTGCGCTGTCGCTGCGCCATAAGCAAAACACACCAAGCCTAAATCACGCTATCAAACTTTCGAAGTACTGTGCGCTATACTCGTATATAAAACAGCTCAGAACCCCTTGGCCGATGGGAGATCTTCTCTTTTAATTCCACAGCCATACTGTTGACCCCGACGTGATGTGAACTCGCAACCAACAACCTTTGGAAACTACAACTTAAAGTCTTCTTTTAATTCATTCCCAAGAATCGTCTTTGGCAGTTTCAGCTCCTGCAAACCAGTCCAACTTGTCTTCATCTCGATTCACCGTAGATTTATAAAGCAGACTTCTGATACTTGCTCAGGCACATAGTTATCACTGGCATCACTTGCAAGTGCGTAGTATGGCATTCATTACACACCGGCATATCGTTCGCACCGGCGTCACTTGCCCTTACGCACACAGCATGCATTCCCCACCGGAATTATGGACGTACCGGCAATTAGTCTGCACCATCGACCTCTGGTCTGATCAGGAGGGTGATATGGCGATGCTGTAGTCGCGCCACAAGGGAAAAACGTACCGAAGCCACGCTATCAAAGAATAGCTCCAAACTATCACATGGAGCGTTGATCGCTCCTCGGGCCCAATCTTGTCCGGAGAGAGATCTCGCCTTTTCTACCATGACCAAAAACATTTCGTCTTATCTCCTCAATTTAGAATTGCTAGAATTTAAGATTGTGTGGTCAGCAACGGAGTTCTCGGCGCTTATATATTAATGACGTTCAATTCTATAGTAACTTGGAAGTGGAGACAAAATTGACCTTTCAAATGCTTGTCAACTCATCTCTGGACCGCGACATCCCGGGTCCTTTATGGAATCTGCTACCACTAGTGATTTTCCAGACCGAAGTGAATATGTGACCTTCAAGAAAAGAGTCAACTCCTTCCTCAAAGGTCGGCAACTCTTGGGATTTGTCGGAGGCGAAGGTTACATACTATCATATAAAACGCATGCTTGTTTGCATTTAACTTTTTTTGCACATAATTTACAGAGTATATTACATGTGCGTTATATGAAACAAATTTATTAAAGCTACTTCTACTTTTTATACTATTGGGTGTTTTTCAATATTTTATTACGAGGAATGCAAACAAGTATACAGTCAACCCAAGAGACACAAAGATAGATGTATCTTTGATTATCACAGTATCACAATGTAGACGCGCTATCAACGCCCGAATATTTAGATTTAGATTTTGTCACTAACCACATAAAACGCAACAGCTATTTTACGCGGGTGTTCTGAGGAGCATGGCTTTTCGCATTCGTAATACAACCATAACACAGTTGCATAGGAACTAGGTAGTTCTACATAAGATAATGCACAATTCCTAAAAGCTGTGGTATCAGTTAAATTACTGAATTAGTCTCATTTGAAATATGTGGATGTTTTAAAATTTAAAATCAAATAAGGCGAGTTACTTTTTCTGATTTTAGTTACAAAATGAAATTAATAAATTTTCGATAGTCGATGTAGATAACGGTGGGCCAACACTGCACACTTCCCGCCCGCCCGCTACCGCTGAATAGACTTTAGCCTAAATACAAGCCAATAGCCCGACTTCGCACATAAATTGCATCATTTAAAAGGATGATTTACAAAATCAGCCCATTGAATTGTTATGAGTCCGCGTCTTCTTCTTTTATTTTATTTAAACTATGAAAGGATTTCGTTTAATTTGATAACATATGCCTATTAGCCTATGCAAGATATTTATAACTTATCGATTGTGGATGAGCACAAAAAAAGTTTTGTAAAAACTCATAAATATTCCGTTTTAGCTTACTTACCTAATAAACATAATAAATCTGTCACATGTTTGTTATATAAGTTTACTATAGTGAGCTATACTACTCGTAAGTACAGGATTGAAACTGATGTCGTCTCTTTTTCTACCGACTTCAAAAAGAAGGAGGTACTCAAGTCGACTGTATGTAATTTCTTATGTGTGTTACCTCATAATTTTTTTCTGGTTGATCCGATTTCGATGTTCTTTTTTTATTTGAAAGTTGGTGCTTCACATGTGGTCGTGTATAAATTTGATCAAGGTCTGACTAATAGTTTTTGAGTTATACTTAATAATTTATATTGAAGTCGGTTGTACAAAAATGTTAATTTTAATTTATAATAACAATAAAGGTAATTGATATAAGAATGTGCATAACTACGTCCCACAGCCAGGCACAAGTTTCAGTTTAAATTTAAGGGGACTACGGGGCGAGAAAGATTGCACGATGCGGCAGTAATGCTAATGAACTAACTTTATATATCTTTGAAATATTTCTTATTTGTCCTTCATCGATCGTGTCATAAGCAAGTAATTAATGACTTTCAGTGATATCTGCATAGATCGAACACAGGTTCAACGTCCTGAAAAACCACGTGTTAGGAGCAAGACGATCTTTATATTAATAATACATTTAAAAGAATATTTTATATTTATTTTTAAGTTTGTTAATATCATCATTAATAGTCTATTGCTAAACTAAGACTTACTATACACTCCTCAATTTAGAAAGAATTATGAGGAAGTAATGTCAGACTTCGAGCACAATTATGGTATTTTCCTGCATTAACCTAACAAAACTAGAAATGGTTATTACACTAACGAATCAGTATAATGTTCTTCAGACCGAAATGAGGTCTCAAAGAATACCTGCCATCTGCGCAGCGCAGGATTATAGTACACAAGTGTGCGCGCAAGCACAGGTACTCTCTTTATCTTCTCACTCTCATAGTGCGATCCGATGACGATCCGATCGGACTGGAGAAAAATCATACGCAAAACCAACGGCTTTACGTGCTTTCCGAGGCATGGGCAGTGAACCACAGCCAACTTCCTGACTATGCTTATGAGAATTTCTTAAAATATCCAAAAGCTAATTTTGACCCGAACACGGGACCACACGATCACCAGTCGAGCAACAACTACTACACCAACGAGCCAGTCAACGGGTAGTAGGTACACGGTAATGCAAAATTAATTTTCATGCGTGTTTATTCTTGTTAATATAAATAGAGTCGACTCTACCGTATGAAACCAGGAAGATAGATTTATATCTAAACGTATTTATATTTAAACATATGCCACACGTTCAATAACATCTACATATAAAAAAAAAAACTTAAACCGCATCGCTTGTATTACACAAATAACCTCGTGCAATAACTCGTAGTTACGAGTTTTATGAAATAATACGGCAGCCGCTTTGTCCTAGAGAAGCAAAATTATAATAATAATTTAAATTTGTAGCTTTCCTTTAAAAAAAATTAAATTTCGAAGAGATATGAAGTCCACCACAGTCCACTAGCACGGTAGTAAAAATGTTCATCCTGGTCCCAAAAGTGGAACCAGGCCTCCTCTAACTTCTGTAAGGATAAGATAAAGGCCTTAGTTATACTTATTTAATTTTATATTTGAAAGATGACCTTATCACAAGAATTGATAAGGGCGTGCTTCGATGGTTTGGGCACGTTGAGCGAATGAGTGAAGACCGAATGGTGAAGAAAATATATAGCGCGAAAGTTAATATTAAAAGGTGTCGAAGTAGACCGAGACTAACTTTCGAAGACCATGTGAGCAAATTGCTCGAAGAGGGGAGGGTCAAGAGTACTCGGATACCTAGACGTGCATGTATGAAGAAGATAATGAATCTGAAAGAAGCGAAAGAGGTATGTAAGGATCGTGACACTTGGCTATCTGTTCTCTCTGGCTACCCCGTAAAGGATTGTGCGTGAAGATAAATAAAAATTATATTTACATAGGCTGTATACTTCTATGTTATATAATCCTTTTCTATGTTAGAAATAAAAGGCATATTGTAACGAAATTTCAACTTAGAAGGCAGTCGCTAACAGCATTGTAGAGCCACGCTGCGGTTAGATTGTAGTTAGTGTAGAGAACCGCAGACCCATTCTTAAGAAAATGAGACATTCCATATTAGTCCTTAGATCACGCATCTGCATTTTGATTCTTAATCGAGGATACATGTAGATGTCTATTTACCACAGGGTTCACTTAACATTACGTAGACTGTGTGCTCGGTTGCGACCCTAATTCTTTAAACTTTATCTATATTATATTAAAGTAATTGTAGGACATTGGTGGGACATTACATCGTTTGTACTATCTATAAGAATTTATCTTCAATCTAGTGGATGTAACTCTGCACTCCTAGCTTTTTTATAGGATAAGCGTGACAAACGAGCACACACGTGATGGTAAGTGGTTGCTGTGGCCCATAGACATCTACATCTATACTCGTATGCGAATCAAAATGCAGAAAAATTGTCAGCCGTGAGGACTAAGATGGAATGTCTCTTTTCCAGTAAAAAGGATCTCCGGTTCTCTACACTCACCATACGAAATACAGCAGTGTTAAACTGCTATTTTACATTGGTATTCTGTGGGAGCGTGGTCCTTCCTCCGATTGAGCCGACCCATTTGCGCTACAACTATACTACTAATATAGCTGCAGCATGGCTCTACCACGCATAAACAGTACATCGTTTGTACTACCTGTAAGAATGTATCATCAATCTAGTGGATGTGACTCTGCACTCCTAACTAGGTTATAGAATAAAGGTTAAAAAGAATTCATAATAAAAATCTATACCAAACTATTAACAAAATTTAATACAGTGTAATGTCGGTAATGTGTCAAAGAGAAGGGAGGCGTTTTACTCTTGTTATGACTTTAATTAGACTACACTTACTCAACACAAATATATAATGTCGTGGAGGCTTCACCGCGATAGTAAGACGTGTATTAGTCTACACTATGTAGTTTGCTTACTGATTCTGCTACTCTATGTACACTGACACCATTAAAAACCGATTGGCTCAGATTTAAGCAGCCCCATAACATGCTCGTTATACCCATTATTCTACACTTTACTGCCCAAGCTGCTGATGGAAAAGATAAAGCGGAACGAACATTTCCATTTTTCAGATATGAAAGTCATAAAACAAATTGTTTAGCTTATTAAGTGAACCTGGGAAAAAGCAAGATTAATAAAATCGGGCGTTATTATTTTGTAGAATAAGGGTGACAAACAAGCACACAGTCCACCCGATGGTAATTCTCTACATCTACCCTCAATTAAGAATCAAAATGCAAATGTTACTGTTACTGTTAATTAATGTCACCCCTGAAGGCTAAATAGAATGCCTTCGTACCCAATAAACAAGGTATTCGGTTTTCTACACTCACCATACGAAAAACAGCAGCACTGAGTTACTATTTTACGCTGGTATTATGAGAGAGCGTTGTCCTTCCCCGGTCGAGTCGACCCATTCGTGTTACAACCATTTAGATGTAGCATGGCTCTACCACGTGAAAAACGTAACTTGCCAGAAATCCATTATAGAAAAATGTTAAAAAACATGCGTGAGTGTCGTGGAAC